>NW_004624733.1:22260129-22512456 GCF_000247695.1 Heterocephalus glaber | reverse complement strand
AGAAAAAATTCAGAGAGAGAGAATTTGGGAGGCATCTGCATGACTTACCTTAAAATATTTTGAAGGGTTCCAGGAGATTTGAAGAAGACTAAATTATAAAGTAATCTAGAAAACATGACTAATCCCCTACATCAGGCTGCCACCGGATCATGTTACTAAAGCTCAAATAATTTTGGCAAGAATAATCCTCAATGCATAAAATGTACCTGAACACAATCGTAGTTACATTTTCCATCTTTCAATTATTACTCAAAATATTCATACCTCATTCATCTGTTTTGCCTGAATTCCTGCTGACCAGACTGTATGCACGTGTGGAAAAGGACAAAAGGTAGACATGTAAACCCCAGAAAAACATTTACTAGTTAAATGAGAGTAGTTTCGTAAGAGACATTATCAGTGGTTGCCCATAGAAATGTTTTGTAAGTGCTTCACCGAGACTTACATCTCTAGCTACTCAGGTGAGTGTCATGGGTTTGCAGGTTCACCTGGAAGTTATAGAGAAACTTAGCTCTAACAGCCCACTGAATCTCTGTTGATGTAGCAGGCTTTTAGACTCTCCAAAGCTCTTACACTCGACAAAAATTTGTTTCGCAACAGACTCAGGGAGGAAGAGGTACAGGAGTAGTTGGGAAGTGTTTTCAGCAAGAATACATAAAGTGTTGGGCTTTAGAGCAGCAACCATTGTCACAGGGCAGAGATGGGAGCTGGGTGAGGAACTGTTAGATCCACAAATTCTTAGAGGTCTCTCCAGATTTCCTGACTCAGAAACCAGGATCCTCAATCTGTTCTCCAGGTGATTCTGATCCATACTTCAAAACGGAGCACCACTGATTTTGAGTAATACCAATCTTGAGAACCAAATGCAACCTTTGTAAATAAAACATTTTTGTTTCAAAAAGACATGAAAGTAACAGCTCTGCAAATACCTTCACAGATAACCTTTTGGTAAAAAAAAAAAAAAAATGATTACTGAAGGACTCATTACCATTTTTTGCACAAGATTATTTTTTGACACAAGACTGTCTACTAATGAATCTTAGAAGCAGTGAAAGAAAATATGGAATACTTTTAAAGCTATACTTCTCCCGTGAATCACTAATCAAGGAAATATTGTGCCAGGAAAACCAGAAAGGTTAGGGAATTTGTACTTCCTAATAATTTTTTTAAAAAAAGTCTGCTGCATTTCTGCTAATGCTGCTAAATCAAAACTGATCAAACTTTTGGCCCAGCCTAGTATAATTCCCTTTGAAATGTGTTGTCGTGTCTGTCAGTTTAGTCATAGTTTAAGATGTTAGATGTTTAACTTAGGAAGATGAGTGTAGAGTCTGAAAATATGTCATCAAAAGGAAAAAAAAGTGACTTAAATTTTTGACAAAAATATAGTTAAGGGACTAAATTGAAATCTGCAGAGAGGGTGAGAATTTGAGACACTGCCAAATGTTCACTGCGTCCAACAGAACTAAGAATTAGAAATCTGCGCTGGCTTAACTTCTATACTTCAACTGAGGGACACCACTTCTACGGAAGATCAGTTTATTGTTGTGTTTAACTTTGGCATCGTTTTCAGGAGGTTTACCCTATATTTTTTTTACTGTCTCAGATCATTATTTATTTAGTTCTATTTTTTATAGTTTTCTCTATAAATAAATTGTTCTATTTGAGCATCAGTCTATTTAGTACTAGGACCCAGTTTATTTTTTCAAGAAGATGATGTTAGTATATGCCTTACTTCTTTTTAGTCTGTGAAATAATGCACAAGTCTCAGTCTTAGTAATGATATATAACTCCCTGTCTGTCCTCTCTGAGGTCACTTCTTGTTTATTTAACCCAGGTGGAGCTGTTTTGTATCAAAACAAAGTGGCCACAGATGAACTTTCACGAGGTCAAGGCCCATGCCACTGAGGGTTCTGTTGTAAAAGATTGTCAATTTGTGACACCTTGCTGTTGCATTATTATCCATGCCTACAAGACTGGTTGCAATGAGTTGTCTAATTTGAATTTTCTGAACCATGCCTTTAATGCTCACATACCTAAGGTATTTATCCAAACACATTGTAGGTTTACCTCCCTCAAATACTCAGCCAGCCAGCCATTTCCTTCTGAGCAGAGCAATAAAAATCAAGCTAGACCCTATGCCTTACGTATGGAACCCGCATGATTTACAGCCAGGCTGAGTCTAAAATCATAAAACTTTCAGTACGTGGTTAATATATAACCATCAAAATAACAGAGTGCAATTCTAAATTTATGAGGCTGAACTTAACACTGAATATCAAATAAGAATCACATTGATCTCTGTAGCGGATGACTTAAAAACACATTAGGTGGCATAACTGCAAGACAGTACATTGATTTAAGCATAAAATGCATAGCACTCAATACTTTACCACCTAACGTTTCTCAATAATGAACAAAGCTGTTGTATATTGATGAAAGGAAAATTATTTGTTTTGTTATATTACAGTGCTCATGGAGATGCCTTGCATTTAGGCTAAGCAAACATGATTTGAATCACATTTAGCAAAGGGTGACATTGCATGGACATTGTACTGAATTTACACTTGTTTCTCAAAATAACTATACAGAAGCATTATCATGATCAGAGTTTTCTCACTTTTTTTTTAAACAGGGAAGATTCATAGTAGGTAGGTACCTACTTTTTGTAAAATATATTTTACTGTAAATTTTCTGATAAAAGCAATTCCATACAGTTTTCCGGTCAATATCTTTAAATGCATGAGCCAATTTTGTAGAATTATCATTGTATTCAGAAATGCTAAAAGTATCTTTTCAAAAGAAATAATTATGATAAAAACACATTTTATAAAACTATTACATAGAAGAATCTTTTTTAAATTTCCAGTAACTTAGAGAATTTGGAAATTTGGAGAACCACAGGTGTCCAGGAAATTTAAGTAATAAAATGGACAGAGTTTGTTCTCTCTGAAGATAGTAGCCCACGTGCAGCCAGTGACGGCTAATAGTATACGGAAGTGCTAGGGATCTTCGTAACTGGACAAGGTATGTCTCACTTTTCAGCTCTCTCTGGGTGTGTGAAGACACTAGCTCCTGTGATTTGTAGTAAGATACTGAAATGCAGATTTTTATCTGAAATTTCAACATTGATAGAGCACTGAAATGTGAAGTAAGGGGCAGAACAAATTTAACCCGTGCTAATGTAATTTCAGCACTTATACTACCACTCTAAAATGTATTTCATGGCCTCTGAGAGCATTGTTTCATATGGAGGAGCAAGATCTTTCCTAACTGGTGGTGGAAAGCTCGAGGGAAGGACTAGACATCCAAATCTTTGCAATTGACACGGAAAGCCACCTGACTAAAATATCAGTTAATATTCCACTAAGTAGACCTCGTTCTATTTTAAGCTGCCCCGTGCCAGCAGGACTGTGGCCTCATAGTGTGCACAGGTGTGAAAGGTTACCGGTTACCCAGACGCTGTGACTGTTGTGCCTAAGTTCGCTTGTGAGTTGCAAACTTTGCATGCAGAGGCAGTTGCTGGACCTTTCGTGGAATCTCTTCTAGGCGTCACATTCCAACCACAGCATAAACAGGTAAGTCCTTTTCTCAGAAAAACATCCTGAAAAGAAATCGTATTGTTCACGTCAAGGCAGTGACTCTTAACGATATGAATTTTAACTTTACATTTAAATAAATGAGGTACACATACTGTGGCACGTTTTTGTGCCACGTATTTTACCTGGTGTGTGTTTTCTAGCATTATGTTTTCAGGCTTTTTTCCTTTGTAATAAGTTAACTTACTACTCTCCATGACATGCGAGATGGACTGTGATGTTAAAGAATGTTTTCTAATTATCATTGACATTTGCAGAGAAGACTAAAATTTAACAAAATTAATTGTCCATCTTTGAATGGCTCACTTTGCAGTTAATCATAGAACTCTGATTTTTCTCCTACTTATGAAAACTTCTGAGTTTCATGTCTTAATAAGGTCCACAATGAACCGTGCCCTTAGTGAGTGCTCCCCCCCCCACTTCTGACACGGTTAGTATATTTTAAGCAAAAAAAAAAAAAGAAAAAAAAGTGATTTGGGGCCTGGGATTTAGCTCAGTGGTTCTGCCGTCTGCTTTGCAAGTGCAAGGTCTTGAGTTCTATTTGCAGTACCAAAAAAAAGTGATTTTGAAAGAAAATTCTCTAGTTATGTTTCAACTGAAGTGTTGAAATGTAAAGTAACCTCACCTGTCTTCTTTGCAAAAGGTAGGTGAAGAGGTTAGGTTGAATAGTGAGGATTGGATCATCTGCACCGCGGTACATCTCTACTAATGTAATTTGAAGTGCTAGGGCCCCTTGCATCCATTTCTGAATCTGTTATTCGTTGATTAAATTAGCTGGCTGGATCAGTACAGTGAAAGAGGCGCTATAATGACATTATAGAATCAGTATGCCATGATGGATTCTCAGAAGAAGTAATTGTGACAGCCCTGTGGCCATATGCACTCAGCCTTGCAATTTATAGTCATTTGGAGAGCCAAGGACTTCTCAGTGTGGGTTAGGGAATTTGTTCCTGCTTTTGACATACGTTGAGGGATATATGTATAAGAGCAGGAGGGGGTACTTAGTGGCAGTTCAGAAAGAAATCAAAAGCCTCTCCTCCTAGCCACGGTATTTGGATGATATTCAAGGAATAAGCCATTGCGTATGGATGCCTTTATTGTAACGGTGCCAATTCCTTTAGACAGATTTATATCATAGTACCTTTTCTTTGTGGTTGCAGAAGATAATGTTACTTTGGGTAAGATAAAAGTAAATGCAATCTGGTATCACAATTTCCCTGGTTATGGAGCACTGTAAATTCTCATCTTTGTGTTGCATTTACAGCAATCCTAAAAACATTGCTGGGGTTGTTTTGATTTAGGTACATGTGGGCTTCCTAATTACCAGTAGTTTTTAAGCAACTTAAAATGTAACATTACTTTTTTTTGCTTTGCAACTATTTTCAAGATAAACAGACTGTCAGATGCCTCTAAAGGGCTTATGATGACAGCAGTTGGCAATGCAAATACTGGCAAAACACCACATTAGGCCAAATTTATTGCAAAATTACCAAAACATGTATAACTGTGAAGTTACCTCAGTACTACTATTGTATGAGAATTACTCCCTTACTGTTTTTATTTTTTATGATTACTGGGCTACAATCATGTTCAGTTCAATGAACATCAGTACTAACATACAAACTCCAAGCCAGACTCTTGTTGTAAGCTCCTTTTTCTTATACCCAGTTGCAGTATATAATTGATCCCTTTTATTTCTCAAGCCTGGGAAAGCAGAGTTGTTTTGTGTTTGTTTGCTTCCCTTATGACCGTCATTATCTTCATCAATAGATAAGTCACTGTCAAAGTTTCAAGATCAGTCTCTAAAAAATCACTACCAGGATCTTTATTTAGTCCCTCCCTCTTGTTCTTAATAGAAGTTACCCAGAATGACAAATTTAGAACCATTTCTGCAGTAATTGTATAGTTGGGCATTTGGCTTTGCAGGTAATTGACAGGTAACTCTCCATTCCCCTTTCTGTCACTGTCTCAGTGTTCTTCTGGCTCCCTAAAGCTCTTATCCAGGAGTTATTTTCAACTCTCCTCCTTCACCCTCTATGCCCAATTTATCGCCAACACCTGCTGCTGCTTTCCCAGCAGAGTGTCTTAGATTGCTCCTCGTTTCCCTTCCTACACCCTCCCTCCCTGTGCCCTTTGATCATTCTGGGTCTGGAGTGTGGTGCCCTCCCCTGATCTAGCTCTGTGGTCCCTCTCACCCTTTGCCAGTACAGCCTATATACACCAAGCTGCCAGATGGATCTCTTGAGTTTTGATTATATTCATTCATATCACCTCCCCACAACATTCGGCCTTTGCTTATTTGTGTTTCAGCCTACAGAATGTATGGCTTTTATTCTCCTCTCTCTTACCCTTTCTCAAGTGCACATATTTGGGTAACATTAATTACTGTGTATTTAAATTTTGTGCCGGGCACTGTACTAAGTGCCTTTCATGCATTATCCAGCTAAAGTTACCTGATTCCCCTTTTTATGGCTGAGGAAACAGAAGCGTGGAACAATTTTCCTTTCATTATGAAGAGAGAGACTTCAAGTCCAGAGAGTCATTCACTCTTGCTTCACAATGATGCAGCCACCCACCATGCCTCACTGGTCCCCTGGCTGCATGTGCTTATATCACCACTACCCTTGTATCAATCTGATTTGGTATTTATTTTTTGATAATTGATGTTTCTCATCTCCTTTGTGCACTTTCAGAGACTGATCCTATACTTCATTTGTCATTTGTGCATTTTTACTGTATTAATTTGCATTGAATAATGTATCACTCAATATTTATCCGTGTGCATTCTCACTAGGACCCTAATCAAATTAATCTACTTTATAGAAATAAAATTGAAATATTTTGCATTCTCCATTATAATACTTTGTACCCATAGTCCCTAATGAAGGTGAAGATCAAGCTCACTAATTGTGCAAGTTTGTAAGAAGGGCTTTGTTGCTATGTTATAGTTTAATGTTTCCGTCTAGTAAGCCACAAGGAAATTATATTATTTTATTAGGAAACCTCAGAAAACACAAGTGTTGCAAATAAACTGACCATCCAACCATATCCTCAACAATAATCAAAGCATGAATTAAAAAGGATCCATGAATAATTAGAAATTATAGAAATTTGGATCTTTAAAAACTTCATATGAGTAATATTGGGAATGTTTCTGTGAACATTTTATTCCATAAAAAAATGCCAAGAGTGTTTCAGTAGCATTTATTTTTTCATTAACTTTATAACATTTAGAATATACTTTTTAATAACATTTTATTCCATAAAAAATGCCAAGAGTGTGTTTTCTGAGAGGCGGAAGCAGTTACTCTTACTTTGTGTCTTATTTTAGTTTGAAAGGTCAAGGATGAGAAAATCAAGATTGGCAAAAGCAATTATTGACAGGATTGGTGTGGGGAAGTTACACAGTGTTCTTGATGTCAAAAATAAATAGTAATCATTATTACATCTATATTAAGACATGCTGGTGTCATTTTTTTAAAAAATAAATTATAATTTCTTCAAGGTAATTTAAATAGTACCAACCAATAAAACAGCATTTTGGGTAAATTATATATATATATGTGTATATATATATGTGTATATATATATATGTATATATATCTCCATGTTGATCAATCTAAACTTAAAATGATGTGGGTATGTATTTTAATATTAGACAAAGAATTATATCCATATAGAAAAGTATGTATGTATATAAAGTATTTGAATATTTTACTGATGGCTGTGTATCTGGCAAGATGAGAGTTCATCAGTGTCATTTTCTGTTTCATTTTGGTCCCTGAAAAGCCCTGTCCAGTCAGGAATACAGAAACAAAGAGATGGCCTTTTTAAAGTTACTTTATGTACTTTCAACAGCTCCTCTCTCTAACATTATGGAAAGTGAATGTGTTCTGCAACCAGATAGACCTAAATTACAATCCTGAGTTTGCCCATTACTTTCTCAATGTTTTCGGTAAGGTGTACCGTTTCTCTTCAGTAAGCTAAACATTAAAATATTTGTAATATGACTGAGAGGATCAAAGGAAGGAAACGTCTGTCCTTGTTGGAGTTAAAACCAGGTTAAAAGACAAATGATAAATAACAATAATGAGTAGTTTCCTAATAATCAAATTCCACCTTCCAGATTCCACCAAAAGTAAAGTCTAGGATTCCGTAAGCATCACAGAGCATGAGAGAAACAGTTTAATGAAAGTTTCAGAAAGAAAGTTTCCTACAAAGAAAAATAGAATTTAAAATAGTAAGAAAGTAAAGGAATATATAAGCAGGTAAGTAGTTCTGTAGTCTCCAAAGGGTCACCAGAATCCCTGGTAGTGGGGTGCCTAACATGACAGAGAACCTGGAAGCCAGAGTATTCCGTGCCCTGAAAGGCTCATGTGCTTGGAAGCAGAGAGCTTCTGGTTGCCTGGTGGATACTGTTGATACCTTCTTAGTGCTTCGTGGTAGTGTGTGAGATATTCTGATTTTCCTAGAGGGTCTGGAAATCCAATTTTGGGAAAATGCCAATTTTTAAAACAATGTTCATTAAATTGTTAAGGACAAATGAAAGAATCACGTGGACAAGGGATGATGTGTCCTCAAGGACACTATGAGGACCCTGTTTGCCTGAGTGCAGGTACCATGGTATAGGCTATTTATACTTTTTCCACTGGGGACCCTGCAAGGTCAGTAGTCTCACCTATTACTGGTCTTTTCCTGGCTTCCTCCTGTCCTGCCTCATTATCTTTGAACAACAGGCCCACTTCCATCCTAGGAAACTTTGCCCTGACTTTTCCTGTCTGGCACATTCTGCCCCCTGATATCTGCATGGCTAATACTTTTTCCTTCAGGCTCAAAGATCACCTTCTCTGTAGGACCTGCCATGACCTTGATGCAAACTTGCAGCTCCCTCCCCACATAGCTTCTGCAGCCTCCCCTGTGTTTCTCATAGTACTCTCACACTCCGAAACAATGTATCCCTTAGGTAGATATCACAACTTTTGCCTGTTATCTGGCTTTCCCCATTGGTATACAAATTTCAAGGTGGCACCATTCTTTGTTTAGTAATATGCTTAGAACTGGGCCTGATTGATTTGTACACATGCAAAATATCTGTTGCATAAATAAGGAATAAATGAATTCATGTGTAGTTTAAAGACCATCCTAGAGAAAATATAGATAGATAATTTTGAAATACAACACTAAGCTAAGTTAGCCAGAGAAGACCTTCAAATTTAGGATCAAAGGAGTCAGTGTATTAAAACTGCATATAAATTCTCAAAGTATTCTGAGGTCATAGTTAAACAAGAATAACATATATGTTAAAACTCAAACTATTCTCTAATTAACTAAACCAGTATAAAAAGAAAAATAGTATTTTGACATCTCCAAAGTAACAGCCTGATGTAGGTCACTGACTTATCCTACTCTAATACAGAGTATTGTCTTCTGACAATAGCATTAAGATAATTATATTTGAGTGTAAAGGGTTGTTTTCCAAAACATTGTTCTGACAAAGTGGTCTGTTGTCTCAAAATTAACATTTCTCCTATATGCATGTTAACCTTGTTCTCAATCAACTAACTTAATTTAAATGTCTGTTATACCTCAACTATTTAGCTAGATATCTGAGGAGACCTGGCATGATGTCTTTGACAGTGTCATTCTTAAGGCCTTAAAGGACGTCAAGCTTCTGCTTAATAGGTAGCCTCCCAAATGAACATCAGTCAGGGACAGCATCAGTGAACTCTTCAACAGTTCACAATTAAATTGAGTATCCTTATCCATAAAAGAGAGATAACAGGAAAATATACTGCACAAAAACTTCACAAAGATTACATGAGAAAATAAATACAGCATTTCTTCCCATACTGTTCTGTTGGTAGCATTTTTAGGAATGTGTTTATCCTCTCTGTTACTATGGATTTAATAACTAAATATTATAGCCATCTAGCATTTGTGATCATGATGATGTAGATTGACAAGTAGAAACATTATAGCATTTCAACTGGATGATTTCTAATATAGTCAAAAAAATTAATTTATGGCTAGCAATTTCACAATGTTCACAATATTTTAGAATTCTAAAATTTGTAGTACAATAAAGTAATTTCTCATTTTTTCCAATCAGCATTCCAAATCTATTGGTCCACACAAGTCAACATATGCATGACTTAAGACTTGAGTCGTTAGAAATCTCAATGGCCCAAATCTAATAGGTAGAAAGAATATACTTAAAGGTTCAAGGGATTATGAACTCTTTGTACCTCATACCTGAATGTATTAAAAAAAGACTTTCTCCTTTACCACACAATAATGCCAGTATGTCCACATGAATCTTGATGCCAGGGTAGCAAAGAACATGCTGTTGGGCTGCAGAAAATGAAGACCTCTCCACTTTAAAGTTGAAATGCCATGCTCAGCAGTGACTCCAGAAAGATTTGTTGAAGTGAAATGATCTTATAATCAGACTTTTGTCAAAAGATAAGGAAAGACAACATTCAGTAGTTTTTTCTTTTTTTGGTACCCGGGATCGAACTCGGGTCCTTGAGCTTGTGCAGCAGGCGGTGAAACCACTGAGCTAAATCCCCGGCCCAACATTCAGTAGTTTTATGATGCACTCTTACCAGGAAAACACAAACGGATTTCATTCTTTTTATGTTTTAAAGCGTTGACTCCTCTACAGCACACTGCAAACTGCAATCATGACAATATTCCATTTCAGACCACTAAGAAGAATAAACCACACATGTACTAGATACTTTCTTTTAGCAATGAAAAAGAAATACAAATTGTTAGTGTCTGCCATTCTTTCGATTTTTTGCAGATTCTTTTTAAGATGGGAAGTTGTTTCTAGCACTTGTGGTTATTGAGATATAATTATTTTAGCATTTTTAGGGGTCATGGGTACATTTATGGAGCGTAGTTACCTAGCTGAAAGATACAAATTAACTGCTAATCATTACTTAATGAGAGCTTTACCGCACCATGTTTGAGTGCTTGTCTGTGTGAACATATAGATTAGTAAAGCCACCTTTTGGACTTGCTCTTAGTGAAGCAGGTTGATTTTGGAGATGGATAAAATGCATGGCTAGATATTCTGTCCACTGTGCTGTTGGCAGGCTGTTGTTTATCACAAGGTCTTAGTGTTCTTAATGAACTGTTAACAAGCTGTCAATTATGGTGTTTATGCAAATTAAAGAAAGAGACATTGAAGGATTGATGTTCCTAGAGCTAAAAATGCCTCTGTGAAATATTACAAAGTAAATAATCCTCCTTTTAATAACTGTCCTTAAACATTTGCTCTCCTTTGCCACTGAAACATTCCCTGGAAAAGAATAGCCTAGCCTTTCTCTGAGTGTTGTGCAGACAGACCAAAACTCGTCTAGGATGTATTTTGCTTTATGTTGGCAATGCTCGAGTTATGTCCATTCACCCTCAGCCCTAAGTGAAGTTCAATTGCAAGTGTTCTGAAATTCACAGGTAAGTATTCTATGACTCACACATGGGGCATTCATTTTCCCTTTGTTCCCACTGGAGACCATGTGCCATGGTGAAAACACTCCACAGCCTTTAAAATGTCCTGCACTAATGTTACTTGTTCCAAATCCCTGTCTTTCTGTAGTTACCCAAATTATCTCAAGTGTAAATCCCTTGTGTGGTTATAAATTGTCAAATTTGAGATAGTTCTTTGAACAATCTGCTTGTAGCTTGCACGAACAGACTTTCAGTGGAAGACATAGCCACAATTTTCCTTTGTCGCTTTTTTCCCCATTTTATAAGCCCTGAATCTGTTGACCTAATACATTCGCCCACATCCTTCAAAGATTCATACAACTAACATAACAAAGATTCATACTCTAGGCTTTCTGCCCCTACTCCCACACAATTAATCAGTTCCTTTTTGCATCATCTCTGGAGTGTTTTAAACGAGGTAAATATCTTCCATTGCTTCCCACTGCCATCACACACAGACTGTGGGTTCTTTTGGAGCTTGGCTCACTTGATATTTATCTCAATGAGTCTTGCTTTTCCGGGATAGAAAGTAGCCATCTCATTGCACTTTAGAAGATTTTTCCGCTCAAACTTGTGTTTTGTAATAAAACTAAAGTTATTAAATGATTCTCAATATTTAGGAGTCTAATAACTTTGCTGCATTCTCATCACTTTTATTTTAATTGGTGTGATCAGAATTCTATCCAGATAGTTATTATTGGAGAGCAATCCTTAAAGAATGCTTCACTTCTCAGTACAATTAAAGTAGACATCTTTTTAAAGCTCTTAATATTCCCCCCAGACATGTGAAATTACATTTTGTTTTGTGAAAGTCATGTTTTGATTATATGAAATTGGTATTTTATGTATAAAAATTCTTCTATTTGGCTTGGAGTTTGGAGGTTTGTGCATTTGTTAGTGTATTGCTTATTCCAAAATTATTGAAACTATTACTCTTGCAGGTTTTGGGTTTTCTTGCCTCATATTCTTAGCTCTGGGAGTTATAATGTTTCATAAAGGAAGTATCATAATTTACAGAAAGCTCATGTATTCATATCTAGTTGGAATGATAGATTAATCTGTTTTATTATAAGTATATCAGAAGTGCAATAAATATTTACCAATGAAATGTAGTGATCACAAGGTTTTGCACAGTGCAATTTGGCATCAATGTCCAAGTGAAATATAGATGGCTTTATATGTATGGCTATGGTACCTGCTCTGCAGTTTGAAAAATTTATATGTAAGTGTTGCGAATGTAAATATGAGAGTTCCAAGTATCTATGAGTTATTCCTGAATACCACTTAACTCCTCCCAAGGCAGATGAGGGGAGTATAAAACTGTAATTCTGGTGACTGATAAAACAAGCTGGGCAATCACAGGGAATAATCCAATAAACTAAAAGAAAAATGTGAATTGGTCTTTGGAGAAGCAAGATAAGTTGTTGCTAAGAGGTGAGTCTCTGAGATCCACAAGCATTTGGACCTCCTAGCACCTTCATCTGTGAAGGTCAAGATAATACTCAGCTACAAGGACAGCCCTGTGACTAAATGAGCCAGTGGGAGTGAACCAGTAGCTTTCACGGAGTGCTTCCTGTGTGCCAGGCACTGTTGTAATGTGCACTTCAATTTCTGTATTGTAATCTCTTTACTACATACAATTTTTTGTGTTTGAGTATTCTTGCTTTCTTTTGATATGCTGCATGATTATTTTTTTAAGAATTTGTGCATTTTATGTACAAATGAGGTAAACTATGGGGTGTAGTGTTATATCTTATTAGTCCTTGGTTCTACAACTTAAAAACTATGTAAACTTGGGAAAATTAATCTTTTTTGTGTTTCCTCAACTGTCAGACAATTATGTTTGTAGAATTGACAGTGATTATAACTATTGCATAGGCTGACAAAGTGAGTCCATCCTTAAGAACTTTAGCACAGGATCTGACACATAACAAGCACTCAGTTAACTTTTTCTATTGTTAGTAGTACTATTATCATTAGTAATATTAAAGATACCATTGTAGTAGGACATCTGGAAGCCCTGCCCGAGGATCAGTTAAAGGGATTGGAAATATTTAGCAGCTAATCATTTTTGTGCATATCTCATTTTTTTGTTTTGTTTTGGTTTTTTGGTTTTTTGAGACAGGGTCTCACTATGTAGCCCAGGCTGGCCTTCAACTGGCAGCAATCCTCCTGCCTCAGCCTCCTAAGTGCTGGGATTACAGGCATGCGCCACTCTGGCCATATCTCATCTTCCATATTTCTTTCTGCTGGTTTTCCCATCTTCATACTCTGCCCTTCATAATGTGGAAAATGGGGAAATCTTGTAGTAGCAGAGGGCCAAGCCAGCCTGTCTTCCTTTATCCTCACTGTGTAGACATTTAGAAGTCCTTTCACCTGGCAGGACCCTCCTCGTGTTGTTAAAAATGGAATTGGCTTCAAAATAAACTAAAAAACCCTGACACTTTTGGTTCTGACCCTAAAAGCCAAGTCTCAGTGTCAATCTTGTTGAAATTTAATAAATCAGCATTTAAAAAATCTTTTTATCAAACAGTTTTTCTTGAATCCTAATATTAGCCATGCCCTATAAAAATGGCACAATCCCATCTCTTCAAATATGTGCACTTTTAATCAAAATAGTACTTTAAAAAGTAATCTGGCAAATATTTTATTTAAAAGTATCTAGACTTAAGCTAATTGACAATGCTTTCACTTTACAAGCTGCAATATTACAAGCTGCAATATTGACTGCTTTGGCATGACTGGGGTTGGTTTTGCATTTTTACTAAGTTGGTGTTTCATTCAGCTGATTTTTTTTTTTATCTTCATCCAAACATGGCCAGTTTTCAATATGTTTGGAGGTTTCTGATTATCATACCTATAATTGTTTACTTTTAGAGTTTTTCTGCAAGTTTATCAGAAATTTGAGAGCTAGCAGCCAGTGGAATTCAAGGGAGAAAAAACAATGTATGCTGTACATTTCTTTTGATATGTAATTGATCGTCTCAGAGATTATTTTTACCACAAAGAGCTCCATGCATCACATAAATAGCTTGTCCTCTCAAGATCGGAGAGTAGAAACCACAAGGACAGATGTGTTCTTGCAGTCCATTTCCAGCCAGAATACAGCTGAGAAATTTGAGAGCAGTGAGACAGCGTGGGTCGTTCAGGTTCCTGTCTTCACGTCTTTGTTTTAACTTTCTAAAAAAGTAAAAAAGGAGGAGGGAAGGAAAGGGAGGGAGGAAAAAATGAAAAGAGAAACAGAAAGAAAAACAGCAAGCAATCAAGCATGTGTGCATTTGGTGGCGATAACAGTCCCTGATCTGTTATCACGCTGTAGTATTCTATTCATAGTCACCATTTCAGAATCTTTTCCTCTGCTCCTTTTTTCATTTTTCTGTTAATTTTTGTAAGTCTGTCAATATCTCTGTTTTAAGTAAATTCACTCTTCTTGCAGAGGATACAATGATAAAGAAATATTGATAATGCGATCCCCCCAATAAATGATGATTTATTTTAAGAAGTAATTATGCTCACTACTATGGCTGCATTGAAGTAATTAGTAAGAAGCAGATCCCAACTCTGTCTAAACCAATAAGGCTTAAGTGCCTCAGTGACTTTATTCTTTGATAAGCACAGCCACACTTCAATTAAATAATTTTGTTTTTGCAAACTTTTACAGGTTATTGAAATTCTTTAAACTTATTGCTTCTATTTTGACAAAACATTTTGGTTTTCAAACATGTTAATAGTCAGTAACACAGGTTATTTGCCTACCTCAGACGTGTTAGTATAACTGTGAGATTTTGTTTTTTCCCATTTTGTGTATCACATGTGCGCATTCAAGTTTGACTACTTCAAATAGGTTTTGCAATTGAGAGAAGAACTGGAAATTTTACATCAGCCTTTGCAAAAGCGAAGGATGATTGATGTGCTTGAGATACTTTTCCAGTGTGTTATGTTGAAGGCTTGAAGAATGTATTTGATCTTATCTCAAAATCGAGTAGCCTTGTTTTAGTCTAAAGCTCTGAACAACGGTGGGGGGGGCATTTTCTTTATCCTTACATTCTTTTATAAATGATGCCCACCTTGAATAATTGTTCAGTCGAAGCTAAACTCAGTGTATAGGGAGGAATATATTTCCTCTCCTTCCTAAGTTTTCAGGGTGTCACACAAGGAGGTTTTCATGTTTTGTTGTTTTGCACTCCCTAAGGCCTGAACCAGTTCACTGAGACTATATTCCACTACTATTAAAATTCTTTCTTCATCAGTAATGTCCTCTATGTGTTTGACCCCTTATGTTCTGCATTCCCACAAGGTATTTTTATTCATGTATATATTTGCTCTCTCTCCTGGCAAATCTATAAATGGAATTTTTGAATGGAAATCCTGTGATATAAATATCTTTTAAAGCTTTCTCATAGTTTTACCTGCTTTGCAATCAGCCATTTTCTCCTTCAAAATCAGTGCCTCTCATTAAGACAACTTCTGGCAGGAATGAGGGTCGAACATCAGTTTTTAGAAAAGTGGTCATGATTTTGCCTCTGGGTTTGTTTTAATTGTTCCTCTCCGTGCAGCAGACTCTGTGGTTTGAGTAGTTGAGAATTCATTTGTACGCTCGCCTTCTCGTTCTCTAAAGGTTATTGTGAGGACTAAATTAATTCATCCCAGGTTGCTTATGGGACACTGACTGCACTCTGGGTTCGGTACAGGTGCTACGGACACAGGCGTAAACAAGGTGGTCCCATTTAACAATGTGGGAGGCTGGGAATGAACAGAACATGATACAAATGAGGATTTCCGAGTAGAAAGTAGAAGATGATATCGTGCGTGGAGAGAGAAAGAATCTTCTTCCTGATCAGGAAATTTCTAAAAGAATCATTTGAGCCACTAGGGGAAGTGCAGAAATGAGACAGCCAGCACCTGTAAACCTGGGAGGAAGTGGCACACCCTGACATCCTGAATGTGGAGTGTGGATGAAAGGGAAAAAAAATTCCCTGGTGCCTAGGACCTGACCAATGAAGGAACAAAAGCACAGTTACCTAGAGTCGTGATTTATAAGGAGTTTTGATTTTAAGTCAAGTAGAAGCTGTTGGAGGGATTTTTAGAAGGAACTGACACGGTGTAATAGATATAATAATATATCTATTTTTGAATAATAGTAATGTCTGTAGGAATCTACCAGTATTAAATCCTGTTACAGTAGAAACTTGATTTATGAACTCAATTTGTTCCCAAGGGGTGGTTGTAACTCAAGTTGGTCAGTTGAAGGCTCAGGCTCCTCTACACAGCCTTCAGAGTCTCTCTCCTGTATACAGGCAGATCTCAGGGTCCTTAGACCCTGGCGTAACCTTTCTCAACTCCACACAGGCAAGGATGTTGTAATGCTCCTTCCAGAACTCTTTAAGGGTTAAATCTGTAGCTGAGACTATCTGGAAGTACAAGGGGCTGGCATTTGGCTTGTAACTCAAGACTTTGTAAGTTAAAACTAAAATTCTGGTCATCACCCAAGTTGTTCATATGTCAGGCTGGTGGTCACTCAAGGGTCCACTTCCTGTCTCAGTCTCTTTCTTCTCCTAACACCCACAACTTAAAGGAGGAAAGGGTTATTTTGGCTAGACGTTACAGTCCATACTTACTTACCTGGCTGCGAGGCAGAATAGCTGGCAAAGGGCCCTCCTGGAGGAAGAACTGCTTTCGTCATGGTGTCCAGAAAACAGCGAGAGTCAAGGGAGAACCCGGTAACCCACCTCCAAAGGGCCCTCTCTCCTCATGCAGGTCAACTATCTGCCCTCATAAACCAATCACCTTCCAAAGGTCTCACCTGTGGTCTCAGGCGGCTTTAGGGTGACATCTAGATAGAAACCATTATACCTCCCTAAGCCACAGTTATCTCATCTGTAAAACGGGCATCACTATTATCAGCATAACTCTTAAGGTAGTGATTAAATAAAATGGTCCGCCTAAATTGTTGTATCCACAGTGAGCGTTCAGTACATGGAGGTAGTCACTTAAATCTCTCTTAGATGTCCCTTGGTTTATCTAGCTTGGGCCATTCATTAGTTTATTTTGTGTTCTCTTCCTCTCCCTTAATATCTGAGATTTTTGACAATTTTCTCTGAGATTGCTGGCATTTGGGTCTCTCAAGATGGCAGGGGGTCTAGTTTGCTGTCTGTTAATTTTAGCTATTCTCCGCTGGAAGCACCATCACGACTAGAATAACCAGAGAGAATGGGAGGGGTGCAGCCTTTTAAGTGGCCCCATGGGGTGACCCTAGCAGCAAACATCAAAACAAACAAACCGCATCCCCAAACAGGTTTGGGCTTAAGGGGCTTTGAAAAATGGACATTTTCTCCATTAATAATATATCCATTAAAGCTTAATGTGACAGCTCTCAAAAAGTTTCTTCTAATAAAACCATTTCAAATCCAAAGTCATTCTTTTTGTCTACAAATCTCAAAACCATGTAATACCTAAGAGATAATTTGGGCCATAGTTTTCAGAGGTACATGTAATAGCAAATAGAAATAAATTATCTCTTGTTATCTCCTGCTTCCAGTGTTTCTGTATAAGCCAGACACTTTATGGAACCTGAAAACTTCAAGCACTTTAATGATTTAAAATAATTACTTGACTGGCTACTGTCAGAAGTAATAACCAAGTATTTGAAAGGTGTATTTTGTCTTCTATTTCCAGGACTGTAAAACCTTAGCCTTACCTAAGGAAAGGAGCTAAACCTTTTAAACATAAAACCAGTGAGCTAAAAATCTTTATTGTTAGTCTAGCCATAATATTACAGTGAAATTTTCATAGTGAGGGTATAACATTTAGATTTTAGATCATTAAGACAATTACTAATTTCTTTTTATCTGAGCCATTACGTTCAGAAGCAAATGATACATCTTATTTTACTGCTTGATTAATATCTGCCTGTGGAAAAAAATAAGGGTATTTTCAGAAAAGAATTATGAAATAATTGAGGTTGGTTTCTCCCACACTTAATGCCAAACAATTTAATGACAAAGAAGACAGGAAAGTTTCTTAAATATATGAAGCTTGAAACCAAAGTGTATCCCAAGTATTTGCAAAAATAAGGGAGCAAAGCATTTGAAATATGTATAGATAGTAAAGAAAATGACTTGAAAAAACTAGACTGTATCTTTAGAAACTCAGGATTCAGGAGAAGTGTAGGCAGAAGGAAGTATAAGATGTGTTGTAGGCCATTATCATTTCTTTCCTCCTCCTCGCCTCGGTGGTATTTCCTACAAAGCACATTGAGTTCAATCTTGAAATAATATATGCATACTAACCGATACATTTCTATCCCTATATACAACCATAGAACTTTATCAATTTATTTATACATGTTCATCACAACTAGAACTAGATAAACCCATTTTTCCTGCCAGTGACTTTCTAAAGGGCAATCTCTATTCAGATAATACCCTGAAATAATATTTCTCCTATATCATAAGAATAAAATAAGTTTAATCGTTTGTATACTTATAGTGACACTTTGATTATGATTCTGGAAGTTGTTTCATTATACAAAAAGAAATTTCAATGCTTCACGTAACCTGGAATTTTAAGTGTCTATCTACACTTGAGGAAAATAATGGCCAAGATAAGAGAAAATGTATAGAAGATAAATTCTAAAGCACTAAGACCGCCTCACAAAATAAACTATTGTCCCCATTCAATTACTCACTTGCCACCATAGATTTTTATGAGAGATTCTCATTTTGGGAAAGCACATTGAGTAGTTTATGCTCACAAAACAGCTCATCGTTGACACAAACCTGTTGTGTTTAAATCTGAATTACTAACATTTGAGGTTTGGGGCATGAAGCAGGAAAAGATTAAAAAGAGTGGTTTCTAATGTCTGTCTAAATTATCCTTTCCATAGACTGAGCCTTTATCCTTTCTTCTCCGTACTTGAAAAATAGAAACTGGTTAAGGTAACCCCAATGCATATTTTTCTTCTGCTTGTTGTACACTTCACAGTCATGGAATGAATCAGCTTTGTTAAACATACTTATTAGTGCCCAAATTGTTTCTCTTCGTCTTTTTGAAGAAACCTTACAAGCAGTTGGAACACTTATTTTATTTTGATTCTACAGTAGAAAATTGTATTCACATAAGTAACCATATACCAAACAGCAATAAATCATTATTTCTCAGATGACCAATATCAGCAGGAATCTCATATACTTCTCTGCTGGAGTTGATTTCCAAATTCATTGAATAATTATTGGTGCTGCATTTCATAAGTGGAAAACATTTTTTTTGCCTTCTATTCCAGTTAAGTTTTAAATGCTACCTTTCTCCCTCATTTCCTCCACACTTCTGAATTATTTGTGAAGGTAGGGAAAACGTCGGACTTTATATTCAGCAAATGTCAGGGTGGTTAGAGTGGAGTATGGTTCCTGACAGTTCCCTCCGCCTTCCAAAATTTAGACTTTCATTTGAAGAGCCTCAGGACAAAGACTGATTTTTCGTGTTACTGTCAATAAGTGAAAATAAATAAAAATTAATACCGTAATGTTTTAAGGGAAATCTGAGCATTTATTAGAGCGCCTTGAAATGCAGCACTTAGAGTATGAAACTTTAGTTTTCTTTTGCCCTGCCAAGAGAAAACAGTGCCCTGTCATTTCACGTCCCAAACTATTAATTGGATTTTGGTAATAAACGTTGACTATACTTTCAGTAATACATATATGATTTCTGTATTTTCTCTGCTCTATGAAATTTATTAATAGCAAGTAACTATATACTTTCCCCTGAAATTGAATTTGTAAGATATTGATTGGTTTCAAGTCAATTTTAATACAGATTAAATATTATGGCCATGTGCCGGGAATTTTGAGTTATCTCAAGATAGTAGAGATACTTTAAACCAACATTTTAAGTGTGTCAGTGGCCTCTGCGCTCAGTGTATTCCATTAGGTGCTGTTACAAGGAAGGTAATGAAACAGGATTTTAAAATCTCACAACTTAGACTTGAGGAGGGCAGTGGTAAAGGTTTGAGATATAGACTGATACTTATTTAGATTGTTAGTGTTTATGATGTTCCTCTTTCAAGGATCTTGCTCTTATGACTTTGGTTGATGTTATTTTAAAATTTTGAGCATCTAATTGTTAGCTAAGTTGAAACGATTTAATGAATGTATTTTATTTTTTCCTTGGATTACATTCTGATCATAATTAATACCTGAACTTAGAGCAATTCAACCTTGTACTATTGCTATCTTACTAGCAGATATATAATCTCTATTCATTTCCACATCTGTCTTTATCTCCTAAAGTGAAAACATAATCTGAACATTAACAATTTGAGAATGATATTTTAATATTTTGGTATAAATATCATAATTGTGTAATATGATTTTACCTTCTATGTTTAAAAAAATCTCATCTTTAAATTGATATATTTGCAAAAAAGCACAATTTAATATGAATTACTCGGTCATGCATGGGTAGCTAAGTTTTTTTAATAAGAAGATATAACTACAAAGTTATCAATGTCACAAAATACCTTTGAATTATTTTGCCTTGGAATCCCTTTATCTTTTTATTTAAAACATTTTAATGGGAACATGAGTTTTAATTAACATGATGGACAGCTTACCTTTCAGATATTCTAAAATCTCTTAATGTAAACTGCTATTAAATAGGAACATATTTGGAATTATATTAATGCATTAAGATAATCAAACATTTAATAATACATAAAAACATTTTTAAGCTACAGAATATAATTTTTTCATTAGTGTCTCATTCTCAAATTATACCCTTGCCAAATTGTTTTAGATAAGCAGTTATATACTATTTCAAATATATCTCAAAAATGAATTTCAGTTCAATTATTGAACTTCTGAACGTCGTACAATTATAAAATTATCTTTAAAGATTAATAAATCTGCAACACAGTGTGTCTTATCCCTGAGCATTTCCCAGGTTTAGTATAATGAGGACTCTAGAAGAACTTGACAGAACACTGAATTCATAAGTCCATATCAATAAAGTAGCTGAAGTTTAGAATATTAAGTTATATGTTGATAATGTATTATTCATTGATGATATTTACTCACAAACAAAGATGATGTTATATGGTCAGTCCAAGTTCTGTGAGTTTCTTAGACCATATGGAAAAAACCCCAAAATTGATGAATTTGAAGATTGTGTTGAATATGTTATGTGCCCTCACTGCCTCCTTATCTCCTGTAGAGAGTTGATTAGCTTTGTAGAAGGGAGGAAGTAAGTCATCTCTTGCTCTTCATGAAATAATGTAAACTCATGACGTTTAGCATATCTGGTTAGAAGCTCTAATCATAGGATGCCTGTCAACTGAAAGTGGGAAGACTTGGAAAGAATGTGGTTTACCTTGTAGATTCTCAACCTTTAATTGTGACTATGAAACACCAGTGTCTGTAAATTGTTGTCTAATCTTTGGATGATTCAGCAGCTATAAACAGCTCCTGATCCAATGGTGAAAACATCTTGAATTCCATCTGAGTTCTTGCTCTAGAAACTGGAATAGTAATAACAATTCCCTAGAGTTTGATGCATGAATTAGTAATGTCATGTATAAGAACACATATGTAGTAACTTCTCAATGTGTGGAAATATTATTTATAAAAGTATCCTTCACCCTGTTGCTGTCCTCATTTTCTTAGAGACTAAGTCACAAATAATTCAGTCCCTTTTATGGTTTCACCACTGTATCTGATGGCCGGCCAGGAAGCATATTTTTCTTAAAATACTAAATTCTCAACCATTATCAGACTACATTTTAAAAGATAAAACATTTTTTTCTGTGATTTATTTTTGCTATTTCCAATTTGGTTATAGTATAAAGGCATTGTATAATTTCATTTGTTCCTTTGACCATCTCTTATAGTTGAAAAAATGTCCTGTTGTGTATGGAAGCTCTAACCTTTCCCCAATTACCACAGTCTGATGTTTTCAGACATAATTTATTTGCAGCAAATAGATTTTATTTAAAAATCATCTACCCAGCCCTTTATGTATTATAACCAGATCCTGTTTAATGAGATAACTATAGATAACAGACATAATTTCATGTCTCTTATATAATATATTGAGATCATTCTACTTATACCAATTTAATGAAAATAAATGATTTTTTGTTATTAAATAGAATTTCCATAACACAATGAGTTTCCTGAGCTAAAAGCTTCATGCTAAATGAAATGTAGATATAGGACAATGATTCTAATGGAGAGTAGTCAAGTACTGCACCTCATTGGAAGTGACTTCCCCAGTCCCTGCATTGAAAAGGATTATGAAGCATCATCCAGACTTAGAAACAAAGAGCACCACATTGAATATAAATAAAGTCACAGGATATGGGTGTCTTGAGGACATGTTCATTATTTATGTCCAAAAGATATGTGTATGTTCTGTCTATGATTATTGGGGAATGAAAGAAAAGTATCCAGAATATGTTCCTCTCAGTATAGTAATTACTGTTGAACTCCCTGACCATAAAGGCTCTGTGTAATATTAACACTAGACAACCTTTTTCCTTCTTTTCATTTTTTTAATGTCTACTCTCTTCCCCACTCTTTTATGCTCTCTCCTTTCCCCTTCTTTTACTCTGCCTTTGGGTCTCTTTATCTTTTCTCTACATTTTTCTTTCTTTCTTATTTAGACTTTTTGAGCATCAACAGTGCGATTAGATATTAAGCCAAGAACCCAAGAAAGTCAATAGTGTGTAGCAAATTAGAACAACAGCATTGTTTGATTGTTTCTAATCGGTCATTTGTAATTAGTCCTGATCACACAGTGAACTCCAACTAGCTTTTCCTGACCAGTACTTCAAGGTTCCCAGCTGCTATGCACTGACCTCCTTCCCATCTTGCAGCAAGCTAATGACCCAGAAGGCATCAGCTCCCCACGTCATGCCTACAGGTAATGGAGTCCTGACTGCTTTGAGAGCGCTTGGCCTGCTTACTCATGCGTAGCAGCCTTCAGGACTACTCCCAGCCCTGGCGAGTTAATTGCCTTTTGGGATTCCCACATATTAATCTAACATTTACTTGAATATTAACTCTTTTCCAAGCCCTGCAAAAGGCACCTTTTGTCATGACACTGACCATATGCTGAAGAGTGATTTTTATTCCAGTTTTAGGGGAGGCAAGGTAATTTTCTAAACAAATGTAGGACAAGCTGCTGACGGTTACCTGTCTCCACATTAGCCAAAACTGGTAATAATTTTCTATCTTTTGAATTTCCTCATCTCTTCATTTTTCAAGTAAACTCACCACGTAAGACTATTTCTGGATGCTTTCGGAAGTCACTCATCAGGTATCTTGCATAATGTATCAGCATGTGCCTCATTAAATGTGATTTGGGTTTCTTAAGGTATTTTTCTGCTTTTCTATCAACCTGACCCCAGAAATCCCCTTTTATCATATTCTAATGAGGAAAATCAATTGCAAAGTAATTTTACTCTCAACTGGACCTATAGATCAGTTGTTCCTAGTGGTGTATAGTCTCATGACATGGTCATAACCTTCCTCTTGGGTAGAAATGAGAGGGAAGAACATTATCTCTGTATTTTGTATGTTACACAGTTGAAGGGTATGAGAAGCTTTTTTCTAGGAAACAGTTTCTTTTCCACTTTTTCTTCTTTGAAATAGCTTATATTTCCCTTTCTAGAACTGAGTTTTTGAGCCTCTCTTGTGATGATGGGTAAGCAGATAGGGAGAGTTAGTATATTTTCTCTTGGATGTTGCAGCTATAGGAAAGGGTCACAGCTGGTGCATTCCTTGCTGAGTTTGCCTAGAATCTGATGCCTTCCCTGCCACTTCTCCGACATGTGTCTGTGGAGGAATTTCTTAATACTCAGGTTTCACTTTAAAAATTTAGTTATATGAAAAAAGAACAGAAAAGGGAATTCTTCTTTGAAAAATTAGAATGTTGTTAAACTTTCTTCACTCTGAAAAAATCTACATTTACAAACCCAAGTCACTTCAGTTTTCTGCAGGTAATCTTACTTATAATTTCATATCATTCTTTGACTTGATTTTACATCAGATGATATAGTCTGAGATCTGGCTTTGTCACGGTGATATATAACCAGGCTTCATTACTTGTGGCTGTTAACAGCATTATGTGATATGAATGAATCATATTTTATTTAACCATTTACTATTGACGAATGTTCAATTATTTGCTATATTTGCTATATTTCTGGATTATATAAAATGTGAACACATATGTAAGTGGTTCTGTTTTATAACTAGAAATAGATTTGTCCTGTTGTTGAGCTATAGAAATTAATTTTGATGTATATTGTCTAATTGCCTTCAAAATAGCTCTATCATTCAGCTTTCCAGCAGCAGAGAAAATATTCCTTTCTCCACAATCTTATCAACACTTGATATTATTCATATGGAATTTTGCAATTTTATTAGAAAAAATTAATCTTTTAGGATTTTTTTTGCTCCCATTTTAATTTTAATCTATCTGCTGAGAAAGTTAACTTCTAATATTTTAAAAGAATTTTAAATGTATTGGAGATTTAAGAAATCACGAGCATTTTTCAAAACTAACATTTGTCTGTGTCTTGGAATTATTAGACAGGTTTTGCATAATATGCCCACATGTTCAGTGAGATGATTCACCCCTAACCTCTGCATGCAAAGGATCTGCTGTCTATATGAACATTGCTGTAGAATTTATCCTGGGTCAGTTATGAAGACATGGGAACTCTGCCCCAATTATTCAGGTGTCATTGCCCTGGAGATGCTTAATTTGCTTATACAGGAATGAGTTGTTAAACATTATCCTTTCTGGGCTAAAAATGAAGTTGTTGTGTGTACAGAAGTTTACAAATGCACAGAAGGTCACATTGATTGACAGTTGTTGAAAACTGGCCATTTATGTCAAGGAGAGAATGATAAAGTATATTATTCTGTAAGAGAGTCCTCCAAGTGGGGAGGACATCTCAATAGCACAACATTTTGTCCATCTGTTCTATCCTTTGAAATAATGACTCATGAAACCCAAGAAAATGTGTCTCCATGCAGTGATGGCTGGCATCCACATGGATTTAGTGATGCGGCTCTAGCTGTGGTTGGTAAATTAGTGCCTAGTACTGAATCCAGCCGAACACTTGGTTTTATAAATAAAGTTTTAACAGAACTACAAGAAAATCCTTTTAGTTTATGTATTATCAATTGTTGCTTTTCCTACAAAGGCAGCTATGAGATGTTACAGCTGAAAGCATCTAATGTAAAGCTTATAATTATTACTGTCAGGTTCTATCCAAAATGGCCACTGATCCCTGGTCTGTATACGTAACCCACACTAGACTTCATTTTGAGAGTTTGATAACTAGTTTGTGCATACGATACCTCGATCCTGTGTTATATTTCTTTAAAATATTTAAAGAGCCTTTAGTAATTCTCTTAGTACATGGATGATGATGGTGAGAAGCTTATAATGAAATTCCAAGTTGAGAAAATATTTTTGTTCATCCTAAAAGAGGTTAGAATTATACTATAAGTACTTGTGAAAAATATTTTACTTCATGGAAAACACTAATGTAAATCAAACCTTTTGTTTTCTAGAATTTCTAATACATTATAGAGGTAATACTCTCTTGAAAAAATGAGCTTCTTTTACGCAGTAATTCTTTAACTTTTACAATAAAAAAGACAGTTAAATTATGGTTTATGAATTTTTGTAGTGTTTAATTTAGTGGTAAGAAATCTGTCTTATGATTACTCAAAACATCTGTCTTTTTATGCTAGTAAGGTAATTCATTAAGTTCAAAAAGACTTACTTAAAATAGCATTAAAATATTAGCATATTCATTGGCACATAAATGTTTAATAATTGTATTTTATATTTCCTTAAGTCATAGTGAATGGTGTTGTGGTAGATAAGATATTCTCAAGATATTTTTTTCTAACCCCCCCAAAAATACTACCAGACTCATATTTTAGTAGCACATCTTAGTCATAAAGGGAAACTACAACCCAAGACTCAAGGTAAATACTATTAACTTTGTTTCATGTTTTCACACATCCAGCACCCAGTAGACCTGTCTCAAAGCCATACATGTGTTGAGTGTGCTTGTTTAAATATGAACACTGCCTTAACACTGCCAGAGCAAAAAACTTCACCAATGATTTTTCATATGTAACAAGCTCTCCAAATAATGCATACTTTTAAGTACAATTCAATTTCTATATAAAACCAATGAAATGTCTAAAAAAAAATACTGTAAGCAAATATCTAAATTAAAAAGAGGTACACATCTGAAGCAAATGCAAGTTAAAGGAAGCATCTCTGCTTCATCTCTTGTACAGAAAGAACCTGCGGAAGTAGGTTGCTGAACCTAAATAAATAAAATCAAATTTCTCTTCCAAAAATTGTTGCGGTCTTCCAACTTTCACTAGTTCCTATGGTATTGCTTTCAGTAATTTTAGGCTGAGTATAGGTTAGTAAGAGTGTGTGCTACCCAGGTAGTAGGAGGACAGCCTTGAGTCTTTTCTAACCCCTGTCCTCAATACCTGGCACTAGGTACAAGTTCAGAAAACTTTTACTATAAATGAGCATTTAGGCAAATAGTAAAGGAAAATATTGTACTGCAATATATTCCTAGAAAATAGCCACAAATCTAGTATCGTGCAACCAAATTGTACATATTTTTTCATTGATGTTCAAGTGAACATAAAATCAAAATCTCTTTACCTCAATTGGTCTCCCCCTATTTCCTCATTACAGTATAAGTAAATAATACTCTCCGTTAAAACTGCACAGCCCAGCCTTCATCCTTAGAGACAAACAGAAGCCGGTGCTCTGTTCATTCTGAAGACATTGTATGTCAGAGTTATCATCTATGTTATAATACATTGTATAATATGTCAGGCTTTGTCCTACTCTGGCCAAGTAGATGATAGATGAATAAAGTTGTCCTGCCCTCGATGAGCATCCTACCAAAAAAAAAAGGGGGAAAGAGAATATAAGTAATTTCAAAGCTATAGAATCACTGTAGCAAAAACAGGGGTGAGACTATGAGAATTCAGGGGAATAAACACTAAAAGGTGTTTGAAAGATTCCATGTACATAAACTTCATCCTCTCGTGACCCTTTAAGGCCTATGTTGCCATCCCTGAGTTACACATGAAAAACCTGACGGGTTGAGTCACAAGCCTAGAGTCATGGATCCAGAGTGTGGTAAAGGCAGAATTGAATTAGTGAATAGCCCAGGGTTTTCCCACCACCCATCCATCCCTTGATGGGTCTGAGAGAAGGAGTGTTGACTAGGATGTTGCTTACTCCATGATGTAGCTGCCCTAACTGTACCTTGTCTGGAGGCCACAAGTGGAGCAGAAAGAAATATGGAGAGGAGCCATTTAAGCTACAGTCTATTCTGATTGGCCTGGTTTCTTCTTGGTGTTTATGCATATGGTAATCCCAGTGGCTACATGGTATCATTGTAAATAATACTGCTCTGGTGACGAGATCGATCTTCCTTGGGTTTGGTGGGTCTTTAGCTCCTGGGATAGTGATGAGGGGGGGAATGAAAGGAATATTGAGCCTCCAAAGATCACTCATTGACAAAAATAATAATAAATGGTTTGAGGATAAAAAAATATTTATAAACTGGGGCCAGGGATTTAGCTCAGTGATTTCGCTGCCTGCTGCGCAAACACAAGACCCCGAGTTCCACCCCCTGTACCAAAAAATATATATATTTATAAACAGTTTGAAATGTGCTTTTTGTTCATCAGGGATTCTAGAAGTTGAAGACTTTAAAAACATAAGTATTTTATTTCCCTCCTATTGACTAGATGCATCCAGACAAGACAGAAAATATTATGAGTAGTTCATTTCCACTTTCCCTCCTGGATCTTATCTCTAAACCAGGGAAGGGATCTACAAATACAAATAGGTGTCCATTGCCCGATTCTCTGTTTCCTTGGCAATGATTAAATCACTCCACCACCCAATTTGGGAAGTTTCTCATTTTAAAGTTTATCTTCTCCAGGGCTAAAGTGTGTTAATTTCTTACACTTTTGTGAATATATGACTTGAAAGTGACACAATGAAGGCCAGAAGTCCACTTCGCCTTCCTTTAGTATTTGCTTGAACTCTATTTTCTTTTTTCTCAACTTTTTATTGTGACTTTCTTCAAACATGCAATACAACTATAGAAATGTATGCCGTGAAAACATAAACCCTTCTTGAGGGAGATGGTACATACCCCTTCCATGTGTATTTTTTCTGACATAGCTGGAGTTCTGTTTTCACTCTCCAACTTTGAAAAACACATGAACACACGCAGAACCTTAGTAGGGATTAGACGCAACCCACAGCCAATGTGTGGACTCTAGAATTTACTGGACTGGCTCTAAGCTCACTGTGTCTCTAGGTAACCTCTCTGAAATTTAATTCCTACTCAGTGAAATGAGAACAGCAAAACCCACTTTTGTGATATTATTGTGTGGATTAAATCAAGCAACATGTATTAATACTCTGAATTCCTGACCCATAATGAGTACTTAATGAATGGTAGCTGTCCTAAATTACTACAAGGCATGTACTTGGTTAAACAATTTAAAATTGTATTTGCAATATTTTATATAAAAATATGGTGAAGTAGTTTGGATCTGATTTTTTTGGTTACTGGAATTTTGTTTTGTCATTCTTTTTTATTTGTATGTTTTGATTTTTCTCCACCTTCCCATCCTGAGAATTTAACAACAATTTTCTTTGATCCTTGTGGAACTCCTGTTGTTACAACTCAAACCAGAGCCAGTATCTCTTATTTGATACTTGGCCAGTAAAGTTTTATTTCCAGTAAAGGGTACCAGAGAGTGCTTTGCAAACATAAAGTGTAGCACCTTATCCCACTTGCATCTCATGAAACTGCTTCCCCCATGGAAATTCTGGGCTGTCTCCCAAATGCTTCATTTGAAGGTGAATGCCTTGTGCAAAATACCATGTATGTGACTGCTGAACAGTTAATGTAGAATACGGAAAAAGATTCTCTGCCCATGCTGTCATTCTTAATGAATTGTGACAATGCACTAATTTAAGCACAATTGGCCCAATGTCTCTCATTGTGACAGAGGCGTTTCCACCGAGGAAAGCAGCAAGGGAATTCTGCGATCATGGGCTAGTCCAGGGCTGAGTTTGATTTATGAAATGAGACCTAGGAGCCTGGATTGAACAGATTGGCTTGCAAGAGACAGCTGTACTGGAGGAGCTGCTGCCAGGTATGGCTAGTGGAAATAGAGAAAAATGAACAGTGGGATAAAAAATCCTTTCCCAGTCCCTACTTATCAACATGAAACATCTGTTTCAGCTACAGTGGTTCCCAGTGGCAGTCAGAATTATTGATATGGTGAAGCTGCTGCTTACATGCAGCACAATGGCATGGTCCCCCCGCCCCCACTGGCTACATTGTAGCAGCTCATTACTGTACGAGTGTGACCAAAGACACGGAGAATGTGAGAGGGGAGTGAGTGCCAGGCAATTGTGCAAATGGGGCGGGTGGTGGAGGAAAATTTTCCCCATGAGCAATAAATTTCTGCCTGCTGTTCTAGTTTATTGTGGCTGAACACAGTGATTATACTGGGTAGAAAATAAGCAATAAGCTTCTGTCTGTCTCCAATTGTTTTTAATATTCTTGTTTAATGGGAGAACATAGCTTTTATTTAAACTAAACATAATGAATGCATTTTAAGATCTGGACCCGTTTTTTTTTTTTTTTTAAATCTTGCTATCTCATATGTTATGTAAGCACATGCTGCTATAAATAGGAAAACAAATATGCTTAGTTCAGCTTTTTGTTAGATAAAATTTGATTAGGGATGTGCAAAAGCTGATGCTGTCAGCCAACTCATAGCACCAGGGAGCAATATGTACCACGTTAGAATGAAAATTAAATGCATTTATTACAAAGAAACTGGTTTGGTAGAAACATTCCAAGAAAGTTTATATACCCAAATAAATAGGAACTGGAATTCCTTAATTTCAGTAATATCATTTTATAATGCATCATAATAAACCTGCCTCAGTTTCCATGGCAGCTGAAAGATGTTTAGAAGATTTACTAAACCAAGCTCTTTTGTTCTTGGCCTATGCTAAGTAGGAGAACAAAGCAAAAATATTAAGGAAAAACAAGAACCCATTGCTTATAAAGATATTTCTTTTTCATATGTAGCCTAATTGCCTTAAACCCATAAATGAATTTTATTCATGCCTTCTTCTCATATGATAAGGCATTTATATGTTTTTAAGTGTTGACTATAAAAATCTGGGTGTAGGAAAATAAAAATGTTCAAATTAATTTCCCAATCAAAATTCTTATGTTGGCAATGTAGATGTAACAAGCTAAAGAAGGCAGGCAGCTATGGTGTTTGATCCCTGCTCTTCTTTGGGAGTTGTAGCACTGGTCCTTGTGATGGGAAGACAAGCTGCAGTTTGGTGTTTCACACAACGGGGCGATGAAGCCCTGGTAAATTAATGAGCAGACTGGACCTGACAGCTCAGGCACGGAAGAGGTTAACAGACTCCAGCGCTGACAACTTGATAATGAGGATTTATGGCAAGCAGGAGGTGAAGGTGGGTGGGAGGATCCCAGCTGCTCAGGTGTGGTGGCTCCAGGCCCTGGGCAGACACAATGCCTCCATAGGAGTGAAGGTTACCTTGTGGGTTGTAATGACAGCTGAGCTCGGCTACATCTGTGGCTGATGGTAGAGACACTGAAGACATGTACATTGGCAGGCAGATGGATAGACTGACTTAAAGATAATTGCATTATTTTGTGGTTTTATACTAATTTTAAAAGTATACCGTCAAATCAGAATTTTCTCATGACAAAATAATGAAATAATGTATTCCCTTTATATAGTATAAGGAATGGAGTTGATGAGTGGACGCATGGACCATCAGAAAAGGAGTTCACTCATCTTTCAAATGTCTGCATATTTTGGCCCCTGCCTATTTCTCTGGCTTTAAATACTGCATGTTTTCCTGTTGCTCACTATCTTAAAAATATTTTTATTTTCCTCCCAAATGCAGGCTCATTTTTAGCACAAGAGCTTTTGTCCTTGCTTTCTCCTGTGATGAGAACGCTCTTCCTCAGCTCTTCAAGGAGGCATGTTTGATAGGCATTGACCAGGTAGTTCACATGTGTCTTTCATCTTATAAGACATTCTTAATGCCTGTGGTAGTATTTTTCTTACTGCTTATTGTTATTGCTTAAACATGAACTGTCTCCCAAAGAATTCAGGTGTTGAGGATTTAATCCCCAATGCAGCAATAGTCAGAGGTAGGATTTAAAGAAGTAATTGGATGCTAAGGACACTGAGCTCATCAATGGACTGACCTATTGATGAGTTCACAGTTGAATGGGTTACTAGGAGGAAGGACCTAGTTGAAGGAACTAGATCACTGGAGGGGGTTGCCTTTCAAGGATATCCATATCTTGTCCCCGGGTCCCTCCTCTCTGTCTCTGGCTCTCTCATTTCTCTTCTAGCTGTTATGAGGTGCTGTGATTTGCTATGAGCAAATCAGCTTTGCTCCACCATGCACTTCCACCACGATGATCTGCCTTGCTTTAGACCTCAAGCAATGAAACCAGTTAACCATGTACTGAAACCTTCAAAACTGTGAGCCAAAACAAACCTTTCCTTCCTTACATTGTTTTTCTTAGATATTAGGCACACAGGTACACAACAATGCAAAGCTAAAACACATTATCTTCAGAACGTATCTTACTTGGTTATTTGACTATTAATGACCTCTCTTCTAGAGGACAAGTTTCATGGGATCACGGTCTTTTTCTGATTTCCTGTTTCATAGAACCAAGAGCTATCATTTATTTGATGCCCATGAGATATTTCTTAAATGCACCATGAGTGGATATAGGAAGTAAGAGTATCAGAACAATAAGCATATTCTTTGACTTTTCCTTATAGGTATACTTGTATTTGTGGTCCATGGATTCTTCTAAATTGGTTTTTCTTAAAAAATAGTGAATGGGGAGAGTATTTAAGAAGAAAGTACTAATGGGATTTGACATGAACTCACAAGAAAAGCTTAAGTTCAAATCAGATTGTATGTTCTCAACTCCCCTTTTCTCAGTTGGTGTTAACTTGTTTTAGTTTTCCCAACTTTCACTCTGTGAGAAATTAGATACCGTACTGGGTGGTATGACTTATTAGTCCAAAGCTAAGGATGTTTCTCTGTGGGGTATTACTATTAATATCAAGTCATATTTCACTGTTCTGACTCTTTAATGTGTTGGTATCCATAGCTAATGTAATATTTTCAAGAATATATAACCTATTTTTTATTACAAAGTTCACTATTTTAAACACTGTTACAGACTGGTAACTTTATATTATGAAATGAGTCACCAAACTATTTCATTAAATGCATTTCCTCTCCTATAGAGGATGTCAATAAAATAATAATAAACATGCACTTGGTAACAGAAATACTTATGTGAGCACACTAGTACATTTAAACTGCTTTTGTTTTCCCTGAGGAGGCAAGTTGCTGGGCCATTTCTCATATTCAAGCCACAACGTCTTGACCCCATGCTTGTCAGCGACCCTGCACAGGACTGGGCCGTGAGATTAGTCAGGAGGAGGTTGTAATGAGCCCTCTGGACACACCACATGGTTTCAATTACTGCTTTATATGACTAGACAGTGTGGTGCCAGCCAGGAGCAATTGAAAACTATGCAGCACTTCTTTGTCTTTGCGGTTCAGAAACTGGACCTCTGCTTGCAGGATCTTCTTCTGCTTATGATTATTTGCATTTATTTTATCTGTACAGAGACCAGCCTCTGAAGTTTGGGATTCTGTGTTGAAATAAGAGAAACCAAACCAAATAGTCAGGTTCACAGTTTCAGTCCTGCCGTGGTTTCTATGTTTAGTTCTCACACTTTTCAGGCTTCTGGAGTGGCATTTCCTGTCACAAAGGTATTTGAGTGGGCACCAGGTAGCAACTGAGTTTTTAAGGGCACAATGAAGTTTCCCTCACAATTTGAGAAGTTACAGACTTTCTTGGTCTTAAAAAGGATATCAGAGCATCAAGAAGAATTACCTACATTCTTCTTTGGAAATGAGTAATAGTGATTTATGAGGCAAAAATAAGCTTGGTTTCAAGAAACACTTTGAATTGAAAATATTGGTTCGAGTCAGTTATATGCTTGCTTCCGGTTGAAGATAAAGATAACTTGTTTCCTCCACGCCTCCTAAAGAGTTGACAGTTTTATATGCATTAAATAAATATTAGAGGTCATGGTGGTCTAGACTGGACAGTTCCGTGAAGAAAAGTTCATTTGGTTTTCTCTTATTAGTGCATTATACTAGGACATGGTAGAGGTTTGTCAAATACTTGGCAGAGCATCAAGTATATGAATACCCAACGTAACCTCTTCTCTTAGGGATGGAAATAGACCCAGAGGAAAGATATGAGTTGCCCAGGATAACAAAGCCAATTCATGGCTAAGGAGAGACTAGAATTCAGTGATGCTGCTGTCATTTTCCACTACATCAGTAACAGCTCTCTGGAACTGCAAAGGCGAGCTGGGCATATGCCTTACTCAAAATGGCCCATGGATCTGTTTAGTTTAGTGTCATATCTCTGTGCTGATTTAAATCAAATTCACTAATGTGAATTCAGATTCTTATAGCCAATGACCAACATGCCCAGCCAATGTGCAAATATAAATGAATTTTTGTAGCTATGAATGGGGAGTTAAATGAGAGGGTAAGTTTTTTGAAGACACGTTGAATTTCTACAGAGAGGGAGAGAGAAAGAAGAAAAGTAGGTTGAGAAATTGAAAACAGCAGAGTAGGAATTTAATGACATTTTGTATATGTCTTTTTGAGGCTTCAGAGTCATTTAATTGAATAAAATAGAATCAGGTCATGATAGGTTGAAAATTGGTAAGTTTTAGAAGGTTTCCAGTTCATGTAGCCTCTCAAAGTCTTCTTTATGATGCATTTGTTTTCTCAAAATAGTCCACTCCTTTTGTTTCAGAAAACTCATCTTCCATCTCTCTGTCATCTCTAATTGAAGACAGAAATGGATAAGCCCAACCACTATCATTTGAGTTTTTAAAAAAAAAAAAAAAATGTCGTATCTGACCTTTTCCCTTGATAATAAAACATAGCATTCTGAACATTTCTGAATCTCATTATCAAAATAAGACGGGAAACTGCTGAATGACTATCATTACCTGATTATGTGACTTTGAACAAATTATATGAAATCTTTCTGTACCTCAGTTTCTCCATTTCTAAGAGATGTTATTAAAGTTAGAGGGTGACCAATATCTTTTTTAAAAAATCTCTTTTACCCTCATGCATTTCATAGGACAGGGAGAGAAGAGTCCCTAGAGCCCAAATTTGCCCTTATTTCAAGATCAAAAGAATAGTTAATTTAGAGATTAGTGTCATGAACTGTAAATTGAGCCAATGCAAAAACATCAGACTCATATCAGTCACTCATCTAAGTGTTCAATTTTCTTTGTAAATTTCAAAAGAAAAATGGCTCTTTAGTTATGTAGGCACTGATCCATTTTGGAATATGCACTAGATGAATCATGCTCCAAACAATTACTAATATGTTTTAAAGTCCTCTTCCATTCCTGACTGTTATGGTTTTCAGCCTTATAATTTGCCATCTTCTCACTGCTTAGAGACATAGGTAATCAATGAAAATGTGTATTTCAAGAATAGTATGTACCCTAGATTGTCGTTTATCAAAGTCACTTTGAATCATTCCAATTGAATTTCCACTTCTTATAAATCATCAGTGTCTCTAATTGCATTACAGGGTCACAGGGGATCACCAAGGAAGGTATATTAAAGGAATAGTGGGGGAGTGAGCGCAATGCCCTTGAGTCATTCCTTGATAATGTAAGAACAGAATTTGTTCCTAGAAAGCTGGGGGCAGAGAGGGAGAGGTGGTACTTTCATTTCCACCAAGCATAATGCTCACCTTCAAACCTGTATGGTTGTACTAGTCGGTGTGTTTACTGTTTCAAATGAGGGATTGCAGCTCAAACCACCATAAAGATGAAAGGGAATTTGTTGGCTCTTGTAATTAGGATGATCAAGGGGTGAATATGGATGGCCTCAGGCATGGCTAAATACAGGGTTCACAGAACAGTGCCACCAGATGTGTATGTGTCCCTCTCTCTCCATTCCTCTTCCTCCTCCTCCCTGTTCCCCTCCCTTTCCCCTTCCCCTCCCTCTCCCTCTTCATATACCTCTTTCTCTCCCACATTCCCTTCACCAACTTTCTCCCACTCACTCAACACTAATTGTATTTTCCTGTGTTACCTTTGCTTTCTTTAGTAATTTTGGATAAAATTCCCATCAAATCTATATTCTACCACTGTTTTTACAAAAGTCCTGGCCCTCTTAAGTGACTTGCTTGTAGGCACTGTTCATCCCTGAATCACTAAAAAGACAATTATTCGAGCTGGGATTATATATCCATGGTGGAAGCCTGTTTCAGAATTGTTCCCGTCCAAACGATGTTGACTTAAATAGGGGAAGGGACACTTCAAGGGCAATTGGAATGCCATTATCAGAAATAAGGGAAGAGTAATGAAAAAATGCATAAGTCAAGTGCAATTGTTTCTCATCAAAAAAAAAAAAAAAAAAAGCATTTATGGTTTGGACCCATGGAGTTGTGAGGCACAGGGAAGTATCCTGAATTAATCCATTAATTTCCTTCTAATCTTTATAGTTCACATTTATCTATTATTCCTATCTCTATGCCATTTCTCCAGGAGTATTCATGGAGCCACTACTGTTACATTCTTTTGAGAAACTGGAGAAATTTCCTCCCCTACCGTTTCTTGTTCACTGAGTAAACACCGGAACAAAAGAGTTTCTAAGTAGTCAAATACAAAACATGCAGTTTATCATTTGGGTTCTGTTCTGGCCTTTGAAATGAAAATACAGCTCTTATTTGAAACAGGTAACTCATCTCAATTCAAACAAAATATCAAATTTCCTGAGTAAGGCTCTATGTTGAAATGTTTCATTTCTGAGTGTCAGAGGCCTAGATTACTCCCTTGTTGCTGATACATGTGTATATTTTTCAAATGTATCTTTTGGGAACATTAAAATAAAACATTTCATTATCTGTCCTCTTTTTATTTTTTTTTCCAGTGATGTCTCTGCCAGATATGGAATGCATGTAATTCACTGTTGCTTTTAATTTGTCAGTACATTAATTTTAGTTGATAAAGAAGTTAGCTGAATCTGCTGTCCCAGTTATCTTTGATAATTTGGTTCTTGCTTTTAAAGGCTGTTCTGTGTATCCCCAAATCTCCTTGGGTTTATATAGCTTTTAAGTTGTCACTGACACAAGAGACCACTCAAGGGTGATTATAGTTTTCAAACTTGTTTGTATGCCAACAGCTATGACTGTTTTTCAAAAGACACCTGTTCTTCGCTGCACCTTGACCTCCACCAAACATTTATTACAAATCAATTTCATAGATTCTCCATAAAATAATCTACAGTGTCTCTGGTAGGAAGATGATGAGAGGGGCACCAATTTATGGTCCTTAGAAGGTTAGAAAGAGCAACTGAATTTTGAATTTTGAATGAATTTTAAGTGGTTGTACTAATTTTTTTTTCCTCATTGGCTATCTGTAACAGGGAACTTCGTGCCCTAAATGTGTGGGACAGCTTCTGTAGGAGATGCTGAAACAATCACAGGATAGAAAGGGACAGAGGTAGTCTTTGTCTGACAGTTCTAAAATCTTAAAGTTGGCATAATGGAGTAGAACTAGTCTGCCCAAGAGATGACACATTTTGTCTCATTGCTTATTTACGTGCTAGTCCAGTGGAGACCCCACACTTCTTTGAGCATCGTGGAGAGGTGGTAGAGGACTTAATTCTTGGAATTACTTCACCCAATTCGTCAAGGAGATAATGATTTTCCTCTTTTATTTTTAACCATGAATTTGTGCAGAGTAGGTGCCCACTAAATACTTAGGAATGAAATTTAACTAAATCCAACTTTGAACTCTTTTCCAAGTCTACTATTTTTATTAAATCCATTTCTGATTACAGTGAGTGCACACATACTATACACGTGTTTTTTTTTACTAATATGCCTTTATTCCAGAATTTTTAATATGTATTTTAGTAAGTAAAAACACCATCTTCACATAAAATATAGGCTACATAGAGGCATATATGCTTCAAAGCATTTATGCAGTAGGATATTAATTTCCATTTCAGAGTATTTCTTTTTACACAAGATGGATGTTCTGCTTTCAATTTATTAGCTACATAAATGAGCTTATCTATTTCTAATTTTGACTTAATATAAAAAGCATCAAATTTTAGGTTTCATCCATCTAATTTTCATTTCATGTAATTATTTGTGGTAAGCTGATTTAAGTTTATGCCATCTGTTCATCAGGTACAGGCAGATCATATTAAAGGTAGGTATTCTCCGATATTGGAATATCTGCATTCATAAGTCATGCTGCCTCTCAGGGGCCCTCGGTGGTTTGACTGGGGCTGCTCTGGGGGAAAAATGCTATGAACCTTAGTACAAAAGCAAGGGAACCTCTGCTCCCCTCTCCCCTTTCCAACTGTGGCTTGAAGCCTGTGCTGTCATCTCAGAGGCTTCTGGTACCTTAGGCAAAAATTTGAACGTTATTTTGCTGGTCTTTTGTTCCCTTGACTTCTGAGCCATCTTGGAAGGTCCTCTTCTGTCTTCATTGATAGCTCTAGCAATTCACTTCTGGAGTGATGAAGTAGAAGAAAGCCTCAAATCTGTTAGCAAGTGATTCATTTAGTAGTGTTCCATCCACTCTGAAAGATATGGGGTCACACTGCATGGGGGATAGCTTCTAAGATTTAGGTAATTCAGGTTTATTTATATCCTCTTTTTCTGGTTTTTCTTTGCCTTTCCAAACTTATGCAAAATGCTTAAGAGCTTTGTGAGAGAATCTACTCTTCAGCAACCTTGTAAACAACCTATTTTATGCCATACACACCTAAAAATGAAAACCAAAGCTTTATTCTATCAAGTAAGTAAATATTTGCATTACAGATTTGTCTGTCAGTTATTATAATATTCCTTCCATCACTGTGAGAGTTGCTATTTTTCAAGAAACTTTTAGGGAAAATATTTACTAAACATATATGTGCCAACAATAGTAACCATTTTCAAGTACAATTATTAAAGAAAAAGGAATTATTAAAGAAAAAGGAAATCAACTTGTATTTTTATACATGATTTATCATTTTACTGATTACCTTAGACTTTGTGATGTTAGTTTCTTGTGTCATAGAAGTTTTCTGTGATAACCTTTTACATTTCTAACCTTAAAAAATTATTTTTAAAAAAGTATCACCATCAAAAATTTTTAAAAATATTCTTTCCCCCTTACATTACAAGCAATCAACCTTTTGGATGTCATTGTGTTTTCACATGTCAATCTAGTTTAAAAGATTTCATTGCTGTATATAAGATAATAAAGCTGATATATGTAAAATTCTCAGCAAAATTCTATCAGTAGTAAAATCACTAACAATAATAACAAAGGCAACACATCTTCTGCTCATTCATCAGATTTCTTTGGCTATGCTTTACTGTATCAACATATTTTATCCTTACAATAACTCTACAAAGAGAAAGTTACAAAAGAAGTTACAGGCAGCCTCAGTAACTGGTCCAGTGTAGCACACTGTGTGTAAAAGCTTGAGCTAGGATCTAAAGGATGGAATTCTACTTCCAGAGCCTTCTGTTCTTATCAGCTATGAAGTGCTGTTTGCATTAAGACCCAACTACTACAAGTTTGAGTCATTCTTTGTATCATGGCACAATGGGCATAGCATTTACCATCTTCACTGCTTTGAAGTGTACATTTCAGTAGCATTAAGTATGTTCTCATTCCAGTATCATCCCTGCAATCCATCGCCAGAACTCTTTTTGTGTTTTAAAGCTGAAAGTATATACCTATTAAACAATAATTCCCCATTTGTCCCTCCCCATAGTTCCAACCAACCATTGTTCTGGTTTCTATTTGTATGAATTTGACTTTTTTTAGATATCTCATGTAAATGATACAATATCTCTCCTCTTGTCTGGCATCTCTCCTATGTCATTCTGCATACAGTCTTCAAGTTTTATCCATTTTGTAGCATATATCAGAATACTCTTCTTTTGGAAAGCTAAATAATATTCCTCTGTATGGATATACTACATTTATGTTTACCCATTCATCCCTTGATGAACATTTGGTTTCCTCTACCATTTGGCTGTTATGAATAATGTTTTTTTAGCATAATTGTAGAAATATCTGTTTGAGGTGCTGCTTTCAGTTCTTTGGGGATTATTATAGTTTAGATCAAAGGTTCTCCCAAAATCTCACGTCTTCAGCGGTGGCACTTTTGAAGGTGATTGGATCATGGGAGTGTTGTACTCCTCTGTGAATTAATCCATTGAGGAGTTCACTGTTAAATTTGCTGGTATGAGGTGGAGCATGGTCAATAAAGGTGGGGCACTGGAGGCATGATCCAGAAGGTTGTATTCTTATCTTTGGTTCCTCCCTTCCTTCTCTCTGCTTTCTGGCTGCCAGAGTTTGAACAGCTTTCCTCCTCCAGTCCCTTTTGCCATTTCTGCCATGCTATTTTTACTCTGGAGCCAGCCAAGCATGGACTAAACCCTTTAAAACCATGAGCCAAAATAAATCTGACTTCCTTTAAGTTCCCAGTGTTAAGTATTTTGTGGCAATGACAGAAGAGTGATTAATACAGAAAATTGTTACCACTAGTGGAGTGGCTATACCTAATAATGTGGTTCAGGACCCTTTGAAACTGGTTTGCAGGAGAAATTTGAAAAAGTTTTGGCAATTCAAGCTAGAAAAACCTTAGACTGCTGTAGAAGAGCTTGACAAGCAATTTTGGTTGATCAAAAGACCAGAATACTGATACAAATGCCAGAAGTAAAGGCCAGGCTCATGAGGTTTCAGATGGGAATGAAGGCTTTGCTGGAAACTGGATTAGCAATCATGTGTGTTACATTCTGACAAAGCAGTTGTGAAAATTTTGTCCATGTCCTCAGACCCTCTATGAGGTTCAGTTTAAAGCTGGTGAACTCTTTACTCTGGTGGAAGAAATTTCAAGGTAGCCCATGTTCATGCTGTGTAATGTGGATACTGCTGGCTGTTTTAAACCAGATTCATAGTGAGAATGAGAAACGAAAAGTAGAATCAAAAGATGTAAAATGTTTGCAAGTTGGCCATGCATATGTAAAGTTGGGGCCAAGGAGAATGTGATTGCTAAAAAAATTAGTACTGTGGTGACACACTATGTAATCCCCGTACTCTGAGAAACTGAGGCAGAAAGATCACAAGTTCAAAGCTTGCCTGGGCAACTGAGCAACTTAATAAGACCCTGTCTCAAAATAGAAATAAAAATAAAAATTTAAAAGGACTGGTAATGTAGCTGGGTGTGAAAGCTCTGGATTCAATCCCCAGTAGAGGAAAAACAAGACATTTTAGAAAGGCCAAGTATTTTATACCAGGACAATAGCAAAAATGCCTTGAGAGCATCTCAGAAATTGGCAGACCTTACCTATGAAAGGATCCAGGGCATAAAAATGTAAAGTTGTTTGACTTTGTTTTAAATAAAACGTCTGGAACACCACCACTGTAGGCCATCTAGGAAAGTCTATCTCAGAGTTCAGGCATGTGTTTAGAGGCTACTGCTGCACCTGTGGTACAAAAGGGTCTGGCTACTGCTGGAGCTGGTAGCAGACCTTGGCTGCATTCATGCACTACTTGTTTTTCAGGCATTCAAAATACAAAAGCTGTAAGGTCATGGAAGCTTCTACTCAGATTTCATAGAATGGGCTGAAAGGGTAGGCAATGTGTCCCTGAGAAGGTGGTAAATAAAACTGTGACAGTAAAGGCCGAGCCAATGATGTAGAAGAGACTCTAGGGATTTGGAGGTAACAGAAATGTGGACCGTCTGCTTAGGATAGCTGGAGTGGATGAGCAAAGCCAGCTCAAGAAGGATGCCATGTGCACTGCAGGGAGCAAGGTGATGGGGCTCGGTCTGCCCATGCTCTTTGGAGCTCTAGATGCTGTGTGTAATATTTGTGAATGTTTAAATTTAAAAATTTAAATAATAAAAGGCATGTTACCATTAATCCCCCTCACAATACCCCTTTTATTTTAAGCACACTCAGTATGAGGTCCAAACTGAGTTAAGTGATTGATCCTAAATTACAAATCTGGTTCCACCCAGATTCAGCATGAAGCCACGTCCCGTGGCTCTCTTAATTCCGCACTACAATCTCTATGAGATGTTATCCAGTAACTATATGATGTTATAAGACTTATGTCTTAAATATGCAATATATAGCCTTATTACATATTACAGATTTAATAAGACCATATCAGCTTAAGATAACTTTTATTCCCAGTGGAGATGTGGGGTGAGCCATCTCTCACCATTATTCCAGCCACACCATTAGTCACAAGTATGCTTGTTTTGAGATCCTGAATTGAGATGTGTATTCAGCTTAAAAATTGTGAAAGGTCCTTTCAAAATTTCATTTGCACTGAAGATGCTGAGTATGAAAGACGTAAGTTCATCTCTCTCTAACTCTCCATAGTTCTTAACATAGAGATGGTGACCCTGACATGTCACCGATATTTTTAGAACTAATGGCAAAGCGTCTTTTTTTTCTTTTCTGCTGAATACACCATAGACAGCCACAGTTCATTGGGCTGGAGAGTTTCAGCTGTATAACTAAAAATAAATGCCTCTGTAAAACACTAACGAAGACAATGTCAGTTTTCCTACACCACTGAAAAAGGTAGTTTTAAAAAAGTCTCCTGAATATCGTTGGGTAAATGTCTCCTTCATTTGCCTCAGGGCTGAGATTTCAGGGGTCTCCTTTTATTTTAATCTCCTTTTTCAAATTCATCTCCCTAGGGTTGTGTAATTTGTGTATCTCAAACTATTCTAACAAAGTGTGATTACTTATCCCCTCACAGTATAGAGACCCCTTCCAGGAAACGCCCTTTCATAGATATTTAATGTTTACAAAAGATAAACTGCTCTGAATGCTAATGATTCAGTATCATATCTCTGTAGATGGGCATTCAATAAATATTTTATTTACAAAATGACATACTTATCTCTCACGCACCTTAATTATATCTTACAGAAAGTATACAAAATCAGCCAAGGTTCTATGTCAGAGAAATACACATGTGGAATAAAACATGAGCAAAAGTACCACAAACATGAGTTATAAATCAATTTAACTGTTCCTAGTAATACGATTCTAATTTGTTTCAACTAGAAGTTAATATTCTTGAAAATTTCACATGCTTACTGCCTATTGATCATGTAGTGTTTTACATTATACTTAAGACTAACTTAAGCTTAACAGATATGAGGCATTAATGGCTTGTAGAAAGCATAATGTTTGTAAAATAGAGATAGGAATGACTTACATGACTTTAAAGCAGTAGATTCTTGAGAGTTCCATACAACAAGTAACTGTAAGAGCCAGTGGGTTGAGGTTCAGTGCAGGCACCTGTATACATGTGCACACACACATGCAAACTCCTTCCTTAAATTTTCTTCTGATGAATGCAATCTACAAGGTATTAAACAATGAATGTTGTGAGCTCTATATAATCCCCTTCCAGCCCAATGCGTAAAACTTATTAGTTGTAACACTGGAGTGGTTACGGGATGCTTTTGTTCCTCTTTCTACATCATAAGGTACAACTCTTTCATGATTTTATACATTTGATAAAAACACACCATCTTTTTAGTTCAGTATCTACACAACATGGGTCCTGAGACTCCAAACATTGAACAGTAGTTCTCTATTGTGCATATTTCTAGCACAAGTTATTAATATAAACCACATACGCATGACTACTGATAATAGCTAACATGTAGCATTACTAATCATCTTGCTCAACTATTTTCACATGTAATCTTACATAAGTATTATAGCAGCCACGCAAGCTTTTTGTGTTGTTTTATTTCTATTTTATACATAAAGAAAACACAAGTCAAATGTTAACAGAAACTAGGCCAATGTCATCATGATGGCAAATAGCAGAATCAGAATTTCAGCCCAAGGTTATTTCACTCTAGACTGGATTTGTTAGACCATCTTGGAACACACCTGGCTAGTAACACACCTTGCCTCCAGGACAGTCTATTCAGCCTAGAGTAACTGTCTTGAATTCAGAAGCAATCAGTGTATTTTCGCCACAATGTATGTATTTCTGGATCTTTAAAGACATTTAATTTTAGACATAATATGTTAATTTTATTTAAACTTCTCAAGAGTCTTAGTTGTTTGGTTCCTTTTTTGATTATCAGGAGTCAAAGGCTCTGTTCCCTCCAAGGAAAAAGTATGAATCTAGAATGTGAACCGTGTAGTAACAAGCTGGCCAGGCTCATAGGAGTCCTGAGTTTGAATTTCACCGAAATCACCAGTGGGGAGGATGGAGATGGCTGTGGGTAAAATCCCAGAGAGACACTCTCATTCTGTGCTGGCTAAATGGGAACCAAGACTGCTCCAGGGGACTTAATGGCTATTCTTTATCTTCATTGTATGTGTCAAATGTAATTGCTGACTCAGGGAAATATTTTTTCTTGGGAGACTTGCTTATCAGAAATGAGTGAAGAGTTCCAACCTCGAGGAGAAGTACCTGTGATGTGAAGAAAAAATGCCACAGAGACTGAGAGCGTGCATTGTTTTCTTTGCTCCCCCCCCCTTTCCCATAAAGGGAATAGTACAGTGTTAAGAAGGGAAACGTAATTCTGTCTCCAACCTCATATTCCTGAGGAACGTATTTTTGACAAGTATGTATCCTCTTTCTACATGCGAGTAATAAAGAAGTTAACATCTGTTGTAATCTAATCATCTATCTGGATACACCATTTTTTATAACAGGAAAGGGAAAATAAATAAAATCCCTCAGTGATGAATTGCTGATGTGAGCCTGTATCACAAATACTGCATTAGGCATTTTTTTGTTGTTGTTTCTTGTTAGCCAGTATTACTTATGGAAACCTTTTGAGTTAGACACATTTTCATTTATAATGTTAAAGGTGAAGAGCCATAAAGGTGAAGACCCATAAAGGTGCCCCCATTGCCAAAGAGCAAAAAATGTATAAAACTGTTCTGCAGAGACTGACCCATGACCCTTCACAACAAGCCTTACTGTATTGCCATACAAGAGATTATGAAAATCACCCTTGTAGGGAAAAATTAGAAAAGCTGTTTCTGCTTTCAGATCCCTTTTATTAGTATTAACAGGAGGCTCATTCCTCTCCAAGTAAATTCTCTGAAAAAAGCACAGAACTATGCATTAACTAGAAATATGCTGAACTATTCAAATTTAATTTTGTAACCAGTATGTCTGTATATACAGTTCGGTCTAACTTATGATCCATGATTTTCCCATAAATTGTCTCATGCTTACCATGTCACATTGATGTGGATATCAAGGGGAAAGATTGGAAACAAGGGTCCCTCCCCCAAATAGCTTACATCTCTTTTGTTTTGATACTCACACATTATCAGAGGTGCTTAAGTTACAGTTGCTGTCAAGTGCAGCTGCTCTGATATCCAGTCTCAGCACAGTTTTTCTGCATATTCAATGTTAGGTGCTAACACATATCCAGCCGTCCAGCTTGGTGAATGTTTACATCTTTGATAAGTTAAGCTTCCAAACATGATAAATTTCATGTGTCTGAGTTGCTGAAACTGAGCAAAATTATTAAAGATAAATGTATCTTCTTTTGTTCAATTAAAAAAAATAGGTCACATTTTCTAAGGCATTTTCTCCTATTAACTAAAAGAAAGGGATGATGGTATAAAGAGAAATCATGAGCAAGATTCCCACTTTTCAGGAAGCACCATGCTCTGCAGTCTCCATGACCTGACTTGGACTTCACAACCAGCCTGTGATAGTGCTCTTGTGGTCTGAAAGATGAGCTTACTCAACATGGATGAGGAACTTGCCCCAAATCACAGAGCTACTGATTGTCGAGGCTGGGATTGTCAGTATCTGTCCTAGTCCAGAGGCCATGAACATCCAGAGTGCATAACCTAAAAAACACTGTGATTCTTAATGATACCTATCTAAATGTGCTATTTCTTGAAAAATATCTAATGGTGACTGTTTTCTAATTTGAACCCCAGTCTGGCTATATTCTCTACTTTTCAGAATTCGAGATCCTTAAATGAACCTTGAAGATAAGACAAAGCTGGTGCTCAACAACATAGGTTGCTTCCCTTTGGCCCACTGGGCTCTGAAAGATCCCTAAGGTTAGTTTGACATTTCAAGGACGTCTTCTGATTCCTCTACCGCAGACCTTCCTGTGGGCCCACGAACCATGCTCCCTGCCTGTGTCTTCCCAACCCAGTTGCCCTGCTTCCAGTTCAGTGAGTTTTTGGAGGGACACATCACATTCATATTCAACCTCCCAGTCCCATGGTATCTGATACCCATCCCAGAAGCTTAATTGAATGACCCACATGTGACACAGTACAAACAAAGTGACACGTTTCTGTGTGCTATTATTTCTTAGGCATCTCATTTATATTAATTATAATAGACACTGATACTATACACTATAACAACATCTTTCAGATAATACATTTTTGCTGATAACTAAAAATACGCTTTAATTATTTCAGGTAGAAATTTAAGTTTTCATTCATAAATATATTGACTCTGAATAGACTGTTTTTAATGGGAAATTATTTTAATCAAAGTATATCTTTAACTTCCCCCTACAAAAACAGTATATATAATAACCCTCATGATTTGGTCGCATTCTGACTTAGTTTACACATTGTCAATAATGGTTTTGTCATTTGAGCAAAATCTCCCCTGTCTTCTTTGGCTGTATACAAAGAGACACAAAGAGACCTGAACGACACAGTGAGTCACGTACAGTGCTTTGCACTTGGCACCCTGTGCTGATTTTACCTTTGTGCTGCCTACTGTACACACACAATCAACACACAAACATAAGTGGCCCAGAAAGTTTTGAGGAAATGAATCCTACCTGTGGATTCAGCAGTAAGTCCAATAGCTTGATCTCTAAAGCTATGTTCACCATAGGTAAAACTCCCTAAAAAGCTAAGGTAACATAAATTATTGTTGTTCTTCTTTAAGGGGGAAAAATGTGACCATATGATTTTTGGGGGGGAAAGGTCTTCAAAGATGGCTTTTCAACTACTCCTCCTAGCACCCTTTCTAAATTCCATGACCTAAGAAGTTGTTATTTACTCCTTCTCATATTTGTCATAGTGAAAATGTAGAAGTATGATGAAGATAAGAACATATTTTATAGAATGCTATAATACTGAATCAGCTGAAATAAAATTTTATGTGGTAGGTTATTCTGTTGTCCTTGCATGATTTATATAGGTGGTGGTACATCTCATGCAATATGGGCATTAAGATATCTACTTCACAGTTAATTAAATATTTGATCAAATCTTATATTTATAGATATTTCCAGAATGTTCGTTTGAATTGTAAACCCTTAAATTGTCATCTATTTGGCTCCTGTTCCATTAGAAAAGTTTTTCTGGAAGGATATTTTGTTGTGAGTACAAACAGAGCTTCTAGAAATTTGTAGAGTTTTAAAAAAATTTTAGTATTCTAGCTTACATCACTAGAATATATATACATGCTTGTCTTGGAATTAAACATACACTGAACTTTAAAATATTAGAAATGAGGGAAAGTGAAGGAATGTGTTGACAAACAGTCCATTATGTATAGAAAATATGAATGAAAGCGTGAGTCTTTCTAATACACTGACGTACTTGGATAGGTAGAATACTTTCCCAATGAACGTATCATTAAAATTTTTCATTATTCTTAGAAAGAGGAAACCAAAATCTGCAGGACATGTAAAACTATCAGGCAAACTTATGTTTAGTCTTAGTCTTCTAAAATGTGTAGCACTTCTCTCTCCTTCATCGAATCAACCATTAGATACAGATAAATATTCCTTTGATGTCACTTTTCCACTTTGGCAATTTATATAAAACTGCACATCGGTTCTCAAGTGAAATATGTGTTATATGCATCCAGCTTTTTTGGTAATGCTCAATTCAGCAGTTTTAATATTTAATGTGTGTAAGAAGAGCAAGCAAATTATCTTTAAAACTTTTGACTCTTCTCTGACAGAAAACTCCTGTTTTACTCCATTGAATGGTCTATCTTTGCTATATTTAAATGATGCCACTTGAAAAGGGCTCTGCCCTCCTAAATGATGCATAACTAAATATATTTAAATTTTGAGTTTCTATTTCCCTGTATTACAAATGATGAGTGCCTTTAGATTTACAGAGGAACTTTATCCTAATATCCTAATAAAATCATTCTCTCAGACACTCTACCAGAGGTGTTTAATCTCAACAACAGATAAAAAGTAAAAGTTTGAGGTTTTTTTTTTTTTTTTAGTTTGAAGTTAGGCCAAAAGAATGATCATCAAACTAGGGATTAGTCTTAACTCTGCATCAAAACACACATTTTCATGTCTGGGTAATTAGGTTTTAATAAACATGTTTGATGGTTACTTAAAAAAACATATTTTTCAGTGCAGAAATGGCATCTTGTAAACTACAGTATAAAGAGACTTTGTAAGACTGTTTTTAATTATATTCTTATTATGATAAGCATTTGTTATTTTCCCAAGTAAAGATTAAATTAATGTTATAAATCAATTTTCTAAATGTGAGACTTAAATGCAATATGTTAGACACTACTGTGGGTGTCTGCTATCATAAATTATGGCTTTTGTAGTGTTTTTCTGCAATGTTTGTCTTTGTATATAACCTTTTAATTGGGGCCACAGTTTCTAAAGTGCTTACAAGGTTTATGATGCATGTATTTGATTTAATGAGTCATTTACCATTAAGAAATTACTTCGGAGACATTTTTTCTGATTGCCAGTAAGGTTTTTATTTCATCTTTGTCATTTTATATTTTACATATAGTGTATTTTTATTAGCAATTAAGAACCTAAATTATATGTATATTTATTAAAAGAATTTATAAATAATGAAAACTTGGGATGGTGGTTATCACACCTGCATTCTTATGTTTATTGTCCTAAAGAATTTCTTCAACTTTCATATCAAAAATATTACAAATGAGTTTTGTTTTATCATAATTTTATACATTTACCACATTGGTAGTGTTCATGATATTATGCACACAATATTTTTCAAATATGACTTAGTTTAATTAAATAATCTTTACAAATTGAATAAAGTTCTGTTCTATCCATAGTAAAACGTTACAGTGATCAGTGAGCTCCAGTGTACTGGGAAAAGATCATTTGTGCCAATCACTTCTGTATACTAAAGTTTTGGCATGGGATGGAATCTAATTGGTATTCAGGTTTTTTACTGTAATGAAGCTTTAATAATAACAGGTTTTGGAGCAATAGGCTATGACCAAGATAAATTTTGTTACTAGATCTCAAACACAAAATTTATATTTATTAGTAATGGACAAATATAATTGCTTATTTTATTGTGGCTGTAATGTAATTATAGCTCAACATTGTCCTTTCTAATATTCAATAGTGCTTTAAAATTCTAGCATGATTCTGAAATTCTGTATTATGTTACATTTGGAACTTTACAGCAGTATACACAATCCTTGTTTTTTGGGAGGATCCCTTTATCTCAAGATCTGTTTTCAATTGTTTAAATTTCCTTTCCTATTGGCTTTTCACTTTAGTAAAAAAATTTTCTCTATTTCTCCATTGTAGGTTTTAAGGACCCCCATAAAATTTTCTGAACAAACTAATAAGGATATAGCCCTAGGAATAATAAGGCCTTCCATGGATGGGGGGCTTGAAGAGTTGCCTTTTCAGTAATCTGAAAAAGGCTCTGTCAACACCTTGAGGTGGCATCTTCAATGTCACATGACTCCCCATGGGGGGCTCATAGCAGCAACAACAGCTAGAGAGCCATTTATAATTTTTAAAAGGACCTTGCAGTAAAATCTAGAAATAATAAATTCTTGTAAAATACTCTATAGATGGCTGTTGAAGAAAGCCCATCAGCTGTAAAGTTTTAGCAGCTTAGTTATGGAACTTTGATGAAAGGATAACTGATTGATAGTCGTGGCAGTCTGTGTTCTTTGTCAGTGTCACTGCTAGATAGCTAAGTAATTTTTGAACATGTCCTTTAGAATCCCGGGGCCTTTCTTTTCTCATCTGTCAAAGAATGGAAAAGGATTTTAAAACTCTAACATCCTGGATCAGCAAGACTGGCTTCTTGCCTGAAGATCCCTAAGTGTATATTTTACATTATGATGATACTCATACTACCAAGTTAGGGGTAAGACATCACTTCTCAGCTTTGCGTTACGATGAGAATTTGTCCTTCTTATGTTGTTCAGATTAAGACAGACTAAGGTACTCATGAGTTACTTTTACAAATACAGTCTTGTTTTGTTTCCCTTTTGGTATGAGCATGTATCTTCCCAAGCTATCTTTATTTTTTAAAAAAATGCATGAAACTGTAGCACTTTTTAAAAGAAGTGTGAAATAAAATATAGTGACAAATTCTAAGAATAAAAATAAAGGTACATACATTAATGTAAGAATTCAAGTTATAATCTTCAATTTTAAAAAACTCAGTATAGAATATTAAATTTGATAAGATAATTGTAATTGTATTACATCAAGATAGTTATCACCTCTCAGAGATGTCAAATAATTACTTTACACATTCAACAGAACCATGTGGCAGATTATATAGCATGAACGTATTCTATGACATTCCCACAGCTCTTGTTAGACAGATAGTAGTGTGATGATAGACACACCAGTATGGTACCTATAACAGTGAGAGAGTCAAGAGAGGTTTTATGTTGAAAATCTAGAGGAAAAAAAGTAATCTCCAATTCACAGCTTTGCAGTATAGTGGAAGAGGAACTAGATGAAGTGTCAAGAGGCTGCGGATTGAGCCTGGTGATGTGAGAGAAGGTAAATCATTTTCTTTCACTGCAACTGGATTGCAGAAAATCTCTTCTGCATATGCACCTTCACCTGGAGTAAAATGGAGCTGAGCTCCTCAGTTGCTTGCCTTCCTTTTGGTCTTGAGACCATTTGTCATTTCTAGAAATTGATGGGCTCCATCTAAGTTCAGAATGGAAGCACGTATATTACTATTCTCCCTTTAACCTCTGGAACAGATATTTATTGCATATTTTCCTCTGAAGACATCCAACACAGAAATTCTAGTTCCGTCTCTCTCTCACCCTCATTCAGGCATGTGTTTCTTGCATGCACTAGTTACAAATGAAAACCCTAATAGAATCATCTCAAAAATTAAGTCCCTCCAAGGTTTTTCCCCACATCATGTGTTCCTTTTATACTGTACCTCTGATTGGAAATTAGAGGTTGTTTAAAATAAAATGTTGTCCTTAAACCTCCTCTTTTACAAGCCTGCTGTTTTTCTTTCTGCAACTGTTTAATCTTAGTTTGACAGTGGATAGAACACTAGAATTTGTTGGCTCTTATTCCAAATTAGCAACTGTCCTAAATAACTAAGTTTCACTGCTATGCATCGTGCTCGAAGTGGACTTGCTGGTGTGACTGAGGGTGTGAGCCCATCAGTACAGGTAAAGAAGGGCCTTGCCTCGGCTGCTTTATATTGATGGATAAAGAAGACAGTGGTGCTGGGCGGAAAGTGGTGGCTTCTCTCCTCTTCATGTCTCTAATGTTCCATTTATCTTTATATAGAGGCTTTATCTCTCGAAAAATTAAAAGTTTGAAAAAAATTTCGTGCTAAACAGACAGTTTAATTGGTTCTGCTATTTTTGGAAACTGCAAGATAAACGCTACGCGTGAAGTTAATAAACCGTAATTGGAATTTGCTTAAGAGCATTCTTATTCCGCAGGGCCCATTCACTGCGGGAAAGCAATAGGGGCTTGCTAGGGTGCAGGAATGTAGAAGCCCCTTTCCTAAGAATAGCCATGACTTTTTCTCTGTGACCTCGAGGAATTTAATAATTTTTCTAGCTCCCCACTGGACAATAAACAAATTGGGGTGAGAATTGAAAGACTAAAAACAAACACGATAACTTAAAAGAAAAAAAAACAAACCCGAATGCTTTTCAGTTCTTCAACGACAACGCTGTCATATGTGTTAACATTTGCCACATTTCTCCCTCCATGTATTATTTTCTCCCCCAAAAGACTTTAATATTTTCATGATTAATTTTGTGCTGTGGAACTACAGAAGCTTATTACTGAGCAGTAACTGCTTTTTGTGTTTTACTATTGTCAAGATATAAATGTCCATCCCATTCAAATCATTTGACAAATACAATTATTCTTACTGTTAGTATTGTTAATGATACTTTTTGCATAAAAATGAATATATATTAACAGCAAAATAAAGCACATTTTAGATGTATTTAGTGTCTATTGCAAGAGGCAGGATACAGTGGAGATTAGAGGTTGAAATGTCAGCATTTCTAGGCACTTACCATGTGAACGGGGCCAAAACAGTAACAGTCTCAGGAGTGGACATGAGAAGTTGGAGACCTGAGATTTTGTGGTTCCTTTTCTGTGAGAAGAGTATCTAGATGATAGGAAATATTTGATGGACATCCGCATATGAAAAAATCTTCAACTTTCCAGCGGGACCTGGCCTCTAATCTCAGTGACATGCAAGTGTGAACAGGTTCAAACTCTCTCATTTTCAATTTTCCATCTATAAGCCCATTTTTTCTTAGCACCATTTACAGGATTACAAATCTTATTTATCCTGAATCTAAAATACTCTCAAAGAAAAGCCACCTCATTGACCAAATAATGAGATATTAAAAATAAAAATATGTTGGCCAGTCTATTGTGAAAACATTTAGAGATATAGACCAAAAAGTCAAAAGCTCACTTATTAAGCCTTATTAGTATAGTTTTGCGAAGTTCTACTTGTATTATACACTGCCTAAACAGCAACACAAATTTCATGAGATATTGAAGTTTAATTTCACATTCATATTCAGCATCAATGCTTAGAACTAAGCATCAAGAGTTTTCATCTTTACTTCAGATTGTAGGTCTTGGAATACAGCAGTTCAGTAATTCATGTACACTGTCAATTTTATTCTAAGCACAAGAGCCTGCTGCAGCTCTATTTTTATTTATCCAATAAGCAACTATTTATCTTCACAGTAGTTATTATATTGTTTTTTAAATAATATTTAAAAGATTTATTGACCTGCTTTTTTAAGAGCTGTCGAAATCCTAGAAAAATGAAAAATTTTGCATTGTTTTTAAACTTCTCTTTCCTCTTTTTTTCTTTTCTGATTCTAGTTTAGGAGCAGATATCAAAAGTTTGAGGGCTGGGGATTTAGCTCAGTGGTTCCAGCACCTGCCTCACAAGCGCAAGGTCCCGAGTTCAATCCCTGGTACCAAAAAAACAGTTGGCTAAAAGTTTGTAAACCTAGAATATTTGAGATATTTAAAAGTAATACATCATCTTCATGCATATTATATTATGAAAAATAATATAATTATTAAAATACCATAAAACTGAAAATACATATGTAACATCTGTTTTCTATAAAATATTTCCATTTAGGACTTAACTTATTTAGTATATATGGAAACATTTAATGCAAGTACCAAAAATTAAAATTATCAAATACCTAGACTGCTAAAGAATGAAATACATAGCATGTTTCTTGTACCTAGAGCAGCATTTCTCAAAATTGAGGTTGCGAGATACCTTTACACTCTTAAGAATGATTTATCCAAAAAGACTTCATTAGTGTGTATCTATCAATGTTTACCATATTAAAAATTAAAACTGAAAGATGTTCAAGTGTTTGTTTTGTTCATTTATTTTAGAATACCAATATACCTAAATGTCAATAACATTTTATGAAAAAACAAATATTCAGTTTTTCAAAGTCATAGAAAAAACAGCATCATATTCCTTCCAAATATTTTTAATATCTTAGTAGAACTGGATTTGTTGCTTTTTGTTGAAACGTGTGAAGAAATTCTGCCCTCACACAGATACACAGATAGAAAATGGAAATGAATATTAGTAGCCTTTTTTGGTGTTACGGGTATTTGAGTTTTGACCAAAAAAAAAAATAGCAGTTTCTTAAATATTATTTACAGTGTGGGGGATTATTTTGAAACCATAAAAATGAACTTTTTGGACACAAGTTAAAAATCTATTGATCTTTCTTGGAGTTGAAATGGGTCTTTTCCCTTATCTAGAACCTTGTTTTACACCATGGCTTGGTCTTCTGGAAAATCCTAGTTCACTGAGGTATCTTTTACTTATTGACATATTTCATTATAAAATGTCAGAAAAAGCACCCACATTTGTAATTATCAACATCAAACTGATCGGAAACATGTGAAATATCAGAAAGCTCTCGTGCTCGTGGTAGTGAATTCAAGTGTTGCCCAATACAATTTTTGGCTCTAAGGTTTAATGTTGTTATTGGCAATAATATTTATATGATTGATTTACTTGAAGTGATTCAGTTACTGCATTTATCTCTCGGAGAATGTCTGTTTAATAATCACACCTTAATAGCCATAGTTGTTTCTCAGTGTAAAGAGTAAAAACAATCTCTGGGCCGGGGATCTAGCTCAGTGGTTCCGCCACCTGCCTTACAAGCGCAAGGTCCCGAGTTCAATCCCTGGTACCAAGAAATAATAACAATAATAATAATCTCACATTTTAAAAATCTAGTGAACTGAGTCTTACAAATGCTTTTCCTAAAGACAGCGATTGTATGTTAGTTTCTACACTAAAAAATGTTTCAATACTTCCCATTTCCTCACACTCAATATTTTAAAAAAAATACTCAAAGGTCAAAATTTAATAAAATGAATACCTTTTTCTGCCTCATAAAGTCTTCAGTTAAACTAGCATTGTTTTCCCTGGGAGCAAATGGTAGTGAAAAATACCACAAATACTAACACAGTGTGGTTCCGTGGCATTCACTCAGTGCCTTTACTCTCCATTACTTTGGCACCATCAATGCCAACATGATGAAAAGGACAATCATGTGTCAGTGCTAGTGTGAAAACAAGCCTGATCTCAGAAACCTCCCCAGGGTTTCCAACCGTACTTAGAGATCCACTACCAGAAAGAAAATAAACTAAATAAATATACTTGCATGCAATAGTATTAATAGTCGGCATCTATTGTTTATACATACTCAGATTATTGTACTATTAAAAATTAATATCCAAGAAATACTTCATCGAGTCACCTCCTTAATCATATTCCTATCTACCTGTCAGTTTTGTGAAGGTGGACTTTCATGTCAAAAGTGTTCACTAGCGAAGTTCTAGTATTCTTTTTAGTAAGATATTTTTAAAGTATCTTGTCATTCCCTGTCCACTTTGTGAGCATTCACACACACAAATAAGTAGGCAACTGGATGAGTGGGGGTATGGGTGAGAGGATGAATGGATAAAAGGAGAAAAAAGGGGTATAAAGAAGAAAAGGAGAGAAAGAAAGAAGAAATGAAAACAAAATGAACACTAATGTGCTTCTTAGCTGCATAGAAGCTAACGTTTAGTTAGGGAAGGTCTCTAAAATTACTATTTTTCAATTCCTTGGCCATTCTTAATGATCTTGTTGAACTAAGTCCAGGTGTAATGTCTGTTATTTTGTTAAGTATATTATCCCATGTGCTCAAGCTTGGAAGACCAAAACCTCGGAAAATAGGAAGTTGCAGTGTATCATTTTTGCATATTGCTGGAGGAACAAAACAAGTATGTACCAGTGCCCTTACTTTGTCTTTTTTTAAAACAGATTCATACCTGCTGGCAGAATAAAAAAGCACCCCTAAATGAAAACATGCCTTGCAAAAGCTACTTCTGCTTCTTTATCTTACTTTTTTGTTTGTTTTTTACATAGAAGACTATAACTGTGGTTTAACTCATTGTAATAACAACTGCCAAAAATGTGCTGGTAACTGAACTCCAGGAGAAAACTCTGCCAAGAAACTGTTGCCTAATGATACAATCTACATATTTTAATGAGGCTGGAAAGGTAGAAAACTCTAGACTCGGCTCACTCTGGGTTTCCCTTCTCCTCGTAGATTGCACGTTGCTTCCCTTCATTACCGAATGATAACTGGAAATGGGTTTCCTATCACAAATCACCAGCCCGATATGGCTTGAGATTTTCAGAGTTGAGATGAAATACTAATAGCCTTTCGGTGGTTATTCTATATTGTGCTTTGTCCAATGATGTTCATTCACTCGCTGTGAGGCTGGCATGTACACTGTATCACATAGGACAGAAACAAAGTTCTACCTAACTACAAAAGAAACACAGGCAAAGCAGTTGAAGACATTAGAAGTAAGCCGGTTTTTTTCAACCTTCCTATCTCAATTTTGAGTTCTGTTTTTTCTTAACTCTAATCTCAACCCCTTCATCCTCTCCCCCCCATTAAGTTTATTGGTACATTTTAGGTATAAAATACAGTTACATTCATCATTGGGATCTTGTACCATTACATAAGTATCTTGGTTCTTATTTTTTTCCCCTTCCCCTGCCCTCCCTTCCCCGCCTCCACCCTTCCCTATTTGCAAAGACTTTATTTCCATTTTTTCCCTTTTCTCATATTTTTTCTTTTCCCTTCTTTCCTTTCCCCTACCCCTCCCACTTCCCCTGCCCCTTTAGACCTATTCTTCCTGTTACACAATATCAATTATACACTTTTAAAATTACAATATCACATCCTCTTATTCTCTTACCTTCTCTTTTCTCATCCCTACTCCCCCAGTGATAATTGAGCACCTGCAATGGGCCAGGTGCGATGTTAATCATTTGATATGCTTTATTTTATTTTCATAGTATTACAAAACAACCATAATTATATATGACTACTTTGTGGGTATATATGTGTGTGCATACAGGTGTATATGTGCATATGTATCCAGTACGTAACTGAATCTAGCATAGTAGATATAAACAGACAAATTTAGTATGGTTGTATAAATTATTCTGGGACAGACAGCTAGAAAGTTAGAGCCTGGATCTAAGCCAGATTTATCTAAACCTTTGAGTTATCATGGCTTTTCTTTTAAGCCAGAATAATTTAGAAGTGTTTCTGTTGTGCTTCATTCTCTTTGACCTCCAAGCCACTCAATTAATTTGCATGCAGAATGAAGGGAGATTTCTTTACATATTATTGGTCTGCACCCTGTGAGACATAAAAGTATAAAGGTTGGGGTTCTCCTATCCAAGACTTTCTGCTAAAAGAAAATCATGAAGAGTAGATTAGAATGGATTAAGTCTCCAAGGTTCCAACCCACCTGCATCTGGGTAATTTGGATGTGCATGGTTTACAGATTCCATTTAGAAACAATGTGAGGTTTATTTTCAAAATTGATAATTTTTAATGATGAATAAAAAAAGTTATGACCAAAACTATTTGCCCAGAAAATGATCTTAAAAGAAGTAGATTACAATATTCTAATGGGAAAATAGGACTTTGACTTTGAACATCAAGTTTTCATCTTAGTTTTTTAATCTTTTCCATAGCACTTCAGATTTATGGGCATCACGTTTTTTACTGTGCATTGCAGTAGCTCTTTGCCCTGCATTTCTTCACTGCAGTGTGAACCTTTTGAGGCTACCGTCACAAGTACTTTTTTCCTGGTGTATGGAATCCTGAACCATAATAAAATCCCTTGGATAATTGTTGAAATGAATAAATTAAAGAGCTTTTTGAAGTTCAAATGGAAGGATGGATACATGTACCTAGGGAGTGAAACTTTGACCACATTTGAATTCATGCCTGTCTAGATAGCTTAAAATACTGACTTTTAGACACAGTGATTCTGAGTCAGTAAGTCTAGGATAGGTCCACGAATCTACATTTTAACAAAGCACAATGGCATTTTAGATTGTACTTCAGGAATATAACTGAATGACTTATAATTTTTAAAAAACAATAGGGGGGACTTTGATGTGTACATTCTCTGCTTTGCACATTTGAATCCATGTTCCCATCTAGTGAGTTAGGTGTGTAGAAGGTTTAGTTCCCCTGTGTCTGAAGCTTGCCACGGTACTTTTCCTAACTGCTCTGTTCCCATCTCTCTCCAAACTGATTATAAAACGTCCCCATGATAAGAGTCACACAAGGCTACGCAGAATAAGCCTTGATTCATTTTCACAAGAACTATACATTCTTTTATCAGGTACAAGAGTACTTTTGAAAATATTGTTCCTTTCTTAAAGAAATTTTCATCTCATAAGGAGAAGAGCAGAAGCAAATTGTACATATAAATCAATATGGAGGAAACTCTAGAACATCCTTCTTTATTTTGTTTTTTAAATTTTTATTAGTACATTTTAAGGTACATAATGATTGCATTCATTGCAGGGAATTGGTACGTGTAGATAACACGTCTCAGCTATTTTGTTTTCCTCTTTCCTCCCCCTTCTGCACATCTCTTGGCCCTTTCCCATTTGCAGAAGATCTATCTCCCTGTTTCCTACTGCCTATCTTTTATTTTGTTCTTTAAATTATTTATGCTTTGGGTTCCTCATGTGAGAGAAAAGTTCTTTCTAAATGATAATATGCATTTTTTCTGAAACAGTTTCTGAAACTCTAGTTGTCCAAAGTTAGTGGTTTTGGAAATACCTTGGGGCTGAAAGTCTGTATTTTAATAAGAAACCTAGCTGATTATAATATTATGAATGGTTCATGTATCACTGTTTAAAAAGGAAAGAAACTTGCAACAAAGATATGCAAAGTGGGAAGTTAATTAATTTTAACATATTTCAGCTTCTTTAAGCCCCTATAAAATGTTTCCCTGCTCAAAACTCTTACTAAACCTTCAAAAATATTTTGTGTTCTGCTGACATCTCAGGTAACCACTAAGGGGAGAAAAACATGTAAACTGAAGATAGGGAGATGAAACTTAAATAGATTTGGTACATTTCTTTGTAAGACTCTAAGTATTTGACAATATTTCTTAGAAGGTTATTACAATGGGTTGGTTTAGCACAGTTTCTAATAACCTGGAATTCTCATAAAACAATACCCAAAGGTCTGAAATATATAGCAGATTTTGGATAGAAGAACCTTGACTTTCTTTGATTCTATAAGCATGTGCTCAGAATTCCTCTTTAGTATTTTCTACCATCTGGCTTGTAGCTTTCTGCCTATGAACGAACTAATTTTTAGAGAAATCAGAGGTATCATTTTACATAGATTTTTCTAATTCTTTTCAAAAAAACTCAATGTACATATCCAGTGGTATCAAAGATGACTGCTGGGTCAGGCTTGCAAGAGATGTTTGCCTTTCAGAGCAGGAATCAGAAAACATCAGCTCATTGCTTAAATATGGTTGGCATCTATTACTCTTATTATCTACCAGCTGAAAATGGGCTTGCTATTTTTTATAGAATATTTTATTTTGAAAAGTTTCATTTTCACATATTTAAATTTTTGAAAAATCAAAAGCAGGATAATAGTTTTTGATATCTTAAAATTCTTTGAAATTCACATTTCAGTGTTGCATAAATAAAGTTTTAGTGGCACCCAGCCATGCCGCTCATTTAAGTACTGTCTGTGGAGGCATGCATGCTACAAAGCCACAGAGCTATAGTTACAACTGAGACCATATGTGGCGCTCACTGCTTGGCGCGCTATAAATCGCAGCAAAGCAGTGGTAACGACAGCGTTTCAAGTGCCACATGTGTCACCTGTCTGTGTGAAGAGTCATTTTCAAAGATGAAGTAAGTAAAAGCTCATTATAGACCAGAATCAACACATGAATGCGTGCGATAAATTCTGCTGAAAGAGAATGCTCACTTTGCTCCACAATTAAGCAAAATGTCAACATACTATATAAAAAGAATTTCAGCCCTTCCATTTGTAGACATGTATTACAAAAAATTATAGCCAATTGTGCTCACTTCAGCAGCACATATACTAAAAAATTATAGCCAATTAATATTATTTTGAATTCCATTAAAATGTATAGATATTTTTCTTTCTTGTTATTCTGGAGTATTTGTATAGTATCCTTGATTTTTCCCTTTTGATCTGCAAGGTTTAATATATTTACCATCTGAGCCTTTACAGAGTAAGTCTTCAAACCCTTGTTATAAGCATTGAATGCACATAAATTATGAGGTAGTTATTTTAGCAGGAGAAAGCATTTTATTGCAATAGAGTTATCTTTCAAAAATATAATTTTCCTTAATTATGTAAGTAATATGTGCAACTGATACAATATTTTAAAAGTGCTGCAAGCCATAAATGATGACTCTACTTAATTTTTACCACCTGGATGTGAATAAATTCTGCTAATGTGTCCATGTGTTTCCTTTACACACTTTTTCAAATACTTCTACATATTGGAAACATTGCTGTAGAAACAATAGTATCACTTGCAACTTCTTCAAGTTTCCCTTGCAATTTACAAGTCTCTGTAAGCACTAATTTTAGGGCTGAATATTAATTGTTCATATGGATATGTCATAATCTGAGATCTGAGTCTCCTTTTGTTAAGGACATTTAAGATTCTTTGGTTTAAACTTTTTCTCTCTCTTTTTTTTTTAAACTCCTAACTTTCTAATGAATAATTCATTTGGTCAAAGTTTACCTAATTTTTCAAGAATTTTTTGAAATGACCTATTACCTTCATTCATTTAGTATCTTGCTCACATGAGAAGTTTGGAGAATATACCCTAATGTTTATAAACATATCCTATGAGTAAGTTGGTTGATAAGGAGTTGATCAGTCAACTCCTTTGTTGACTGATAAAAGAGGTTGCTTTATCTTATCATAATTTGATAGTGTAAAAAGAGTGATTAGGGCAGTATCTAGAGCAAGTTTGGAGGGTTCAAGTCCATAGAAATTCACACCAAGCTATTAGGCCCCAGAAACTGAAGTACCATTAGAACTCATAGAGTAACAGTTAAATTAGGTGAAATGATATCCGTAAAGTACTTTGATCAGTGCCTGTCACCTAGTAAGGACTCAGTAAATGTTAGCTGCAATAAAATATAAATTTCCAGCCATCTTCTCTGGCTCAAATTGAGGAGTACCAATTCTTCCAGAAGTACCTTGTGACTGTGAGAAGAAAATATTTCTTCTGCTCCACCAAATTCAACTTTTTCCACTTTTCTCAATGTCAAATTTTCAAAAGCTGTAGCTATATCACTTGTGATATTTATGACCTTGACTCCTTGCACCTATCCTCTGTTGATTTCACTTTTTTCTCACCTACAACATAGGAAATCAAAATCACTTATTATATCAGAATGTTTATGATAATTAAATTAGATAAAACATGGAAAACATTAACCTAGTCTCTCTGCACAGAATTAACCCCAACAGTACCCTATATACCCAATAATAATAGACATTGAAGTCTAGGAGGAGACAAAAATGTTTCCTTGTTCCTGACGGCCTTCTGAATACTTCCCTCACCGCCCTGTGAATAGGAGAGACAGTAGTCTCAGCTGCATAATCAGATAAATGGGCCTTGCAGACAAGTAGATTAAATTAAGTGTGTGTGTGTGTGTGTGTGTGTGTGTGTGTGTGTAGCATTTAAATGGGTCAAAGGGAAAACATTTAAATTTAAGGCCCACAGCTGTTCTAAAGCTTCTTTTGGTTTTTTACATAAGTTCCTCCTATTGCAATATTAAATAGTAATAAAATAAAGGCTTAAAGCCACTATTAATCCAATCCCTATATATTTCTGCTTAAATCAAACAAGCTGGTTGAATACATTCTTTTTCTCCTGGTCAAGTTAAAATGGTTATAAACAAATAACCTCCCTCAAAATCTTTACTCTCCATCAAATTTATTCTTCAGGAATATTAGCTCACCTTATTTTTAAGCAAAAAAAATGTTCATTATAATTTGTTAATCTAACTCTGCTGCCAAGTTCGTTGTTTTATTTAACAATAAATTGAATACAAAAGCTCCCCCAAGGCAGAAAGATAGAGTACCAAGCTCTGAAATTTGGCAGTTTAATTGACATTTCATAGTAGCCTCAGGCGGAAGTTAATTTCAATGCTAGTTGGGTATACATACTTTACTTGTTGTATAGGTTTGTGCTCATGTACTTATGTGTACATATATCTATCTTGAGGGTTACAGTACAGCTAAATTAAGAGTGATTTTGTTTGTTCATTGTATATATTCATGCCTATACCATAAAATTTTATTTTAAAGTAGGAAACAAGTGAATAGGAATTTTTAAAAGACCATTAGTCATTAGAAAGCTGTGTATTTTCACATTGGTTTAGTACCATTAGAGAAGAGAACAAAACTTTTACATTTTGTTATGGGTTGAATTGTGTAATGACATAATTCATGTATTGAAGTCTTTACCTTTATTCCTGCAGAATATGACCTTATTTGGAGATAGGGTCTTTACAGAGGCAATTAATTAGAGTGAAATCATTAGTATTGCACTTAATCCAATAGGACTTGTGTTCTTAATAAAAAAAAAATGGCAAACGTGCACATAGATACATGTAGAAGGAAGCGGCTATGAAGTTTTTGCACTTGTAGTCCTTAGAAAGTAAAACAATAGATTTCTGTAGATTAAGTCTGTGGTTGCAACAGCTCTGACAAAGTATACACTTCCACACAAAAGCACAATGCCATATAATGATAGTCTGCATTAAATCATGCCAAAGAAAGCAAGAAAAAAAGAGATGTTGTTCATATGTATTGAGGGACATGTGAAAAAACAGAATATGTGGGAAATTAGTCTGGAATAAACTAACAAAGTTGTCTCCCTCAGGAGTCTCAAATTACCACACATGTCCACTGCAGACTCTGTCTTCATTAATGCTTACAATGGGAGAGATGAAAGATGTTCCATGTTAAATGGAACAACTTTTCTTTAAATAAAAAGAAAATTTTGTCATAGACATGCTGAATTATATTATGTACATTCCATTGCCTATATTCTTGTACAAGAAAATCATTCACAAGTATTTTTTTTGTGAATAAAGTGATATTCTATAACCCAGGATTTGCAATTTTTCTTGAGGCAGCTTAGGTCTCTTAAAATATCTTCCTCCAGGTTGAAGTCCTCAGCCAGCTGGTGGCCCTATTAAGGAGCAGACTAAAGGATCATGAGGCTTTATACATCCTAATATTGTTGAGGCTGGCAATTCGTGAGTACTAGAAGCCAAAACCACAGGGAAAAACTCTGAGTGCAGGGAGAACTGAAGACAGGAAGGCAAAAGACTCTGTGAGCCCCCAGATTAATCTTCCCAGGAAGGAATAGAGACATTAATGCTTGAGAAACATAAAAACAGACTGCAAAAAGCAGTAAGGAAAAAAACCACATTATAGCTTTTACTTATTTTGTTGAACCTTTATTTCCAAATCACACAATTGTCTGAGATGATTTAATGCACAATTACATGAAAAATGAAATTAACATGTTTTTAAAAGCATAAAAGCAACTGCTAAATAAAGCCATAACATTTTTCTCTGCGCTACCAAGATAATGAACTATATTTTTCATCTCTAACTGTGCTTCTGTGTCATGAGTGTGGAATTTGGGGCAGGAGGGAGGCAGGGAAATATACCTTCAGTATGGAAAGGCTGCCTCAGAGCTCCCTGGGAAGTGACTGTTGTCACTTCCAGTGCAGCAGGTTGAGGAACAAAACAGCAGTGTCTATGAGGAACTGTGTCACTGTGACACTGAGTACCTAAATGCTCTGATAAGTGCAGGAGGCAGAGAAGAGGAAATTAGGGGTAACATAGGGCACATATTTTGTATGTTGGTACCTACATGTCTGCATAAAGCTTCCTTCTGATTCAAGATGTTCTTTTGTTTTAGTGCAGAAGATTGTCACCTTAAACCTTACATATGCCTACTTAGGCAGATAGTCACACTATATGTGGAGCTGATTGGATCTAATGTCCTCATCTATGGGTGTGCATGCATTTGTACATGTACACTCATGAAAACTTTTCTCAATGTCTAGTAGACATGTCTCCCACTATCATTCTCTATTATTTCAAATTTCTGGGGAAAATTGAGGTCATGGTTATTTTCAAAATGATATTGCACAAAGAATAATGTATTATATTTTTACTCAAAGGTTTTTACTCAAAGGTTGAATGAAAAGAGAGCAACTCCTATATTCTAGAAGTTGTGCTCATACTAAAGATAGAAATAAATTCACAAAAATTTCTCCTTTCCTCAATGAGCTCATTCTGATGATTATCATTCCTTTTTTACTATTCTTTAAAGAGTGTCCAAATTATTCTTTAAATAGGGTCCAAATAGTATCCATGTTACTAGGGCATGGATATATGGCAAAAGAATGCATCAGTAGAGGGGAAAATGCAATTTAATGATTTTTTTTCCTCTGTCAGTAAATTACTGGATGACATTTGGTAGAGGATCCTGTACAAATCAGAAGTTAAAAACTCATCACTTACATGTTTTTCATTAGAAATATGAGTTTTAACGAAAACAAACCAAATATGTACTTGAAGCACACCTTTCATGTTGTTTCTTGATTTGAAGTATGGATGAAACAATGTGCAGCTGTGCTCCACATCTGTTGTTCTGGGAAAACTGACTCCAGTGTATGAGAACTGATCCCAGGGCACCATGAAGCTAAAGAAAAGCTACAAAATGGTGCTAGAATGTGGCGTCTGGAGATACTTTCTGTGAAGACACAGCCGTGATCTGGTCTAATTCCGGGTATCTTTTGTTTGGGACCTGGGTATTTGTATCGCTTCAGGAATTTTCTCTAAGAATTTCAGAATGATATGCAAATTTGCCCAACTAAGAGGAAATTATCTGTGGGTAGAGGAAGCACTAAAGCAAAGTAGACTTTCAAGCTGAAGCAGAAGTAGACAGACCTGAGTGTATTTGTGCGTATGAGTTTGTGCTTGTGTGTGCATGTACGCATGTGTTTGTGAACCTACATTAATATATTTGTATATGCATATTTGCACCTATGTGTTCATATGTTTTTTGTTCATATACTTCTTGTATGTATGTACGTGATCATGTATGTGTATATGTGTGTATGCATAGCATATATAGATATTATAAGCTCTGTATGTGAAGGTGGCTGATGTTTTTTCAACCAGATTATTAAATCTTTTTTTCTTTTTATAATTAACTAATGGAATATCTATTTTCTAAACCAATACTATTAATTAATTTGGCTGGTGAAGTATCAAATAAAGAGTTCTATTAAATGTAAAGCACTAGATAAAAGTGCAGGATTGTTCCTTGTCATCCTTGAAAACTTCGGGTAGAATACTGCTCCCTGCTCTAGGTTGCCAATTGTGTATTCAGTCTTTTTTTATTCCACAGCTATTGTGACAGCATATTATGCAAAATTTAAAGAAATGTTCAATGCTTTGTCACACATTGTTAACCTAATATTTTCTGGTCATAAAAGGTATAATTTCAAAAAAATTATTGTGGAAATATTTTGAAAATCAAAGAAAATGGAGATTACCTAAAACCTCATAGAATCCACAGATAATATTTGAATAGGGAGATAGAATTGCACACACATGAATATGAATTGAGTATTAGATGGCATAATACTTTTTCTCCTGCTCTAAAACTCACTCCAGGAATTCTCCTGTCTCTCTTTCACCATAAATTCCTCTCTCTTTTTTGAAGCTTAACTGTACACATAAATTATGCTGCCATGTAACATATAATAAATCTGCTCTTGATCTCACTTTTCTTGCTAGCAATGGTCCTAATTCTTTCTCTCCTTTCATTCTTCTAGCTTTGAAACCATTATCTACAGTCTCTGCCTCCTAACACATGATCTTGAAGCACTGCAGTAAAGTTGTAGAACACATTGTTCTACTAAAGGTGGTGGAAGTCATTGAAAACCTCCATGTTACTGCGTTCAATTGTCCATTCTCAGGCTCATTTTAGTAGGCTTATGAGTAGCATTTGACCCAGGAGATCCTTTACTTCTTCTTGAAACATTCCCATCCTTCATGCCTTCCAGAATTATTCTGCTCCTGACTCATTCATCTCCCTTGTTCAGTTTTCTGTGCTGTTGCCTGTTCTTCCCCTTGACATCTTACTGTTAGTAGCCATGGATCCCTCACTGGACTCTTTAGTGTGTAAAATCCCTCCACTCCTGTGACCTCACTCAGTCTTACATCTCTATTTTTTGAGAACCAACTTTACATGAAATTTCCCCTGAACTCCAAACTTAAATATTCAACTGCTCACTTAATGTGTTTACTTGAAGTCTAATAAATATCCCAAACCTGAGGTGGCCAAAATTGAACTCTCAAAGTTACCTTCCAGTTAGCCTCATCTATAGCCTTCCCCTTCTGAGTTAAAAATAACTGCATCCTTGTATTTTTTATGTCAAAATCTTTAGAGTGTTTTGTGATTCACAACCTGCCCCAGCCACTATTCCATATCCAAGCCTTTCAGTTAATATACTTCAGAAATATCTCCATCATCAAACCACTGCTGGCCATGTCCACTGCTCCTTCTCAGATGGAAGCCACCATCACTGCTGTCCTTGAGCACTGCATCAGCCTTCCTAAGAGATTATCTTGCCTTTACATTTGTACCCTACAGTCTCTGTTCTCAAAAATGGCAGCCAGACTGATCTCTTTAAAAGATAAATGAAAACATTTGTATCAGTCACCTTTCCTGCACTGTGTCCAAATACTTGAGAAAAACAACCTAAAGGAAGATTTATTTTGGCTTAGGTTTCAGAGGTTTCAGTCCATGGTACACTGGCTCCACTGATTTTAGGCTTATGGTAAGACCGACATGTAGTGGAAGGGTGTGGCAGAGGAAAGCTGCTGCTCACCTCATGGTTGCCAGAAAGCAGAGAAGAGGGGAAGAAAACCAGAGAGGAAGGGTCCAGGGACCAGATCTAGTCAGTTCCTAAAGTCTTGCCCCTATGAACTGCTCTCTTCAACAAAGCCCAGCCTCCTAAATTTCCATCTCCTACTAATAAATAATGTCATTAAATTATGCTCCCATCAATGAATTAATCCACTGATAAAGTTAGAGCCTTCCTTCATGATTCATCCACCTTCCACCAGCCCCAGCTGTGATCACATGAGATTTTGGGGGATATTTTAGATCCCAGTCAGAATACCGTATCAGCCTTCATTTCAACTCCCGGAAGTGACTCTCTGATTGACATAGAGTGATAAGTGCACCCTTTCCCAGCAGAGTACAGTCTATGTTACTGGTAAAAATTATTGCCAACTTGATAGATACAATATACATGATGTTTTTCAACTCGATTTATTGTTTTTAATTTTAGATCTTTAAAAGGTACAAAGATAGTTTTCTCTAATGTTAATGTTTTAAATAACCTTCTTACATTTGTCAAAACTGAGAAATTAACACTAATATGTTACTATTAACTAATTCCATCCAATAGTATTCTGATTTGTATTGTTTTCCTCCATTTGTTACTGATAGACCATGTTTTATGGGGTCTTTGTATGTCACTTGCCAGGATTTAAATGTATAAATTCTTACTAATTGCCTGTTTTAAATACTGTATACTTGACTAGGATCTGTTGAAAAAAGCAACCATTTATGCTCACATACCTCAAATTGTCAGTCATATTATTGATAATTCTTCCAATATTAGATCCTGCTGTATGACAAAAGTATTGCTTTATCATGAATATTTTAGAAACATTGATATGTAATATGTGACAAACATAGCTTTTAACCAAGATTAATTTAATTTGAATTATTTCTTGATTTATTAGTTAAATCTTTTTGTTGCAAGTCTAGTTGTTAGTCTTAACTCACCTTTACTTAATGCAAATGGAAATGGATTTTGTCATGAAATGGGAAGTCCCAGAGCAAGGTAACTAGAGTCAGGGATACGCTGTTGTCTTTAGGAATTGGCATCTCCGTATCTCTCATGTCTGCACGTTGACATCACTTGCCAGAGATTCTAGGATGGTAAAAGAGCTTCCAAAAAAAATCTCATGTATCACTTACTTGTTTTTGAGTCATTCACAGTGACACACAGAATAAACAAAGAAGGACATTTGACTTTTCCAGCGGCAAATGTCCATTCAGGAGAGAGATGAAATCTCAGCCTGGAGATTGGAAGAAAGTATACCCCTAAATTAAAATTCTGAGTGGTTACTGAAATGAGCCAAGGGTATGAGGCAGACAATAAGTAGCTATCACTAGATTTCACATACAATGGTTGAGAAATCCACTTTAATATCATCTGGAGCCATACAGTATTCCAGAACTCTCCTCAGCATTGTTTTCAATTACTCATGAGATAAAGATGGTACATTTTTTTTACCCTGTTTTGCCTATAAGAGAACTCAGTTCAATGGCATTCAAGTAACTAGTGCTGAAAATCACTTCTTATCTTTATTCACTAATCCTCCTTCCCATCTGTAACTGCATTGCTTGTGATAATTATTTTTGTAACCACACAGAAAATTTGTCACTCCACATCAGTTTTTAAAGTGGCCCATCAGCCTATATGCCAGTTATTAATGCCTTTTGTTGAAATGTTCTAATGATCCATTACCAAAAGTACATTTCATGAACACATTTCAAAATTTTTGAGGCTTTCACCAAAAGGCTGTCAGCTGTTACCCCAATGATCTATTGCTTAGATTTCCTGCTGTGCATCTTCTGGTCTTTCTTTTGTTTTGCTATATACCTACACTGTTGTCAAGGATACCCAGCTCTCCACTCTCTTGTTTGAACAGTCCACAAAGTGTTCTATTAAAAGTCCCAATTAAATGTGTACAGCCATTCACCTGTACATTCATCCTTTCACTCCCTTGCCCACCCACACACAACCCACTACCTGATCAAAAAAAAAAAAATACCATGGGGTCAGAAGACATCAAGAGAATGAACACAGTACTTGAAATCATTGAGTATCATATAATAGCTGCAGCAATGTTATTTCAAGTAATTGCTTCTCTAACAAAGCAGAATAAGTCCAGATTGAAAAGATGTAAATAAAAAGAGAGCAAAAGGAAGATGAATGGGGGTTTTTTTCCAGTTTTATAGCCATTGTATTATTAGCATTTTAAAGGTTAAATGGGTTTTTGGTTTTCAACATAAAACTTATTCCTTTAAATGGGTTATGACAGAAATTGAGATACATTATTTCATTGTTAAAGTATATAAACCCTTGAAATTTAAATTGCATTAGATATGTAGAAAGTATCTGTTTTATATAATTTTATATTTGGGAGTTTTTAAGTTTTATACTTGGGTAGTGGTTATAATTGTCATTATCATTCCTGTGTTCTACTTGAATGTTCTTGAGAAGTGCATAACCATATTTGGGATATATTTTCATGATCTATAAGAGGAAATGACTAATAATTGCACCTCTACTAAGGCATGTGACTGGGGTGCAATGAGGTAATCCATGCAAGAGGCTGAGAACAACCTTAGCACAAAGCAAGAATCAATGTGTGTTAAGGTTCATTAAATATTTCACAATATTATCAGAGAGGTTGGAAGCAAGTAATTCATTTTATTTTATATTTAGGTTTTGTAATTTTCTAAAATGTATTTAGCAGGCCGGGGATTTAGCTCAGTGGTTCTGAAACCTGCCTCGAAAGCACAAGGTCCCAAGTTTGATCCCCAGTACGAACAAATAAAAATAAAATATATTTAGCTGTTTTTAGAAATTTATGTAAAACTTTACATATTTTCAATATGCTCTCCTGCTTGCTAAGACAAAGAAAATTGTTTGAGAAAGTGGCCAAAACACTTGGAGACACTTAGCTTATACAAGAGCAGGCTCAGTATAGACATAGTGCAGGACATCATGTGAAAGAGGAGTCGCTTCCCCTATGTAGTCCCAGCAAAAGGAAAATAGATGTGTGAGTGGAATATTCTGGAAGGCCAATTTTGATTAAGTGATTGTATTACAAAATGATTTAACTCATTCAATATTCAGAACTGTTAGAGAGGCTACTGCTTGCCAAAAGGAGCTCCTTTTCCCAACAGCTTTCCAAACAATATAGCAAAGATGTCAGCCAGAAAGTCAGAGGAGATGCATTTGCAAAGTAGGGAATGAGCACAGATTCAGAAAGGTGACTGGTAGGGGTCCTCCCTTTTGTCTGTTCCAGTTTGCTCCTGCCAGGTTTTTAGTTATTGACTCATCATTTGAAACAGGTTTATCATCCATACAGTGGAAACTATCATGGCACTGTATTTATTGAAGTCTGAGATACCTGTGTTCCACCCTGACTTTGAAATTTAGCTTATTGTAGTGTTGGGTAAATGACTTAAGTTTTGTGAAGCCTTCATTTACTTATGTGAAAATTTAAGAGTTCATATTTTTATGAGGCTCTTGTGAGGATCAAATAAAAGAGAGATTGAAATGACTTCAGTGCAGTTCCTGGCATTCAGTAAGCACTCAATAAACGTTTGCTGTTATTACTGCTAACAGTGAATGAATGAATGAATGTACTTCTATATGGATGATCAGAGATGAATTACCTGATATCTGAGCTTTTAGGAATGTGTTTTGTGAGGAAGTGTTGAGCACCCCCATGTAGAAAACTAGGGAGTAAATAACATGTGCCCTTGTTTCTGTAGGAATCCATTTATTTATTTGGCCTATATGTTTGTCCATAAACAGCAAAGAAAAGGTGTTACTGTCAGAATTGCTCTGAGCTTGTGACAAATAAATGTCAAAAATAAATAAACTCTATAAAACAGGGGACTAGGGAGAGAGCCTTGGGACCCACCTGGCTGAGGAGCTGACAGGATCTGATGCTTGGGTGATGAATAGAAGCTCACAAGAGAGGGAGATGATCTCCAGATGGGACCATTAGGGTAACACTTATGGAAAAATGATATTAGAGTTCATTGTTGAAGGATGGGTAGAATTTAATGATTCATCCATTAGTTGGAGCACTCAACTAGTACTTAATGAGTCTGTGAGTCGCTATAATTAGCAGTAGAAACTCAAGAGAGCATTCTCATATGGGAAATATGATGGAGAACAGGCAGCTGTCCCCATCCAATGGAAAAGAGCAACAGTAATACCAAAGGTAAGAAAGCATACTTCTTTCAAGAGACATAACAGTTGACTGGTGGTGGAAAAACTAGAAAAACAAACTTAAAGTTTTGAAAGGTCTAAAATTTCTAGGTTAAAGACATGGAAATTGGGTCACTAAAAAATAGGGAGTTGCTAAAAAGTCTTTTGAACAAGGATACAATATGAACAAATGATCATGCAGAGGCAGTTAGGAAACTCTTTAAATATGTGTAATATTAATGATTACTCATTCATTCGTTCATTCATCCACACATCCAATCATTCACCAACTACTTTTCCTGTATCTAACTCAGATGAAAAGATTTAGTAAAGAGAAAATAGAGTTACATACACAAACAGCTATGGAACAGACATATTTGAAGCCAATACATGAAGAAAACTGATTTCCAGTGAAGTGAAACTTTAAAGAAATAACTGTAAATGTGTTTTCTCTATCCTTTGTTAGAAAAATAGGAGATTCTTTTTAAAAATCCAATTATGCCATTTTTCTGTCTACCTTAGTCTGTTATGAGCAAGACTTAAAGTTGGACTGAAAAGATGACCTCAGATAAAAACACTAGGATAAGAAAAACCTAATATACTCAACCAAATGCAATAATTCATATTTTTAAGATTTCATTTAGACTATTATGAATAATTTTAATATACAGCCTCTAAAATTTATGAACTGTTAGTTAGATGACATTGTCAATCCACAAAGGCAAATGAATTTATTTAGATGATGCACAATCTTTCTAATGGTAGAAAATTTTAATATAACATTTTTATTGTAATAACTTAAAATGAACACCACATGTATTTGTTGAAAAGGGACTCAAGGTCAAAATTTTCAAATGTCATCATCAGTTTTGTAAGCTGATGCAAACTTACAGCTAGATAAACTGGTAGAAAGTCATGCTACTTTCTTTTTAAGACACAAACAGCCAAAGAGTTTCTTTAATAAAATAAATTACTTTTGTAATTGAGAATTCAGACAACCCATATAGCCACACATATGAAGACAGAATTGGCAATCGCAAAATGGGAACTGTGCTTGAAAATTCTTTGGGGATATTTTCTTGGCCCACAATTGCAACCCCTTTTTCAGTACAGTCCCCAAGTTTAGGATCACATGGATTGAACAAGCATAGTCAGGTATGTTTTATGACTTCACCTCCCACCCAGACACAAGAGACAAGAGCAAGAGAAAGACACGTGACCCAATCTGGATTTAGCAGATTTTCTTCTGGAAGTGAGGACAGTGGAAATTGGGGAGCAATGCATGTTGAGGAAGGTCCCAAAGTAGCTCTTGGCAATATACTATAGAAATGCCTTGTTTTCTGTCCTTGCTGAGGTCCTGATTGCTTATGCCTTACGTGAATTCTTTGAGAGCCCCCGCATTCTTGGAATAAAATTTCTGCCTTGTTTAGGTTAAGTCAGTTTTCATTGTTTGCATCCTAAAACAAAAGAAAAATACCTTCATCCATTCAGTTAGTTTACAATTACTATCAATAAAAATTTGAATTTAGAAATTTACCCTAGCATATGATAAATATAAGGCATAAGATCAAGTAATTGTAAGTTACTGGTTAAATGACTTTAAAGCCACTTTTAATTGTATTGTGATTTTAAGATTTTACAAAATATTAAATGGATTCTCTTGTACTTTGTTCTACTATGTAAAAAACCAGAATAAAGAAATTTCCTAGTGCAAAAAATAAATAAATAAGGAAAGGCAGCCACAAATGTAGTAGATCTTTACTCTAAATCAACTGGAATGGATTTTAAAACTGAACTAGGACAGGTTCTTTTAGAAATGAAGTTAGGGCAGAAAATGGTACTTCCAGAACAGTGTGGTGATCTTGATGTGATTCATTTCAGCCCATTGCTCGAATATTCACAGAATTCTCCTCCTTCATTTAGTTCTCTGAAGTGTTCAAGGATATATTTATCAGCAGTAGGAAGAAATGCCTGGTAGCCTTAGAAGATTGCCTTGTCTCTTTGTATTACTTCTTTCAATTCTGATGTTTACTTCGATTTTTAAAATGACACTGAGAGGATCTGCAGGTTCAGATGGATTTTGGGAAGAGAAACTTAATATCACAGAGACCAGAAGGCTTTCTGAACAACAGGAGTCAGTTATGAGTTCCTTTCTCTTTGTCTGTTGCAAGTAGTTTTGGTGTTGTTGTTGTTGTTGTTTTCTTCAGTGACACATTTTAAAATTTAATGACTGTAGGGCCAGGAATTTAGCTCAGTGGTTCCGCCGCCTGCGTCCTGAGTTCGATCCCCACTACCAAAAAAAAAAAAAAAAATTAATGACCATGACATGATTTTAGAAGAAAGTTCACTTTTCTTTTGTTAGCAGATGTAATTCAAGAAAAATATGATGGAGAAGCCTCAATTACAGTGACCCTTTCTGCTAGGATTCAGCGGAGAAATTCTCTTCCTATTTATTAATTGCTTGGGCTGCACTGTCATGGTTATGATGTTAGCCCAGTCCTTGGATTGAGTTACATTCTTGTATTCAATTAGGGACTGTGTATTATTGTACATATTAACACTGTAGAGCCACAGATGCTAGCCATCTGTAGATTTGATTTCTTTCCCCTCATCGTCTTCAAAAATGGAGCAATTTAAATCAGTACTCCTAGAGAGACTCACAAAATAAAATAAGCACATAAGCACATCAGTTGCAGATTTAACAACAAGGACAGCGTAAAATTTAAATTTGAAAGACTCTATCAAGAGTATTTGCATAATTAGAATCGCTGGGCATTTTAATCATTCTAGGTGGTCACTCATATCTGAAGAAGAGTAAGATCAGAAATGGTATTGCTTCCTCATGTCACAATATTTTTCTCTGGTTAAACGGAGGACAATATCATAATTTTATAAGATCAGAGTGCCTTTGAAATGTGATCGAATCAAAAAGGTGTTAAGTGTCCCCAGGTGAGAAAGATGCATGCGTGGTGAAGCTCTCCTATAGGGCCTTAGATAAGGAAGGATGCGACCTGCCCCTTTGGTCCTTTCCTGGTGACAGAGGAACTATTGACACTTCCCAATATTGAGCAACATTTCACAGCGAACCAACGAAACAGGAAAAATGTCTGGCTTACAGCAAGGTTTAATTTCTCAGAGTCCTTTTCATGAATTATTCCAAATGGATGTTTCTGACAAAATAGATCCTCACTAAGCTACCTCAATAATGCATTATACTAGCAGGGCAATCATTTACCTTTGACAACTCAACATTCACCATGGTCAGTTTTGTCACTTAATGTCAATGTGGATTGAAGATCTGCCTTTGCACAATCATGACCTCCTCTTTGAAAACATGAGGCGTACAACCCATTGCTCTGGCCAAATTCCAAGGTAGGTAATTACATTCTGTTACCTAAAGACCCCCCTGTAGTTTCAATTAGAAAAATCGTTTTGCCTCCCTCATCTACCTGTGGTGTGGTAGAAGGGTAGGTACTGCATTGCTACACAGCAAACTTGTTTCACCCCTGAAGGAGCTGCTCTTTATCATCCTCTTTAATTAATATTTATTGGGTACCCACAGGGTGAGTGGCTTGGGACATGATGACTTGGTAATTAAGTGTTCCCAAGTGGCAGTTGTCTCCTCTGAGAATAAATGTGGAAGACCAAAGTTTGAACAGTCTATTCACTATCACAGAAATAGCATATATCTTTGTGCTACCTTGCCCTCTTCTGATACCTGTCCATCTGGTATACCTCTAATCAAAAATCCTTTTCAGCTTATTGAATCCTAACAGCCTCAGAATTATGTTGAGAGGCTCTTTGTGGGGACTGACCAAAGACTGTGAGCTAGCCTTTTAGATTGGACCAATTACAAATTACGAATATCTACTCTTCTAGGGGCAGGCAGGGGGCGAGTTTGTTGTCCTAATGAGCAGCATGCTGTTAACATTGAAACAAGACCTCTCTGTTTCTAGGATTCCATTGCCGACTCTGCCATCTGCTCTCCTTTTTTGCTATCTAGCTCTCTTCACAGGATGCAGAGGCATTGGCAACTCTGAGAAAGAATCTGGTATAATACTCCTTTTCCAGTCTTTGTCTTGATTTGTAGCCTAATCTGAGATCTGCCTGTTAAGTGAATTCTTACTTCAGAGATTATGTTCACTTATTGTCCTATGTCTACTGTTATGCCCAAATTCTCAAGATTGCATATTTACTGGCATATCTTTCAAAGGGCTGTGATATTGCAGTGAGAAACATTTCAGGAATTATAGTTCTCAACCAGTGACTCTGCTTGAGTCATTGATGTTGACCTGCTCATTCCAAACATGTGTACTAGACAACTGCACATCCCTGCATCCTGAACACAGGTGCCTAGGGAATAGAGAACAAGCAAAGGAATTGCTGTCTAAGAAATAACATTCTAGAACTAAATAGAAAGTCCTCCCTAGGCAGCATCACAGAGAGCCTTTGAATTCTCCATAGAGTGATGGTAAAATATGAAATAAGAAAAATTATCCTTTTAATGTTTAACGTGTTACTCCAATTTTTCAAATATCTCCCCATCTTTTTTGGTTTCAGAAGCTGACCTATGTAGAAGTATCATTACTGAGACAATGAAAACATGATGTGTATGGAGAGTCACCTTATTTTAAAAACATGCAATCGCTTGCACTTTATTTCAAACTCGTTTGAGAATTCCATTTACAATGGTTGTAAAAAGGTTTTAGCTTTTAAAAAAATCCTGAAGTATATCAAGATACTATAGTGACCAAAATCCAGTGACTAGCTTCTATGTCCTTTTTCCTGCGCTCTCAATTCCTTTCCCTCAGCTCGTTCCTTTCTTTGTCCATTAGTTTTCATTCTGCTGTCCTACTTTTTGGATTCTTCCTCTGTGTCCCATGTTATCTTTTCATTACTGCAGGGACATAGCCTGTACCTTTAACATCTTCTTAGGAAGTATCTTGCCCTATGCCACCATAAAACAACTGTACGAGGGGTCATTTCTTGGTTGCAAACAGCATAGATAAAATCTGGGAAATTCAAGCAAAGGAGAATTTGGCTGCAGGAGACAAATCTCAGAGAATTGTAAGGCAGGCTGGAGAACAAGTGCTAGAAATGGGCATGGAGAATGTTTCCCAAAAAAGGCCGTCTGTTTTAGAGATGCATACTGAAATATTTATGGCTAAAAGGATACTTTACTAGAATCTGCTTAAAAATTCTCCCATGCAGGGTAGAATAAATAGGACTATAACAAGAAGGATTATGAGTTGCTGAGTTTTGTAGCTGGATGATTAGTACTTTTAAGTTCATTGACTCTCTGCATACTTTGGGGCATGTTTGAAATTCTCCTAGGAAAAAATAAGTTAAAATTGAAAGATAGCTCCAAGGCTGGAGACCCTGAGAGCTTCCCACTTCCTTGAATTAACAGAGATGAGAGTTGTGGTGTGGGAATATATCTCAGATGCAGCCAAAGGAGGACATACTTGGTTTGTAGGTATTTGCTCTACTTTGATCCTGCCAAGGAATACATGTATGCTAAAATGTGTTTGTATATGTGTGTGCTTGTATGCACATGCGCATGTTTGTGGGTTCCATGAAGTGTGTTTGTATGTGTTTATTGAGAAGTGTGTGCTATGTGAGTGTGTGAGTACCTGCAGTCTGTATGACATGGGTGAATGTATGACTGTGTGTGTTCTGTGGGATGTGTGTATGCACATGGATGCCTGCACCTATGAGTTATCTATACGTGTCTGTGAGAGAAAGGAAATATACAGCAGCATGCAACGCCTGAGAACAGAGCTGGCAGAGTTGAAACACCTGTGTCCTCTGTAGCAGGTCCACTTTATATTTTTCCAAACTGTTATGTTTTGTCAGTGTTACAACCTAACACGTATGCTCTTCATTAGTGCTCATAATCTAATGTGAAAATACCATCTGCAAAGTAGTTTGTTGTCAATAAATTTTCCATACCACTTCTCAAAAAATGTAAAATCCAAAAAGAAATGAGCAAGAAACAAAGTGACTGAAATGGATGGGAAGCAGGGAACAAAGAAGGTCTGGATAAGTTGAAGAACTGATGGGTTAGGGGACTGCATATGAAGTGACCCTTGACCTAATTTCCTTCTCTATCATCAGCCTGAAGTCCAACTTCCGGGCAGGCCATGTCTTATGGAAATTTGTTGGTTTTCTGCCCAGTTGCTAGCTATAGCTAGAAGATGATCAGAATATTCTGGAAGAAATGGAATCCTCCCGTGATCTTGTGAGATGGAGTGAGTATTTCAGTAGCCAGGACCAATAACTTTGTATCCAAGTAGAGAAAGGTAATTCTTCAAAAGACCTCTAAAGAGGCACAAGTTTCAAAGGGAAGACAGCAAGTTATTTGCCAGAGGGGAACAACACTAGGTGGTCCCAAACACTAAAATTCTCTTCATTTTTTCTCCACCACTCACAACTATTAATTTTACTTCAGCTTTCAAATGTCTAATAGCTTCTCCTCCTACAGAATTGATTCCTTATTTTTTAGGGTAGCATCTAAGCATGGACCGTCCATAAACACCCCTAACCTAACTTTCTTTTTTCCCTCTGGCCATTTTAGTCTAATGAAAGCTGTAACAACTACTCAAAGAATTTCTTTTATAAACATGCTACTTACTTCCATTCTAGCTGCTGGGGATAAAACGTCTACTTTAACTACCTTTCTTTTCCTTCTTTGCATACAAATTCTTATTTGTTGGCATTACCAATGAAATACCCATGTTAATCAAAATGAAAAGAATGAAGATTTATTTTGGCTCACAGTTTTGGAGATTTAAGTCCATTGTCAATCTCATTGCTTCTGGTCCTGTGACAAGGCAGCTCACCATGGCAGCAACATGTGGTAAAACCATTCACCTCACAGTGGGGAGTGAAAAAGAGAGGATGGAAGGGATTGAGTTTCCACTACTCCATCAAGGGCATGACCCTAATAACCAAAGACCCTCACACACACACACCAGGCCCCACCACCTAAAGGATCCACCACTTCCCAGTAGCACAGTGGATGAGAGCCAAGCCTCCTATACATGGACCTTTAGGGAACATTTGAGATGCAGACTGTAGAAATATCCTTCTCAATGTGTACCCATTGCACTTGACTGTACATTTCTATGGATTGGCCTTTCATATACTGTGGAGTCACTGAGCACTTTCCCCCTTGAGGTACACTTTCAGCCCAAAAGTTCAGTTCTTTGAGGACAGAAGCCACAGCCTGCACCTTTGCATATCTTTTCTACTATGGCAAATATCACCATATAACTGGAACCAGTGAATCACAAACAGTAGATGCCCAATCAGTTGTGTATTTTGAATCAGCCTTCCCTGCTATGGTGACTGATTCAGGTTGATTTGGGGTTATGCATAGCATATTCATAGAGTTGCCTTAATCTGTATTTATTAGGAACTATGACTTAAATTCTGTAGATCTTCATCTGTCACCTTTCATTGACTTCTCCCATCCCACTCCCAGAATCTTCTCCTATCCCCTTGTCCCTGCAACCTGCTGCCAGTTTTCACGCTACCCGTTTGACATTAGAAATGCTAGTAGAGCCTCTTTGGCTGCCTTGAGCCACGTTGAAACAGTGTGAAAACATGTTAACTTAATTGCTGCCTGCTTCTTTATGAAGATTTGGGGACACTGTGGGAAGCTGGACCTCACCACACCCTCCACCCTATATTGATTTGGGGTAGAAGTCTTAGAAATAAATATTTCTTAAATTAACCAATTAATGACTGTAACAGAAGTATTGGCAGAAGAGAAAAAAGGAGGTAAACTAAAAATACGTCAAGAGAAAGATCGACATTTGCTATTATTTGTGTGTTGCCACACCCCTAAAAAAGACTGTTTTTATAAACTTGACATTTGACAAAGATAGTAGGGAATTTGGAAGGAAAAATGAAAACTAGAAAAAGTACTGCGTCATGTTGTTTGCTCTTTATATTTTTGGCATAGCTAAGATGTGCTAGGGATATTTCATTTTGACATGAACTCTGACCACTTTTCACTTGTAATATGACCAGAATGTATATATTTACTCAAGACAGGGTCAGGTGTGTGATGAAGTTAATGTTATGGTCTGTGGCCACATGGAGCATTTCACTGACTTCTTTGAGCTGAGTGTGTCTGCAGCCTGTGGTGAACGAACTTGAGTGACCTATTTCTTCTGTCGTGTTTAAGAATCAGGACTATAAGCAGTGAAATTATGAATCAGGATCTAATAGGAATAGATGCAAGAAAACAGCATGCAACAATTTAATGAAAGAGAAATGTATTGTGTGCTGAAGACACAAAATGCCAGTTTCAGATTATAGTTTTTCCAATCTATTTATTTGCTTCATTTTCTTTAACTGCTATTTCACTCAACTACAACTTTTAATATTCATTGGATAAACAATACAGAAAAGCTTAGTTATTTTCCAATCTTCCTGGAGCTCCTTCCAACTTATTTTTATGTTTCACTATCTATAATGAAGTATTTAGTTATAATGGGACACTATATTTTGCATAGTTATTTCTCTTCTTTCCAATATGGGTAAGAAAATCAGGCTAGGAAGATATGTCACTTAAGTGGTTGATTTTAGTCAAAATTACTGAGTCTTCATTAGGATCAACTGTTTTACAAACTGTGGTCCTTGGATAATTGTATGTTTAGGTGGGGTTAACGCTGAAAATAATATTCTTTTGTCAATTCTGAGACCAAATACATCAAAATGTCTTCTAGAAATTAGAAATCTGTATTTTAACAACCTTTCAGAAGAATTTGTATATAATAACACTTAAGTACTGCTAATTAAAGCATTAGCTGTGCTGTGATCAGTAAGAAACAGGTTTTCAAAAACCATCAACATAATCTCAGTCTCCTAATATTTCTATAGGAATTGTACTTATTTTATTTGATTGTACTGCTTTACAGGGTGAACTTCCCCTTCTTTAATTTCCATAACCAACATGGTCAAACCTTCCCTTCATATATTTGGAGAGTCTCTTTTAGGCTCACATTCGAACTCAGTTCCTGTGGACTTACACTCTAACCCTGTTTAGTCCCTTTTTATTTCAGGTGTGTTGTTTTGTTCCTTGAAGATGTCTATGTCCCCTCTTTCCATTCCTGATCAGATGTCCAGCTGTGTAATGAATGGAACCTACTGGTCAAGGCACCCACTTAACTTTCATTCTCTGTGCTCCCTGAGCCAACACCCATTACTTTCCCACTTGCAAAATATTTTATGTAAGATGTTCAAGGCTGTAATCTTCATAAATTCCTCTAGGCCGGTGCCATTGCTAATTTAAGCTTAAAAATAATATTTGAAAATTTATGTATCATTTCTTTTTCTAATCAAAATAATACATTTCATTGTGGGATACTTGGAACTACAAATAAACAATTGCAAATTAAAAATAATTATATAATTAGTTAAGTCAAGAGCACAAAATGGTACCACATTAAGGATATACAGTACTTTACATGCAGTTTTGTACCTTCCTTTTTCTCACATAACTAATCTAATGCTTGTTGCTCTAGATGATGCTTTTGTGGAAGATGATCCTTTAGGGAAGGGGAAGAGAAGTAGTGGTATGGGAGAGTGCAGAAGACTGATGATGGTGGAAATTTGAAAGTTAATACAAATGTGTCAGTACAATAATACCTTCCCTTTTCCATGTGTGTTAGAAATCAGTCAATAGATTTCTTCAGTAGGCTGTCAGAGGCACCAGACTCTCACAATCAAAGGCCAAATGTCTCTGAGGTTTGGCAAACTACTTCAGTTTAATTTTAAGAACAGATGATTGCAAAAGTTGGGGCTTGGGTTCATTTTGCCTCTCCTTTTTAAAGGTGACCTGGGAAGTTCTCTGTGGAATCTCTCTTTGCCTGCCTAATATGGAACAGATGCAGTTTCTGTCAAATGGAAGAGCTACTTGATTTCTTCTAATCAAAATTGTTAAAGAACAGAGTATTCCTATTCTGTTATTAGAGTTATATTAGGCAACCGGCATTATTCATTATTTCTAAATAAAGCAAAACGTGGACCCCCCCATGCATGAAGATATTTATTACTTATTGATATTTAAAGGTTGTTAAATTAATCTTATTTAAATTACTTCTACTACCAACCACTGTTACAATAATTTATTATATAATATTACTTGAGGGTTTTCTTTTACTTTAATATAAAACTTGCAAAAGCAATATATTGCCTGTAGATTTTTCTACAGTTCATTGTAACTGTGACTAATTCATCACAGCTGTTTAGACATGCAAAATCTATAATACTTCACAATGTTGATTTTCTGTTTCTGTTTTCAAAGACCAGAGCTTGACTTGAAAGCGTATAATGAAAAATTACATGCATTTCACTGAAAGAAATATTACTTGAACCACTGGGAGGTGGAAGACCAGAAAAAGCCATGTGACTCTGTAGTAGGGGTTGTACTCGTGAAATTCTGATCACTTAAAAAAAGAAAAAAGAAATTCTGATTTCTTCCTTGAACTTTGCTATGCCTATAGATAACACTAAGATTAGACCTATCTTTAGGTGTTTGGTTTCATCCAGAATTAATGTCACTAGTTTTCCTGTTATGGCCATGCCTTTGTTAGGTCCGATAGACTATCTTCAAAATGTAATTTTCCGAAGAATATCTAGGAACACAGTAATATATTATTCCCTTTGTGAGTCATTCATCCTCTCCCTCTCCTTCCCTTTGCTTTCCCTCCTTCTCTTTTTTCCTATAGGGCATCATACTTTGAGTGACCACCATTCAAAAGACTGAGCAGAGAAAAAATAAAGTGATATTTCTGTCTTTCCACCTCTTATCAGATCTTATAATGGATTAAAGAAAAAGACAAACCCAGGGTTAAAGTGAGGCTCTAGGTTTATTGGTGGGGATGGATTGCATCTCTTCCATTAACGCGATGATTGAATGCTGCCTCCCTATCATTGTGTTTGGTATTCACACTGATGCTATCATTTTCTTAGTGATGATTGAAAGCTGCCTCGGTATCATTATGTTTGATATTCAAACTGATGTTATCATTTTCTTGGGTTGCATGTGGAAAAAAGACTTATGAATTATTAGTTACATCAAATCTTCAACATGTGCAAATTAGTCAAACGCAAAACATGTTTATAATATTCATGATTATTCTTCCATTTTTATTATTTGTGAGGCTTCACACAAGAACCGAAGAATATGTGATGGTTTTAACTACTACTTAGTTATTTAGAGTTTAAATATCTAAAGCACAGGGAGCTCAGGAAAACACACGATGTATGTGGATACAAGGAAAAGCATTGCTTTGTCAGCCAAACTATTGTCATTATACAAATCCTAATGGAAATAAGAGAATTGCAAAAAATGAAAAAACTTCTTATTGAAAAAAGTCCATTTTTATGGAGGTTGGATGTTTTATACATTTCGCAGGTGATGGGGGTGGTACAAACTGGGCATTGGTTCATTTCATTCCTTCAGAAAATACAATTTACTAAGGGAGTGGAACAGTACACAGAATAGAAACAGGTTTTGCCTTTGTGGAATTAGAAGAGGATCACGAATTTAAATACCACATGAGATGTATAGTTACTAGATGTGACAGATTCTATGAAGGAGATGATGAAAAAGTATTACAGGGATCATAATCATGATGACCTTAGACAAAGAAAATCTATTTTAAAGAATTGATATTTAAGCTCAGGCTTAAAATATGAGTATGAATTATCTGGAGGGCAAGGGAAAAGAAGAGCATTGCAGACAGGAATAATATGACTGGCTGTGACTTACGTATCTTTAAGGAATGTATACTGTAGCAAAAATTTTAGAATCCGTACGGTAACTGAATTAACCATTATTGTGTAGAACAATTATAAGTGTGCTAGTAATTTTATGCAGCTGAACTAACTCTTTTTTGGCTGTTCATCTTTCTGATTCTTCCTAGAAGGCTGCACTGTGCATAACTTGGAAAGAACTGCTTTAAAGACAAATAACTTAGTTCAACTTGATTTTCAGACCAGACTGGGGGAGAGGGCTGAAGAGCCATATGTCAATACTTTTCAGCAAAGGAAAATAATTTGGTATTTTACAGTTGCAAATATGCTGATGTCTAAAGTTATATTTAAAGCTATTTTTAGTAAATAAGACTCAGCAATCGAGTCCGATTTGCTGGTGTAGAATTCATTTGGTATAATGACACTGAAGGGTTGCTTGACTTCTTTTCTGTTTGCTGGTACTCAATCCCATTATTAAGATAAGCGAGTAAGGGGAGAAAAGGAGTAACTCTTTAAATCTATCAATTGAACAGCTTCACTTTATTGAATTCTTAATTTCTCATTGCAGAACGTGAATGGTGGTTTTTAGGGTCACTCAGAAATGGCACGAAATATTTGCTGTGTGGTATTTGAATATATTTCTGGACATGAGTTTTTAGGTTTGAAAAGTATATCTTTAAAAATCATCAACCAAAATATTTGTTATATAATATATAAAGATATTTCTGATTGTAAGTTTTTGAGCTTGGAAATTATCTAAATCTTGAAACTACTCTCTAAACGTGTCTAAATGAAATCAATCCAGATTGATTTGTGAATGTTCTATCTTCACTCATGTAATTTGCCATCACACTTAAACTTTTCTAATGTAAAGTGTCAGTTAATTATTAATATGTTATTATAGTAAAACAAGTTGCTTGAAGCATTTTTGACTTTATAATAGATTTCTACAAACTCTCCTCTCAACTTTTATAATGGTAAATAAATTATAATCTTGTTAAATATGCCTTGATTTCAGATAAATAGATTAGTATCTACCTCTCAAAAACATCAAAAGAAAAATTATTTTAAATTTAAATGTAAACTGTATTATTCATAAGCAGTTTTAATTCTTTAATTCTTCAGAATAAGTACATTATTGACCATACATGGGCTATAGAATCCACTCTCTGTGTGGATTCATTAAAATAGGATTTCTCAGTCTTCACTAGCACTCCATCATTATCAAAGGTATCACGTATTTAATAAAATATTAACACAGCAATGTTCTCTAACAGAGATACATACCTAAGACATATATGGCAGAGTATGGATCTTTCATATGAAATTCCCAAGTTTATAATAATTAAGACGCATATCCCAGCATTGCTTTCAGAACCACCTGTCACCACCATGTACCTTCAATTCAGGATGAACATAGGCATCACATTCCTGGCCTGGGCCAAGTGACATCATGCAAATTGTATCATTAGTGTCAAATGTAATAATAGTGTCACAGGCTTCTCCCTCAACCCTGTCAAAGACTGTCAGGTTGCTAAGTTCTAACTTTTGTTGCAGAGCTCAAGGAAAACTTAAGGAAAAACTAAAACAAATAACAGGTTGCTGTGCTTGAGTTGGTAAAGTGGTTGCTGATAAATAACAATTACTATAGGAATAATTATGGAATCCGAATTTTTGTTTTGTTGTATTCTTTAAATGAAATCCATAGAGGTTCTCTGTAGATTTTGTTTTTCTTTCTACTATAAAATTAGAACTTGTCACTCCACTCTGGGACTCTGACAGTTAAATAATAGTTTGCAAATGATTAGGGGAATGAGAAATTATTGCCCACAGAAAGGGCTCTGTGACTCAGCAGACAAAGATACACAGCTCAGATTTACCAAGCAAACCCCACAGAACAAGCAGGAAAGTGAGGGCAGGTAGAATTATTTCCATGAAGCGCCTAGCTTAAATAATTTTCACCTGAAAGTTAAAACCAATTGGCCCTCTCATATTTCACTTTAAGCATTTTCAGCTCGGAAAGGGGATTGGTGAGTTGTATTGAAATGGCCCCACACACCTTCCTTCTGTACTCCATCTCCCTTTAATGAAAAGGGGGTACTGGTAATATCCAGCTATCTTGCCAGTAGCTCCAAGTACAAAGAAAGGACAGTAGGGGTGGTGATTTTAATTATCTATGTAAATTAAACTGTGTGCTACAGTCCTGTGATTGAAACTCATTACTATAACTTTATTGTTTAGTTATGAGTGTAAACCTCAGCTCAATTAAATTATAAACCAGATCCTAATGGTTCCACATATTCACAGTCTTTGAAAAAAGAAGAAAAAAATATAGACAGGACAAAAGAGTGTCAGCTGTGTTTTATATGTTATTCTCCCAAATAAATCATTATGAAGCACACACTGGGAGGAGAATTTAGACTTTTTTGTAAACTATCTGTCCAACAGAAATATGCCAATGTCAGAGACAATTTTTAACAAAGTTTAAAAAAGCAAAGTTATAGTAGATGCTTTTTATTTTGTCCATTTTACTGAACAAATAGTAATTCCTAATTTTCTTCCCCAAAATTATGTATGTATGAAGGCCTCAAGCTAAATTTTCCCTACTAACATGTTTTTTAATATTTTAGGGAGTGCCGTTTCTTGTTGTGACAAATAAAGGTCATTCTTCTTGACTATGTTTTTTCCACCTCAGGGATTATTCATAACTGTCAGACTGTATAAGATCTATTGACTGTAGGCTAATTGTCCTTAAATTAAATATATTAAAATTTCTAATTGTACTAAGAAGCAATGTTGTATTTCCCCTTGAGTCATTGTTGAATCTGTTTCCTCACATGGGAGATTTATTGAGAGATTGCTTTATTTCACTTAAAATAATTGAGGACATTCAAAATGCCAAAGTTATTGGATTAACTTGAAAAGTTACATTTCCTTTGTAGATTTATTTCAAGTACAAGTTCTAAGGTAGATGCCTTTAATTGACACTTAATTAACACATTTACTTTTGGTCGATTCTTTCTTGGGATTATATTTCTTATCCCAATTGTGGTATTTTGATTTGTAACAATTACATACTTGAGAATCTAATAATTTGGAATTTAATGGGTAATTAAAGCTAGTTGACTTTTCCTGCAGAGGTCATTATTATTAGTGATCATCGTAATAAAAATGATTGTGAGCACTTATCATGTGCCAGGAACCATGCTAAGCATCTCACATGCATTACTGTACATAATTTTAACAATAACACCATTAAGTGAAGATACTCTCATTATTTATGATTCCATTCTAGGCCTGGAGATGCTGAGTAACCAAATATAGTTTAAAAGCAATTAAGTGGCAAAGCCAGGACTTGGACCTAAGTTGGTTTGACTCTCAAGCCTATAAGGTGGGAATAAATAGAAGGATAAAACACATATCACAATTAAACCTAAGATACAAGTGAGAATAACTAAAGAATGATATTTAGCTACATTCCATCATATCTGGCTATCTTTCCACTATCAATGTATTATTCACTAAATGTTTGAAAGCAAGTCACTATGCCATTAGATTTTCTCCTGGAATTTAGTATAGCACTTGCCCCAGTTAGACTGTCAATAAATATTCATTCAGTTTAATTTAATTAATGCTTATTTTTAAATGCATTGAAATATAAAATCTATTTGCTTAGTTTTGAATGTGGCTTTGTTAATGTATATTATTTAACCTCTGACATTTTTAAGTTCATAGTGACTTTCTTGTGTCTTCTAGGACAATTGAGCTTCCTAACATCTCTGAAATTCTTCACTGTGTCTCCTCTAATTTGAATTTATTTAAAATAAAGTGATGTCTAGAACACGTCTCTGGTACCCTATGCTGCATCTAATGAATTTCTAATTTATATCCAAATAATCTAACTATCACTAATCTGGAGAGCTCACCTTATTCCTTTCAGAAATGCCTTTGCTCTTGGAAGAACACTTTGGAGGAACAGGGAAATAGATGCAAATGATCAGAATTTTGTTTCACCACAAAAATATTTCTCAAAAATTGTTTCCCCAGATTTGTTGTTGAAAATGAGATGCTTATTTTTTTAAGAAAAGATTGTTGCATTTTAGTTGGCTTCAATTTTTGGTTTGGTTTAGTTTGGACGGGAGAAATCCATCTATAGCTAAGTCACTTAGATCGCGATTTCAGTACTTCCAATGTTTTATTGCAATACAACATGCATAACCCATATGCCCATTATATTCTCAAATACAAATATTAAATCATTTATTTCTCGTTCCTTATTTTATGATGATATAGACTGCAAGTGAATTATACCATGGGAGAATGAAAAGATAGAAATGTATTTGGTAGTACATTCCTATAACCCCAGCACTCTGCAAGGCTGAGGATCATGAGTTCAAGCACAGCCTGACTTACCAAAACCCTTCTCAAAATAAAAAAATGAAAAGGGCTGGGAATGTAGTTCAGTGCAAAGGCCATGGATTCAATCCCCAATAACCTATCTCCCAAAAAGAAATTTTTAAAGAAAGAGCTAAAAGTGAGATCATGTTTGAACATGACATCGACCCCCTTTTACTGCCTACTCTGCCTTCTACATTTTGCCATTCATCATACATTTATGGCATACCTGCGGATAAGGCACTATGATAAGAGATTAGCATAAATTCGGGGATAAAGAAGGATGGCCCTCTGTCTTTTAATTCAGTCTAGTAAAGAAGAGATGACCATGCACTAAGAAGTGGCATTAAAAAAAAAAAAAAGCAGCCACAGCACACTTGCCGTATTTCTCCAGCCACATATTTAATCAGTTCAACTCCGGTCAGATTCCTCATTTGGGGTTATTAAATGCCAAAGAATGCTTTTATTTCCAGTTTTCCCCGTGAGGAATAGGATTTGCAATAGAATTTTTCTGTTTAAGCAATTCGTAGAAGCAAACTCGGAAGGTCATTGTCAGCTGTTACAGACATTTACATAGATTTTAAAGCAAAGCTGAAATAACTGAGAAAGTGGGCCATGGGATGTTCTGTGTTACAGATAAAGTAACAATAGAATTGGATGAGGAGGCTCTAGATTTGACAGTGGTTCTGTAGTTACCGGATTCTGCTCTAAGCAAATTCAAAAGGTAATTTGAATTGATGCCTAGATTACACAGGTGGCCTAAGGAATGTGGCATGCAGATTAATTGAAAGCATCCCAAAATGGCATGTAAGTTGTACTTTTCAATGGTAGGGTGTGTCCAATAAGAGCTCTCGAATGCAAGTGAATAACACACATAGTCCCTGAAGAATTTTTTGAGGTCTGCACGGCTAATATAGCAACTCTGGTTCTCATCACTTATTTAAACGAGTTCATCAACACTGTTTGAGAATGGTTCATTTAGAATGAATATCTTAATGCTAGATACTTAGGTACATGACAATCCATAAGAAGCATAATTTTTATTTTACTTTTGCAGATTTAAAACCTTACACTCCCAGGATGCTTTGGCCTCATCCATTGTAAAGAGTTTGCACCCAGGTGATATCAGTCCCTCTAAATAAGCAAACAGGAATCGCATCTTTTGTATATGTTTGTTTTTCTCTTCCTGATATTTCCTTGGCAGTATATTTAGCCTCCTAACTACACCTCTTAGGTTTAGAAGAGAGCTGAGATTTGTTATAAAATTATTTTTAAAGCGTGACTTATCCATTGCCCTCAAGTGGCACAAATGTCAAAATTACATATGGAACTCCAGCGAAGGCAATTTAATTTTTCCTGTGTCTGATCCCTTTGTGGTGTCTATTTTTATGAAGTAGTTTTCTTGTGTTTTTCCCCCTTTTATAATTTTTAAATGGCTAAGTATCTTTCATTGAAGCAAGGATGATAAGAGCAATTGTACAGCACTTCTAGTTGTCAGAGCCCTTAAATTATAATTGATTAGTACACGAATAAAGAAGTGATAGGGGATTGGATTCTGCAAGAAAATGGGATGAGGTGTAACTAGTTTGAAGATATGATTTTATTGTGGAAGAGTTGAAACACAAAGGTTTCCCTAAAGTCTCATTTTTCATAGGCATGAGATAAAATCTGTAACACTCATTCCACTGAGGTTTAGGCCATTTGTTGGCTTTAATTTAATTGGATAGAAAGCAAGGAATAATGGTTTACTTTGAGCTCTCTTTTATCTTCCTTAGTAACATGTCACTTACATGACCCATGGACTCTGGGAGGGTTTTTCAAAAGGCCTCTTTAAAGTATCCCTGTACTTGTTTGGGCCCTAAAATATGTTTTACTGGAGATGTTCAGAGGCAATAAAACATAGAATATCATTTTAATAATAGAGTAAAATTTCATGAAAGGAAGGTAAACAGCAAATACAGGCTGAAACTGGAGTAGTGAAAGTGAAGGCTGGTTCCCAGAAATTAAAATGCTCGGTTTTATGGTAGACATATAAATGCCTTATGAGCCTGTTTTGTAGGAGACATTTAAATATGTACATCCGCCGTGTAGCCTATTACTTACGCTTCTAAATGCTTGTCTCGGTATCTCCTGCTCTGCCTTTGGTGTATAGACTTGTGCAGGACCCGCTAGAATGGGCCAGGTTGGAGGAGGTGGGCCGGGCAGGAGGAGCTGGGCTCGCATGTTTTATCTGCTCTAATGAAGTGCCCTTATTCTTAGCCTGGGGTAATCAGTGAGAGTCTGCGATTCCTCCACAGCCATTCACCAGATGCTCTTTTGTTTCTCAAAATACCTCGCCCTAGACACTCAGGAGCCACGTCTGTGGGAGGACAGGACAGGCAGTTTATCCTTCAAGGATGTCCTATTGTTAGCTGTGACGTTCAGCTGGCCAGCACTCATCATCCTGCTGACTAAGCCCCCGGTTCTCCTGGGTCTCAGCGTGGTCAAATCAATGCCATACTTCTCTGGGAAGGAAGAATGATAGGGGAAAGTGTCTCCTCCGCTTTGGCCTTCAGTTCTCATAGCTGTTTCTTTAAATGCCCACGTTACCAGTTATGTAATGTAGTCTGCAGTGCTGAATGGAAAGCACATAGTTCAGAGTTTACCCGCTGTCTTCCAATGACCTTGTGTAGGACATTTGAGCATACTGAATTTCAATATCTCGTTTTACTCATTCCAAAAGTTATCCTTGATTATCACTCCCCCCTAGGCATTGTTCAAAATACTGGACATGCAAATATGTCATCCTTACCCAGGTATTACGGAGTCGTCATCGTGTGGAGGAGAAAGGGAAGTGGATGGCCAGTTAGAACCATGACTCCATCAACTTTCTAGGGGAACTGTTGAGTAAATGAGCCCATAACATGCCAGTACTTCCTATATGCCCTACTTTCACGTGAACTTCCGAAAGTGGCTGTGGGAGGTGTGAAACTAGTAGGGCTATGCTCAGGAACTGTGTTCATCCCAGCCGTACACACACAGGGGTGTCTTTGGGCTTTACACCTAGGCTAGAAACACCAGTATTCCCATAAAAAAAAAATAGCCATGAAATAAAAATTGTAAATGATTGTTAGAAAATAAGTGCAAGACATTTCATGAGCATCAGAGATCCCTTTGGAAGTTTCAGAAACATTCTTAGAGACTATGAATGACTTGAAAGACTGATCCATCTAAATGATTTAGGTAACAAGCCGAGGGAGGACATTCCCTATAGATGGGGAGGTGGAAAAGTCAGTGGCTCAAATGATAAGGGAAATGCTCTGACCCAGTAAGTTCTTGAATGTAAGTACAGAGAGGGGCAGTTGCATGTATTTTGACTTCTGTTCACATGACACATAGTTTCTTTTTAATTTGATAGATGTCATTGGCAAAGTACCTTAAAGCATGAAAATTAAACACAGCCATACCTTTATACAACATACACAATAAGAAAGAATTGGAAAACTTTGTATGTTTCTGCTGTCTACAGTGTGTAGGACACCAGTCAAGTGTATATGTAAGTATCTTTGTAATACAGGTTATAGGAAATTAGCACTTTTAACATGAAAATGTGTTATATGTAGCATTGCACTCAGATGTTATATAATTTTTAAATCACGAGTTAAAATTTAGAAACCATTTTGTAGATTGTCTTTTCTTGTAGTCTTACTATTGTTTTTCAGAACCATGTACCATGTGGACAGTTCTTTTATGCAAACAAATCCCAAAGGTGTATTTCCAATACTAGAGTATTGCAGTTACTCAATATTTTCCGATATTCAATAGAGTATATCTCAATAGAGTATTTCAGGCATTATGCTAAATCTTGGGCATACCAAGCTAGAAAAGCTTTTAAGACTTGTCTGCTAAAAGCCTAAAATCAATTAAAGAAGGTAAAGTAAATTATAGGACAATATTTGGTTTACCCTACAAATACTTGGGGCAAATGAAATTAAACTTGTTTCCAATTTTCTTGTTAATCACATTTGTTTGGCCTAAGAAAATTTTATTCCCATGAAAGTTTTTTCTACTCTTTACTAATCTTTGTTGTGAAGTAGCTGAAATATTAGCCTGACAACATAGATATTGTTTCAAGAATTTCTGTTGATAGTGACTCCATATGAGTGATATAAAACATAACCATTTCTAAAGGGAAAATAAAAGGGGAAATTAAGACAATCAGATATAATCTAAATTTCTGTAAAAGAAACTGGATATCAAATTCATAGCTATTAATGAAAGATAGCATCTAATTTAATACATATTCTTACCTCCTGACACTGTGAGAACTTCCAGATCTGTAACCTAGACCTTTTTTTTGAAATTTCATTGCATAAACCAGAATTCCAAGTGACTGTTCATTCACCTATTTTCTCAAGACAGTTTAATGAAAAACAAAAGGTAGAAAATCTAGGTTTTACAGGTCCCTAAATAGAATCCTAATTAAGAAAATTGGTGATTATTCTTTGATGCCACGCTCAGAAGCCTTTTCCCATCTCTCATGGAATCTCTGCACCCAGAATAGTGACTTTTGCTTGTGGTCTTGACTAAGAACTTAATGTGGTGTTTAAGAGGCATTCTTCCTATATTTGCATATATACAAAGACTTGGACATCCTTTCAAATTATCCCACCTTCTCCTTAGGCTAATGCTGTGTTAAATTGCATTGAAATGCAAAGCCATCTCAATATAATGATTTTCCACATCCCATTTACTTGTTGATTATTAATGAATGCTTCCTGAGTTGCATTCCTGCTATTTTGTCTTCAAGACTACTTTCAGGGTTTTAGCATCATATTCAAGAGGCCAGTCAGAGTTCTGTGCTTGCAGGTTCATTAAAATTCTGTCCTACACATCATCTGACTCACACTTTATAATCTATCAGAACACCTGTTTTCTTTACAATGGCCACGAGGCAGCTCAAAACACTGTGGTATTTAGCATTTAATAATGAGCACAAGATATGTATTTTTGACACTTTAAATTTTCTTTAGAAAAGTGCATGGAAAAAAGCCAAGTTTGAATGAATTATCTAAACTTTTGCAATTTTGTAATGTGAATTTTAACCGACTTTTCAAAAAATGGGGATCAGAAAGTACCTTCTCTGTTTGTCAGTGGCCATGATGTTGGCTAACAAGGAAAGGATGTACAGGGAAATAACTTTAAAATGTCACTGCATCAACTAATAGTGATATCAAAAGTATTTTAAGACTGTGCATTATTACTTTCCCTATTTACATACTAGTCTCATAGACACCTCCTTGCAATTCTGGCTCTGAGAGGAACTGGAGAAGTTTAATGTAACAGTTAATATGTAGATATGTTTATAATTCAGTGACTTAAGTCAGGGTTGGGGACTGCATGCATGTACTTCTGTTTTTTAAACTTTGGGCATTTAGAAATGCAATTGTTAAAAGCCCCTCAATATAATTGTATCTATATGAAATACTTCAAGGGAGGGATAGGAAGATAATAAATGGCCTCAGAAGGGTGAAAGTCTATCACTATATTATGTAAATGCAGAAACATCTTAGCATTCATGAACTGCTATAGTTTTAAGTGCTAATAAAGGACATACTGCAAGTTGATTATCCTAATCCTACCGTGTTATCTCATCAGTGAGCAGATTAAGGGAGCTCTCCAAACTAAGGGGTCTGAATAAGCATTTTCATTTACTCCCCACTGGGTCATTGACAAATTAAAGTTTTTGTCTGGGGACATTTAAAACCATATACAGTAAACAGATCTGTAGTTTCTTGCCTTGCTTGACACCTTTGCAGGATTTTTGCTGTCCCGGAAAGGCTGATCTACTTCAGCCTGGCAGTCAGCTTACTGTCCGTGGGCCCCTCCAAGGGACATCTGGGTACCCATAGTGGTAAAGATAAGGGTTGAGAGAATCAGACTTGCCCTCTGCCAAGGAATTTCATGGGCTAAATTCATTTCTTCTCTCCTTTGATCAGTTATGCAAATCCAGACAATGCGGCAATGACATGTGCTTTCTCTAGGATGACCACTGACTAAGCTGGCTTCTGAAACTCGGATTTCCCTTACACTCATCCTTAAGTCAAAACTTGCCTGGCTTATGTCCCTTTCTCAGGTTTCCAAGAGATCTTTTACTCATTTGATTGTTACTTTGAGAAGTATGCTAATTGCTACTGAAAATACACCAATCTAATATTAGATAGGTTGAGTCATAGAGGATAGTTGGATAGCTACTTTTATAAATCAAAAAAAAAAAAATACTTGAACGTTGGGAATTTCCTGTAGTTCAATATGAAGTGTCCAGATAATGAGTAGAGAATTTACTGGGATTTTAGTGAAAAGGACAGAGCTAGATAACATCTGATGGTCATGAGCATGCTCACAGGTGTTCACAGAACTACCTGTGTGCCAGGGACGTACCAGGCAATCCACTAGAGATCTTAATCCTCTCAGATTCCTAATCTTATTGAAACATGAGAAAACTAAGACTTGGGAATCAATGTAGTATCACAGAGCGACAATAAAAGGACAAGACCAGTGCCAGACTAAATTCTCTATAAGTGATAGGCACTTGTTTGGTTTTTTTTTCTTTAAAGTTTGGACATTTAGAAATGCAATTGTTAAATAGCCCTTACCACATCTAAATGAATCTATCTATCTAATATAGGCAAGGGCCTGATTGATTCAGATTTGTGTTTGTTTCACACGAGGCAGGTTAGGAACCATTGGAAAGATGGAGGGAGAGAATTCCTTGTCCTTGAGGAACCTATGAGTAGACAGAACCCAGGCTATCTAGGGTTAGATTCAGAAGAAAAGCAGATATCACCTCTGTGGTGTCATTTCTTGTAAGTTTTATATAGCATTATTTCAGTAAAGATTATGGAGAACCCAACTTCTCTTAGTACTGCTCCTTTCCTCTTTAGTGAGAGATTCAAATTCCTAACACCTTCTCATCTGTTCTAGATATATAATACAACAAACAACCTATCTGTAACCCCCAAGCAAATATTTCGTTGGATTTTATCTTATGAGATTGTCTCATAATTTCTTATGTATACATACTATCTCCTCATCTGGGTTAGAACCTCTTCCAAGGCAGAAGCAATCAGTATCTTGCCTTTATGTAACATTTTACACAGGATTTATCCCACAATTGGGAACATAGCTAGGCACTAAATACCTGTGGCCTGGTTAATCAAGTAAAGTCCTTGATTCTTAATGTTGCTCCCAGATGTATCATTGATCCCTTTATACAGTAAGAATGACAGAGGCACTAAAAACCTATATTAGCGATCCTTTCTAAGACACTGAACCATTCGTTGTAAGCTATCACTGGTTATGCCAATGCAGTTCTTGAATAAAGTTATATATGTGTAATGCAAATTTATTAGACCCTGGAATCAGCAGCTCAACAGTTAAAATTCTTACCTTACTTTCCAAAGAAAGAAAAAACTCAGTGGTCCAGAGATCACTGTTTGATCTCATATACCTCTAGGTAAAGCACAGAATTACAGTTCACTAAGAGAAGCCAATCAAATTTCTGAAAAATGTCAACAATTCAGCCAGGTGGCAAAATTCAAATCATTATTTTTTCCTATAATTTATAATCAAAAAGTAATTGTTTTAAAAACACATATGCATAGAGAGATACACATCTGTACACACGGTTTAGATTTATAGAAGTACTCCAAGAAACATGGCATCAAATTAAATTTTCAGCTAATGTTAGTTTTAACTTTAATAAGATGTTTAGGAGATGAATCATTATTAGTACTTTAAGATATATAAAACAACACAGGAAACTTTCTAAAACTGAAGAATCACGTTACAAAATGTTGGAAATTAGAACCTTGATTCACCATCTTGTGCACATAGACTAAATGGAGCCTAAACATTTAATTGAAGTTAAAATTAGAGTTAATGATACCAGATATTTAATCAACCAAAGCCTTAAAATACTCAGCAAGGAGCAGTTGGAGAAGTGTGCATTTGAGCTTTAAAGTATCTTTGGTATTCTCTATAGCCAGTGTGTATCTGTACTAGACTGGCTTTCATTGAGCAATGCATACCAAGATGCCTATGCTGTAGATGATCATATAACATCAGACAAAGTAGTTATGAAACAGCAGGATCTCTGCAGGAAGCAAATAGATGTCTCAGACAGTACATCATCAAACATGGCAAATGGTGCAACATCTTTAGATAAATGGTTAGGTTTCTAGCTCATCTCTTTCTTGCTTGCCAGAAATAGGCTTATTCATGCTTCTTCAGTAAGGAGTGGGAGAATAGAGTTTAGTATAAGGATAATAATCCATAAATAGTTGGTCTACCATGTCTAGGAAAGATAAAGAAATAAAGGGCTGTCAAAGATACAGGGAAACTCCTCTAGAGAGATTATTGTAGATCCAAAAAGGTTCCAGAGAACTCTGCAAAAAATACAGTTCATAGTTTATCGTTCTGAGGCTGTGTCTACAGTGTATGTGACTTGGATCCTCTGTGTGTATTTGCTCTGTCTATTTTTTCTCTACATCATGGGATTGCTTATTCATCATTTCTTCCTCCTTATAACTCTACTTCTACATAGCTTCTTATGCCTTCCCTGACATGGCTCTCACTTTGAATTTTCACCTTCAGCTTAATTCTTAACTGCTTCATTCTTTCCTAGTACCATTCAAGATCCTAAAGCACTGGCTTGGCTCAATTTTCTTTGTGGATGTGTTCTGGGTCATGTATACCACAGACTATGTGTAAATCAGGACTCGCTGATAATTAATTAGCCGGAACTTGATGTGTTGGAGGTAATAGATGGATCTTACAGCCAATACTATGGCCACAGGGAGCTGACTATTTGAGAAAGACAAAGGTTGTGGTTATTAATGCAGATGGTATTCTAGGAAATCACGTGCTATGATATAGAGGTTTCAGAAATGAATTAACAATACCTGGGCTATTCATAAGCCAGAGACAACAGTGGCCAAAAGTAAATTTTCAGTGTCTTAGATGCACCAGATTCATCCATAGCCATTACTCGATCCAATAAAAGGAAAGGATATTACTACCCAGATATTTGATTTCTTTTCCATGAGACAGGATCCATGAGTTTTATTTCTACCCTTTTGCATAGCAGAAGAAAAAGATTTAAATGGGAATCAAATTTTGAATTTGATTCTTAATGAATATTGATTCTTAATGAACAGGCTGTCATCGAGCTGGAACTGAACTGGTGGAAACTTCTGAATATTCTCAGGAACTCACCCGAAACATTCGTCACATACAGGTTTATATTGGATGTTGGTGAATCATGCTTATGATGCCGTTTGACTAGTTCTTGGTGGAGGCAAATATTGACATGACATAGTAATATGCCTTTTGACTAGTTGTAGAAATCCTTATTATCTCATGAATTAATTCCAGCAATATAGACTCTGTGAGTTTTTAGGAAGTTCTGGGATCTGCATTAGGGAAAATATTCCTGTTGTGTTGGAGTGTGAAATGTATGGAGAATAGAGTCCAAAGGTGCCTTGTCCACCTGATCCTTAGAAAGGTGTAAAAGTTAGCTAATGCAACACTTTGTCAGTCAGCTTTTCCCTCATTGGAGTGTCTGTGATCACTGCAAAAAGTACCATTGGAAATGAAATTTAATTAAAGGTTATCACCCCTTATCCCTCCATCCATCTCTCCCTCTCCCTTTCTCTCCCCTAAAAAGAACATTGGTGCATGATACTAATTTGTGGTGTCCTTTGAGTGCTGAACCTGCTATATTAATTCTCAATGTATTTCACCCAATTATACTTCTTAGGTTTTCATAAAGTCTTTCAGTATGTCTAATAAATGGGTTGAGATACGTTCTCTTGCAGTTCTCTCTCCCTTTAAAAAATTACCAGTTGAGTTGTTCCTGTTCAATTTTTCTTAATAACCCTACTCTTTAGTGCATTAAACACTACTTATATCATGACAAGTCCTTTTTATAGTTAAACATGAAGTGACTTAAATGTTCTGGGTAAATTAGTTTGCTTAGAAAAATTCATATTTAGAGATGGACTTATAACCATTTCCTTTCCTAGACTGAAGGCATGTCTACACTACTTCTGAACAAAAATGAAATTCTATTAAATGGATCTGGCAGGATACCTTATTTCAATAACCAAAGAAGTAAGAGTAAAGACTGACTCTGAAAGGGGAAAATGGGTTGTGAAATGAATAATGAACAAGAGTGAAGAAGGTTTAGTCCAAACTCTGCCTTAATTATCTGTATGACCTTGGTCCCCCTGCTTGCTTTCTCTGAGTCCAGTTCTCCCATTTGTAAAATAAAGGCCATGGCATATTCAGGTATTTTTAGGGTTTTTTGCATAGACTACTTACTTCATTCCCGATGGGAGATGCATTTTTTATACAATTTTATGAAGTTGGAATTAAAAAATATATAAATCTGTCTAAAACCCATGGTTTTATATTAAGGTAGCAGTGTCCCAGGAGAGATTAAAAGATGAGTAAAACTCATAATGCCTGGATTTGGAGAGTACTATGCCCTGGGATATGACAGTGGCTGCTACTGTGTACTAGTTTGATCACTTTACTCAACAAATGTACTTCTGCCCTGTTAAAAGTGACGAATTAGACCTTTACCAAAGCATGAGCCTTTATGTGTGAGTTGATAGTAAATTAGTTTTCTGGGGCTGCTCTAACAAATTACTACAAACAAGGTAGCTTAAAATAACAAAACTTTTTTTTTCTCTAACAGTTCTGCAGAGCAGAAATCTAAAACCAAGATGTTCACAGCACTGCAGTCTCCTTGGAAGGCTCTAAAACAGATTTGACCCTCACCTCTTCCAGTGCATGGAGACTGGACATTCACTGAGTTTTGGCCACATCTCTGTCTGCTCCATCTTTACTTCACCTTCTCCTCTGTGTGTCTAGGTCAATCTCCCTCTGCTCCTCTCATATAAGAGGACATTTGACAGCATTTAGGGCCCACTCATGAGGTTAAAGAAGAATAAACTCTTCTTCTCGTGACCATACTTAATCATAGTCTTTGGCCATATAAGGTACTGTTCATTCTTTTGCTATGTGAAGCAACAGTTGTAGGTTCCAGGGATTAGAACGTAGACTTATTTTTCCAGGGGTCAACATTTAGCTCACTACAGGTAGATTCGACATCCAATGAGCAGGTACCACATTCCTTAGGGGCAGCATCCATCCAGAATTGACTGACTTTTACACTGTGGAATCCAGACCCAACTTAGTTTTGCCCATTTTTCTGATTTATAATTTATCTATAGGCCACATTTACTGTAAGAGCTACCAGGGTGCAACCTCAAGAAAAGAGAATAAAATCACCTCTGAGAGAATGCTTTGTATCCATATCCACTAACTCCACAAATATTTCTTTAGCATCTAATAGAATAATATTTATTTTAGATTGACCAGGGGAAACCTTGCTGCTTTGAGAAAATAGCTCCCAAAATGCAATTGTCATTTCTTTTAAGAAAAGATGGCCTTAGTCCAAAATTTCCTTTCAGAAGAGGTTACTATGGTTTTTGTGCTCTTCATTAAGACCAATTGGGTTGCATCATCATAGAATGAAACTCCAAATTCAGTCTTAAATGCGATTTGGTATTCAAGTGTCTTGGAGAGGATCGTGTCTCTAGGTTACCTAATATCTCATAATTACTAGGGTTTCATCTTGGTTGTCTTGATTATACTTCTTTATAGGTGAATGCAAAACCATTCTCACTGCTTACAGACTCGCATCCCGTTCAGTCAACATCTCTGAATTAGACATGTTAGGATGCCAAGTCCTCCAGGTTCACTCATTGCCGACTGCTAAACAACCCATTTCTTTAATACAAAGAGTGAAAGTGTCTGCCGGTGCCTGGTCTGTCATCAACCACTTGTACAAGTTCATAAATGCCAATTTCCTCTCTGGAAGACAGGATAATAACAATACCTACCTTCCTACATATTTTGATAATTAAACAGGTTAAAGCATGAGCACTGTTCAGAAGAATGTCTAGTAAGTATTATCTATGACTGAATTTTATCAGTATTCTTTATTATTACCAAACACTGGTAAATACCTCCTAACAGGTAATATGATCTGGCAGGTTTTCTCAAAATATAACGTCTATAGAGTCTATAGATTCACTTGAGCATCCCACTAAAATGGAGGTTCTGATCATTAGGCTTGGGTGAAGTCTACTTTTGAATTTCTAACAAGACCCTACATGAGGATAGTGCTGCCTATATGAATGAAGATCACATGTGGAGTTCCAAGGTGACCTGTAAAACTGGTGCCCAGTACAATACTTTGGAAAGCTTTCAGAAGCACCAATGGATACATGTATTACACTGCCCTCGACTCACCATTTAAATCAAATTCCCTGTGGTGGAATCTGAGGCCAGTGGTATTGTAAAAGCTTACCAAGAGCATCTAATCTGCAGCCAAGGGTGAGACCCATTCTCTTTCTATGTAAGAATTTTCATACCCTCACAATTAATGAAATAATAAGCAATGTCATGCCTTTCTTTTGAAGACTAAACCCTTACCCCACCTAGAAGAAGCTAGCAGCAAGAACAATAACACATCTAAAGTGGTGCCCACAGCTAGACTTACAAAAATATCTTATGAGAAACTCAATATTTTGGTATTTCCCAACCTGCTGCTGTTAAGAAGAATCATCCCTTGTTTGTATTTGTTAATCAGCTTGATGAACAGTTTCTGGGTCGATCTTCCCAAACTGCGTTGGCCAGTTTCCAAATCAAGTGCATAAATTACATACTGCCCTCTCTTCAAGCTGCTTGCCACCCTTGAGGATATCAGGAAAGATTCCCTTCGAATACACAAATCTGTGTAAGAGGATTACTTCGATGAGCACTTTGTTTGGAATTGGTCTGATATGACACCACTGTGATGACATGTCTTAATGTCAAAGAGTAATGTTTTGACTGATATCCAAACGTCAGTCTTTCTTAAGGTCAGATTTTCTTTGTATAAAGGAGATATTTATGGATCTTGAGTTCAAAGTACCAACCAGAGCCCTCTATTTCAAGAACCAAGGAGGAATGAATATGTGGCTCAGCTCAACTGAGATTTGCTATCAAAAAGAATGCGTGAGCATGCTGGTAATTCTGTAACAGATTAAGGAAAAGGAGATGCTAATATTTTGGAAAGGTCCACATGATTGACTTCTTTATATACAAAACACTATACTAGGAGTCACTGAAGTCCCGTAGATCTGGGACCTAGAAGACCAATTCTAACCTTTTTCCATTTCTGCATATACCCATGGTGATTTCCTATCAGCCTTCTCTTTCTAAACTCGAATCCTGTATTCTCAGATCAGGAGTGCTAATTAGAAGTCACTTTAGATTTACATTTTCATCAGATTATAGTACTCTTCTAGAGGTATGAGGGGAAATAGTTGGAGGAGCAAATAGTGAATTATATTTAAATTCCTAGAGATTATTTTTATTTGTTGTGTGACTTAGTTGACACCCTTAGAAGAATATAGTTTATATTATTTTATCGTTACTATACACTTCAAGGTATCTCTATTATGTTCTACTTTTCAGAGAATATCATTTAAGAGTAAATATGCTTTATTGTAAATATAGAAACTGACCTATTTGTCCAAGGCCAACCCCCTTAATGAAAAAAAAAAACCTACTCGAGGAAAGAAGGAAATATATTTATGGCTCTACAAACAAAAATATGAACAGTTCCCAACATTTTCAGAGCAGGGTCTAGAGCTTTCATGAAAAACAGAAAATACCTCTATTGCTGCAGTCCAGATATTTAAAATGATTAAACGGTTAGGTAGGCAAGTAGGTAAATTTGAAACCGAGATAATGAGTAATCTCTTAAAAAGTACCTAAAATGTGAATATATATACTCAGCTACCAATTTAAAAATCTGCCTATCTTTCTTTAAGAAGTAGTACATACACATACAAATACAAACACATCTAGACAAAAGGATGGAATATTCTGCAACAGATTGCTAACAGTAGGGTAGTAAGAATTGATGGTTCTTTGTTTTTCTTTTTAATGTTTCATACTACTTATGTAATCAAAAAACAATGACAACTGTTGATTATTTTGGCAATGCAATTTTTTTCTTCTTCTTTTGGCTTGTTTGCACTTTGCGTTTATTTCAAAGTCAACATTTATTGTTTTTGTAAGCTCATTTTTAAAAGGTTGTTTTATAAATACCAATATACTTTTAAAAAATTTATCTGAGTCTCCCTAGAAAGTTAGATTTTTCATTATTATGCTTATTCATTGGCTAATTGACTGATTCATGCCCTTTACCATAGATAATGTCTTCTTTATAAGGATGTATTTTCAGCCTTTTAAAAAATAGAATAAAATTTCAGTTTACAAGTTTTTCAAACAGAAAAGAAAGATCATGGAACTTTTTTAAAAAGTTGATGTCTTACCCTAGTTACTTACTTTCCTGTTGTTGAGACAGCATTTCCGACACCACAAATTAAAAGAAGAGAGGTTTATTTTATCTCGGAGTTTGTAGAAGTTTAAGCCAATAGTCCTCTAGCTCCAAGGCAGGGCACCATGACAGAGGGGCATAAAAGAGGGGAAATAGCTCGTGGCATGACAGAGGGAAGAGAGAAAGAGTTAGACCCTTGCAGGCCACACCCGCAGTGTCCCATCTCCTCCAACCAGGCTTCACCTCCTAAATCACATTTAGCTACAAACTCATCAGTGAGCTAATATAATCGTGGGTATCATGACCCTATGTCCAGTCACCTCCCAAAAGCCCCACCTACGAGAGCATGAGATTTTACAGGAACACCTAGCTATAAACTATAACAGTTAATGAGTATATCTGAAGATGTATGCTGTACCCTTACAGGACACACAGGAAATCAAAAAATCATGGATTCAAATACAATCAATCCCTGTCTCCTAGTATTAATGGTGAACTGTCTGGGAATAAAGAATCTTTTATCAGAGATCTCTGATCTATCATCATAACTCTCCATTCTTATCCACTCCTACTCCTTCATACACTATACAGAGGGAGAGTTTTCTTATTTATAGTGCTGGATAATTGAAAATTTTCATTGCTATAGAGAAAAAAAAGCATTTGAAATGCAACTTTTTAATGCACAAAGGATATAACTGAAATATAACTCAAGTCCTCAAGTACTGGGAAGGCCAAAGAGTCATGTTTGCTATAACTAAAGATTTGGCAAAGCACAGCCCCCAAACCCATCACAGAAAAAAATTCAGATTTTCATGAATTGCGTGTCTAAGATTTCACATATTTGAATTGTTGAAATTTAGGCCAGGGAGTTGTTTTGTTTTCTTTGTATTAGCTTTCTGTCACTCTGACAAAATATTTGAGATAAACAACTTAAAAGGAGAAAAGTTCTGTTTTTACTCAGTTATAGAGATCTCAGTCCATTGTCACTTGGTCGCATTGTTTTGGTCCCATGGTGAGGCCAACAAGCATGGCAGGGAACAATGGTAGAGTGGAGCTGCTCACTGCACAGTGACTAGGAGCCAGGGGTGGAGGACTCAGTCTTCTTAAGGGCACGCTCTTCCTGACCTAACTTTATTCCAGTGAACCCTGCTTCCTGAAAGCTCCACCACCTTCCAGTAGTGCCAAAGGCTAGGGACCAATTCTTCAACGCAGGAGTGTTTGGGAAACATTCAAGATCGAAACCATAACATTCATATAATTGTATGGCATCCTTTCAAATCCACTATTTCATTCCCCCATTCTATGCATTTTCTGAATTCTGTCTCTATCCCTGCATTTCTCTCTCCCTGGATTACACAAAATTAACTCATATTGATTTTTCAAAAATTGGAGGAAATGACCATTTTCTCTTCAATTGCTCCATGACTTCCTAAGTAAAAATAATTGTTCACCTTTGATTCCATATTTTTGCACATCTCTCTTAAAGTTACTTCTTCGTTAAGCAGATTAATATGCCTTATGAATTGCAGGTTAAGAATTAAGATGAGAACCATGAATCCTTGTCCTTCAACCAGAATACACAGTAGGCATTCGTTTATTGAATGAAGGCTTAATCAAATGGCATGGACCTGGAAGTCTTTGCTCTGAAGAGAGGTGGAATCAATCTTTCATATGCCAACAGGGCCAAGAGTTTGTCTTCTGCCCTGTCAAAATGGCTGGCTGCAGCAGGACACCTTGTAGGTTTTCTGAAGTGCCTAGAAAAAGTTCATCTTTTCTATAGAGTGTTGGGGGAGAATTTTTTTAAACGTTTGAGCTCAAATCCATTAAGTGCTTTTTAATAAACCCTTACAAGGTATTCAGCATTTTGCTTTGATCGCTGTATAAAGTCGTCCTTCTGACAAATTTCATATTGCCTTTTTAAAAGATAAATTTCAGTAATTAAAGTGCCCAGTGAAAGCTTGACAATTTGGAGGGCTGCGAATTAGGGAGCAATCCTGAATGATGCAGTATGACAGTCATGTGCAATAATGGGAAATGTATTCATCTTAGATAAGAAAGGTCATTGCCTTCCAGTGCCCATAGCTCATTTCAAAGTCAAAACAGACTACAAGATTTCATGGGCTAGCAATATGCAGTATTTGGCTGAGTATTCTATCCCTTTGTGCCAGCTGAAAGAGAGTATCGGGGACTGAACATGGTATCAAGAATGAAACATGGATGCTACATTTAGAATCCCAGTTCTGTCCCTGGCCTATTGCATTAATTTAGCTAATATCCTTAATCTGAATCTGAGTAATTGTGTCTTTAAACTTGACGAGTATTAGCTCCTACTCTAGAAGCTTTTGGGGAGAAATAAATTCATATCTGTGAAAATTTTATCATAATATTTGGTACACATTAACTGAGCTGGAATTCAAGCATCTCTTTGTGTGTCTGGCTGTACAAATAGAAAAACTTCTTAAATTTTCCACTTTTTTTTTTCTTTTGGATTGGTTTTTTTGTTTGTTTTTACGGTACTTGGGCTTGAATCTTGGGCCTTCACAATGAGTTACATCCAAAACCCCAGTCATTTTTGTTTTGTTTGATTTTCTTTTTTGAGACAAGGTCTCGCTAAGTTGCTGTTATTCAGGTTAGGCATGCTCCTCCCAAGTCACGCTCCCAGAGTGCTGGGATTACAGGCCTACACCACCAACTCAGCTCCAAATTTTATTTTTTGAATCCACTATATACTATATCATGTGTAGCACAAAATATGTGATGATAGTCAAGTGTCCAACATTGATAGCTATGTAGTCAGTGATTGATATCACTAATCTACATGGAGCTCTTTGGAATGAATACCTGAAGGCTTCACACACCCTTGTCTCCCTTCACTCTATGTATGTCAGAAAGACTGTAGCCCCTTGATCATTGTCCTTGTCACTAAGAACCTAGTCTTTTTGAAAATCTGTATATCTCCATACGATTTTTCTTTAATTTTCTTTGATTAAATAATTTTTTTCATTTTTACAAGCTGGAATGTTAGATAATAAAGCAAATTGGTCAACAAATGGTTTTGGTACAGTGATATTCCCCTCTGCCTTGTGATCAAAGTCCCTGGTCTTCCCTATCCCTAAATCCCTGTTCTGGTTTTTACATTTGTACATGAAGAGACTGAAGTTCAATCCCTAGCAGTTTCCTGGAGCCTCTAAACTTTCTGTAATCGTGATTTTATGTTGCTATAACTAGAATCTATTCCCATGCTTCTTGGTTAGGTATCATCTCTTCTAGGTTGCAGCTTAGGTGTTCAATTTCTGCACTTGGGAAAGCATTCATGTCTGCTATAGAGGGTCCAGAGCATATTTTAAAACAGTTGGAATAAAAACAGAGACAAAGCAGAGACTAAGGATACCTTTGACAGCAAGAGCCCCAGACCTTGAAAACAGAGTGTTTGCAAGTGCAGTCACACTAACAGTTGATTGGATTCTATTCCCATGGAAACGAGTGACTGTGTTAGCTTATGACAGTATGAACAGAAATAAGTTTAAAGTTAAATTTTCCAAATGCTGTAGTGTAGTCTCTGAACTCTTTTACACTCCAGAATGCCTCTTGAACTGATAGGAAACACAAGTGACGATGGTTTCAGCATTCATAGTGCCAGCATTGAAAGTCTTCTGGAGACCCCAAGCCAACATGTTTGAAACTGGTGAATGGAACCCAGAAGTTTGGGATGCAGTATTGTAACAAGCTTGATATATGCATTACCTCCCACTAAGAAAGATTAACTCTGTTCCTTGACCATTTTTGTGAGCAAAATCCTTTGTACTAAGCAACATGAATGTACCTCAAAGCAGTGCTGCTCAAATTTCATCTGCAGAACAAAGGGCTGCTCTCCGCAATGAGATACACAGAGAAACTGAGGACGGAAACTCTAGAGCAACTTGACATTGACAGAATCTTTGTTTTTCTACACATTCATTCTCATATCTGTAACAAATTGGAATTTTCTTTTAAAAAATCAGTTCACACAGATAACTGTAGAAACACTGTTTTAGAAGAAATACAATGAAGAACAAAAGAATTAGGAACAAAACTGTCAAGAGCAGCCCAAGGTTTCCATGTATCTGCATGTATAATTGTACTTGTGCAAATAATGTCAAACATTCCTTTGTTAGTTCTGACTGTGTATCAGGGCTTGGAATTAGTACTTTTATTCCATGATGCCTTTTTATCACACAGGAATTCTGTGTGCTGGGTGCTTTAGAGGTCCTTTTGGCCCATAAAATGCTAGTTCCTAGCAGAAAGCCTTAAATGTTGAGTCTCATTGAATTAATCCCATGTGGTCACAATGGGCTTCTGATCTCTGAAGGAGGTTCCCTCCAGATCCTGCGATCAAACAATGATCCAGTGCCTCACTCGTGAGTCCCATTCAGGTAGAGCCCAGTACTCGGAGCCCAAAGCACTGTTTAGGAAATCCACATGTTTATTGCCCTGTCACTGGCTTCCTTTTTAGTAGAGAGTGCACGTTTTCTTCCAGCAAGTGGACTTGGATGTATGTTTACTCTTTGCCTCAAATCTGAGCACTGCTGGGGATGCATCTCGCAAATGGCAGTAATATCATTTGAAGTAGTCCCGGTAGAAGCCTGGGAGCAATCTAACTGCATTAATTCCTCCATCTGAGTGGAGGAGGCTGAAAAGGGTACACGGTGAGACTGAGCTGAAGCGAAGCAAACAGCAGTGCACAGGTCCATGACTGCAAGTATCATGGTGCCTAAAGAGGTTTCATTTTCTGCTTTCCAGTAAATGACACCAGGAGCACAGGACAGCTATTCTGTTTACAAATCTTGTTAAACTTTCAAAGTGGCTGAAATAATGGCTTTCCGTATATCTGAAAGGCTTCTGTTTACCTGCTCTTCTACCTCATAGATCTCTGGGTAGCTGTTACTTTATGCAAGAGAATATACTACGTATACTATAGAGCTCAGAGGCAGAAAGCTTGTCTACCATACATGAGACCCTGGTTTCTATACCCAGTGCACGCACACATGTCTATTGGTGATTCTAAAGAACTAGGCAAGACTGTAGACTTCTCATATATTGTCTTTATAAACCACAGTCTACAAGTTCTTTTTTCATGAATAAAGTGTCAATTTATTTTATTACTTTTCATTTCATATTACTTTCCCAGCTTTATAAAGGTATAATTGCCAAATAAAAAGTGTATATATTTATAGTGTGCAATGTAATATTTAGATAGAGGTAGGAGACATTATGAAATTATTAAATTAATCCAATTAGCGTATGTATCACCTCACGTGTGTGTGTGTGTGTGTGTGGTGTGTGTATGTGTGGATACTTAAGATCTACCTCATAACAATTTTTGGTTATACATTATTAAACACAGATGCTATGTTGTACAATAGATTTTCAGAACTTATTTATCCTAACTGGAACTTTGTATTCTTTGACTAGCTTCTCCCATTTCCACTGGAGTTCTTTACTAGCTCAAGCAGCCACCATTCTGCTCTTCAATTTTATCTTTAAAGTCATTAAATTTGTTTTCACTTTCTTATAATAAGTAATGGCCAATAAGTTATCTTGTGCAGGGCACTAACTAGAATTCATATATTTCTTGTGTTGTATTGAACTCCAGTAAACCTTATTATCCTGCTCATTGTTTCATTTCCACCATGAATTAGATTGTTTCCTATATATAGTAGGGAAGACAGTGTCTCTCAATATTAAGCATGTCTTTTAATTTTCTTCAAGCCAACCTATTATGCTCTCCTAGTGTCTTATTCAATCTCATAGTCACACAACATGGTAGGAGTTAATATTTTCTTCATTTACAGGTAAGGGACTAGATATTTAAAAACTTAAATAATTTAGCAGGTTGTCATGAGACAGGCCTGTAATCCCAGTATGTGGTGAGTCTGAGGTAGGAAAAAGGTAAGTTTGAGCCCAACTTGAGAGCCTCAGCAGCTTGGCAACAGTGCTTGTTTCAAAATGAAAGAAGGGGACTAAGGATATGGAAATGCAGCTAATTGTAAAGGTCCATGAATATTGTTCTTCATCTCATTGACACAATTACAGTTTTATTAGTCACAATATACAAAAAAAGATTAATTGGTTAATTGTAATGATTAGAATTGATATATATGGACATGTAGATACATGTAATGTCCTGCAAGCAGATATATAATCTAGTCTAGATAATGTGATGAAAGTAAGGTATAGAACCACATGCATAGCTTTTACAAGTATGCATGCAGCAGGAAGATAAAATAAGATTCCACTAAAGAAATGTGTAAACTGCGCTGTGATATGAGATGAACTCCTAGTTCTTCCTCCTAAACCTAAAGTTCTATAACTTTTAATGAAAGTAATTAGGAAAAGCTTCTACAAAGTAGTAGGATATGAGTAGAAACTTGAAGGATCTTGACTGTTAAAGATAGGAGAATAGAAGATGCTAGGAGAAAGGACAGAGAAGCCAAAAAATAAAAATATATGAGGATTTGATTTGAGTGAAAAGTCTGCATAGAAGGATTTAGTACGAGTTAAAGCCGAACAGTAGACTGGAGTCAAAAAGTTGACAATTGGCAAGACCAAGTAGTGTACTCAACAAGAATGATTGCTCCTGAACTTAGAGATACCATGTTCAGGCTGGTTATAAGAAGGTTTCTTTGAAAGTCTTGTATACAAAGAGTATGGCAGAAACTTGAGAAAGACATTGCACGTGGAGAATTAGGCAGATCAGACAGCTGTTGTTGTCCTACAGCAGATGAGTTATAAGACATGAAGTGAAGGGCAGAAAAATGTAAAGAAAGATCAGGTGTGCAATACATAACCAACAGTTTGGTACTGGAGTCAAACAAGTTCCTGAAACTAGTGTTCAAGTCCTACTGCTATCATCAGTCAGACTTCTGATCTTCAATAAACTTTGAACTGTTTAGAGGCTTAAAAGAGCAATAGACTTGAGGTTTGGGTCATAGAGTCACAGACTGTGTCTCCAAGGACACATATGGAACATAAAGGAGTGGTCAGAAAATGGAGACAGCAGTTACAGCTCTAAAGATGCCTCCCTATCATTGGTATCCATTGGTTGATAAAAATGAAACAATTATTTACCCAAGGTCGAATGAGGATTACATAACTGTCTTACATGAGTAATTCTCAGAGGGTAGAAATACTCATACAGGACTTTGGGATAAGGGGGAGAGGGAGGGAGAGAGAGAGAGAAGAAAGAGAAGAAAGAGGGGAGGGTAAAGAGGGGAGGAGGGAGAGGAGGGAGAGGAGAGAAAAATTTCAGGCAAGAATGTCAATGTAACGCAGACTTGTAGACAAGAATGAATGATCTTTATGCACTGCAAAAAGCATGAAAAGCACTTCAATGGAATGCAAGAAGATAGAGCTCCAAAGGGTGACTGGAGCCCTATGAGAAATACTTTTGAATTTGCAGATGTAACAAATAAAAATGCAGGATATCCAGTGAGATTTGAATTTCAGATGAACAGTGCAAGTATTTTTAGCATAAATATATCCCAAACAATATTATTGATTATTCTTCTGAAATTCAGATCTCACTGGATATCCTGTATTTCATGCCTTGGGAAAGCAATTGGACTTCATTAACTTTCAGCAAGAACTATTTAAAGGGTATTTGAGCAATGGAGTGACATGATGAAATAATTTTTTGGATGATTAATTTGACATGCAGGATACAGGAGAAGATGCTTCAAATAAAGAGGACAGCTGTGATGGTCTAGGGATAGCACAGGTGAGAGCTGATGAGCTTGCGTGCGCTCTCCCCCCCGCCCCCAATCTCCAGCCTCCAGTGTGGGGTATCAAACTCACAAGCTCATTTATGCTAGGCAAGCACAGTGGCACTGAGACACACACCCCCATACACTCTTCTCTCCAAGGATGTTCTATACTCCACTATCATTCCAATTGTTCCTTAGTCCTACTATCATCTGCAGAACAATTAAAGACCTGAACAAGTTTCCCATGAACCTAGTTTTCCATGTCTTAAGGTTAAAAAGGCTTTCTTCCATTTAGCTGCATATTGTTAATATAGCAATACTAGGTAAAATGAAATAATCACTCCTCTGAGAGGAAAATAGTGGTCTACTTTCTTTTCAACAGTATTAAACTTATAAAACTCTAGGTGCAGATAACTTTAAAGTCTCCTTTTCTGGTCATGCTTCTCAACGTGTCTCTTCAGAAGGTTCTAGAAAGAGTCCACGGGATCCACAACTTAAGTTATTAACCACTCAGGGCAGAGTAGCATCTGCTCCTCTGACACTAGATGCTGTGGCTCACTTGGGATGGTACTCAAGGTCACTTATTTGCCCCTCTCTTGTGCCTAAAAGGTGTGGGATGACTGTTAGGGAATGGAGAGCCAAAAAACAGAGATGTCTAGCAGAATTGGTCATGGTGATGACCCTTAGGAAACCCAAATCCTGATCAAAGCCCATCCAAAGCCATAAATACCAAATCAGTGCCCCCAAAACGTACAAACTATGAAGATGTTCACTGAAGGCTGAGGTTAAGCTATTCAAACCACAGTATGAATATTTCTCTTCTGAAAGTTATGTTGAAATATAGTCCCCATAAGAGATGGGGCCTTTGAGGAAGTGATTAAGTCATGATGGTTCCACTTTTATTAATGATTAATACCTTGTAAAAGGGCCAGGATGAACTTTCTGGAAGGAACCTTTTGCCTGTCTGCCATGTAAGGCCCAGCAACAGCAAGTCTTCATGGCATCTTCACTAGTTATCAGAGATTGGCTAACAACCGCATCCTGAACTTTCTAACCTCCAGTACAATGAGAAATTCTTTTTTTATATTGAGTTTATTGGTACATTTTAGTTATGTTATGATCATATTTATCATTAGGAATTTGTACCTGTATATGATATATCTTGGTTCTTATTTTTTTCCCATTCTTCTACCTTCCCTTCAACCCCTACCCCTCCCTATATGCATTCACTGTTTCCTTTTTTCTTCTTTTTTCATTTTCTTCTTTACTTTCTTTCCTTTCTGCCACCGCCCCCCCCTTAAACATTTCTATTCTTTGTGAATTCCCCAGTCTCCAATACTTTGCAATAGCAGCATAAACAGATTAAGACAAGCTGAGCTAACTAGAGCTCACAAATGAGAGGGAAGAAATCAGAGTGGTCACTACATTCTCTTGGCTTACGATTTTTCAGGGTACCATCAAGGGAGCAAAAGGGACTGAAATCTAGCTTATTCTCAAGCAGTCTTCACAGTTTAAAAAAAAAAAAAAGCTAAAGGGGACACCTTTGTCTTAGTATAAAAGTACCCTATAGATTAGTGGTGGGATGAGATAATGGACTATCTGAATCTTGGCTAGTAGTTGGACCACAGGTTTTGATACTTGGCCATCCTGATCCTAAATATCTTCACCTCTAAAATAGGTTAATGACAAGGCCCCCATAAGGCTTATTCACAATTATTAGAATAAGCTACAATATGCAAAAATTAGCAAATAACTGACACATAGCTATAAATAAATGATAACCAATGCCACAAGAAATTTAAAGACAGAAAAACATATCATTTGTATAAAACTGTTTATAACTCACATGAGACACTTTAAAGATAGCTTTAGCTTTGCCTTATAAAGATTGGTGGTTAGAAAATCTTTTCTATAAAGAACCAAGTAGTAAATATTTAAGAATTTGTAGACGGTCATGTCTCTGTCACATATTTTTTAACAACCTTTTAGAAGTAGAAAAACCATTATTAGCTTTTGGACAATACAAAGGCACACTGGATTTTGTTTGTGAACTATAGTTTGCTGCTTCCTAGAATATGTATTTGAATACATTTGGAAATGTATTCAGCTATGGTTTTCGCATGGAGCCAGGCAATAGGTAGATGGAACTCATTACTCTCTCGCCCTAAGACGTCAGAGTTAAGGTTTGTGAGAGTGTAGAATCCAAGCTGTCTAGCTCAAGGTTTGATTTCCAATCACAGCACAATGTTGAGCATGCTGTATTTGCTCAATAAATATTTTGGATGGAGTGGAGCAAACTGATTAATTTTTTTTGAGGTGGATTTCTTTATCTGCAAAGTGCAGAGAAAAATACTGTGAGTAATACATGACATACTGTACGAAGTGGATCTATCATGATGCTAGTTATATAGTGAAAATAATCTCAATGTCATTATGTTTCAGTGTCATCTTTGTCAGCATGCACCTAGCTGTCATTGCCAATTGTTGTATGAGTAGTCAGAATTTGATAGGAAAGGAAAAATAGTAAGTTCTAAGGGTAAACTGACTAAAAGTGAACAAATGCAAGCCTAGTACATCAGGAAAAGTACAGTTATCTCAGAATTGCAACAATTTTCTCTCTCAAAACAAAACCTAACAAGACCTTCAGAAGGGGCCGTGGCTTTCTACCTCGAAAGCTGAGTATGGATAAGTACAAATCTATACTAGCTTCTCTCATCTTCATCCTTCTCTCTCTTTCCAGATGTGAGGCACAGATTCAAGTCATAGATGTTTACTGGGGAAAGATGTTGTTACAACTTAAGTGGGTATCATTAGCCTAAAAGGTAAAAGCATAAAAGTTTCAAATGGAATAGAGATTTTATTGAGGACAAATGTGGACATCAGGCAATTCACACTGTAACATTACTCTTTAATACCCTTCTTTCAGAAAAATAAGTACTTACAAGAAAGCCATGAGAGTTGGCTAAGCTATAAAACAAGCATTCAGCTTACATTTTAAGGGAGGAAGAGAACTTTCCAAATGTTGAAGAGTGTGGGACTCTATAGGAGGCAGTACTTATAGCCCAGACCCAACAGTCTATTCTTGCCTCATTGAAAAACTAGGACAATTGGATGTAACCTAGCTGATGGCAGGTTTGTTTGTTTGTTTGCAAATTGCTTTCAGGTGAATACTCAAAAATCTATAGTGAGACTTTAAGACTGGATCCCATACATAAATGAAAACCAAATTTGAAAACACACATAGATTTGAGAAGCAATTTCGAATAATTGAGAAACATTTACCCTCTATTTCTGAAATGAAGCTCAGAATTCAGCTGGAATTACAAGTCTCATCAGCAAGTTTGAACTTGATACCATTTAAACAGGCTCATCTGAGCCAAGGAAAGAACATCATTTCATTTCCCAAGTTTAGCCAGTCAGCCCGCTAGATTGACTGGTGATGTCTTGATTGGGTATGATTCCCCTTGACTCATTTTTCTGTTGTTGGTAATTAAAAGCTGTCTGGTTTTATTCTCATTTAACGATAAGTGAAAGGGTAATATCTGCCAGACGATTCCCATTTGCTTAGTGTTTGCAACAATTGAGAGCCTTGGGATCACCATGAATTTTAAGGTGAAGGTCCTGGTAGCTCTCAGTACAGATAGTGTATTGGTGTTTTGCACCTGGGAGCTGACTATCAATCTGAAAGCCAATCTGAGTACAGTCCCTAGTGAAAATGGATAAATTGGCATAGATGACCTTATCCTCTCATTCCAGTCCTGAAAAACAGAAACTTCTATATGTAGGTAGAATAGGCTGTCCATCAATTGCAGTTTCCACAGGTCTCTGGGTCTAATGCATGTGCTTAATTTTATACTGGAAGGAGAAATTCTACTGAACAAGAAGAAGAAAAAAATGATAGTTCGGCTGTCTCCACTCAGTATGTTTTGTTCTGGTTCTTGGCGCTTTCCCTTCATTATGATTTTCATAATCTCGATCAGCATTATTATAATCACAAAATGTCACCATAAGAAAATGATAATCTCATCGTCATTATGATTCAATGTCACCTTTGTCAACTTGTGCTTAGCTATCATTTCAAATTACTCTATCAATGCTGTAATTAGATATAATTTGTGATATGACCAGCATTCACAGGTGAGTAGTTTTTTTTAAAAAAATTTCACACCAAATGAAATAGTTTATTATTATAGGCCTTTTCTCTCAGAACCAAGTATTTTTAATGTGGGCTTTCACTTGAGAAATATTCCAAATCAAAACGTTACATTTTAAGAATAAAGCATGACTTAATATTTATGACTTGAATATTACAGCCTGCATGTGGGTTAGGGGCACAGAAATCTCTAGCCTATTCTCTATACATTTTTTTTTATTAAGATGCCATATGGAGTTTTTTAGGATTGTCCTCCTGCATGCAATTAATGAAATTGAAACATCTCTTTTTTACTAGTCAGATTCCTTATTGAAATTGACTATTCTATAATGATTTGTGCTTTGCCACCATGCAGAAGAGCAAGTTTAAAATTTTTTCCATTCTGTTAAGTTTCCTTTTTAAACCAAGGTGAGATTAAGGTATAAGAGAGGAAGAAAAGTGATGATTTGGAGAAAGGTTTTCTACCTTCTTTCATGGGAAGAAGCAGCCCAGGTTAAAAAGTAGGATGGATTGATCAAGCATAAAAGTGATTCATGATATATGACATCTCTTTAACATTGAAGAAAAAAATGTTTCCTTCATTGAATGCTTTCTTCCATATGCAAAATATTGACACATCCCTATTAAATAGAACAAAAGCCCTCATTCAGAGAGATAATTTTATAGAACGGCTGGTATCATGTGATCTTATTAATATTTATGAAATATGATAATAATATGGAAAAGTGGGAACTGGAATATAGCCCTATCTTTCAAGACCCTATTCATTTCAGCTTCAAAATGTTTTTTCATTTCACACATCAGACGCTAATTAGCAAATATCTAATTAGTGTTAGAAGATTAATCGCTCATGGGAGTTGTTGAGGCTTTGAGCTTTCATGCATGCAAAAACAGTGCCACTTTAGGTGCATTTGTTAAGGTACAGTAACTTTAAGTGATACAAGTTTTATTTTTCTTTGAAAAATTTTTAAATTACAGCAATGGAGTAAATTTAGCCTCAAGAACAAAAAAAAAAGTGAGAGCAAGCGAGGAACACGTAATTGAAAAGATAAAAATGACACCGTGGAATAGGTATTCAGTTCTATCACCAAATGTGAAACACAGCCAGGTCTGTTTTAGGGGCTCTCCGAGACCCTCCCAGAATTCAGAGTATCAACCGTGACCTTCGGATACTTAGGGAATTAACAACAGAATTCTGGAAACCAAGGCTTCCAGAACAAATTTCTGTTTTTATACAGCCGAGTAGATGTTATTGAGTGGCTGTAGATTAGAAAGAGGTTTTAGATTTCTAGATGGTAAGAGGGAAAGATGAATGGCAAATGAGTTTTTTGTGATACATGAAAATTAAATGAAATTCACATCTTAGTGTCCATGAAAAAATAAGTTTTGTTGGCATAGTGCCATGCTCATGCGTTTCTGTACTGTCTACGGCTGCTTTCACGCTCCAACAGCGGAGCTGAGCAGTGGCAACGGAGACCATATGGCCTGCAGTGCCTACAATATTTATGCTATGGCCCTTTACAGGAGAAACTTGCCCACCCCTGAAATACAGCTGAATATCTTGATATAGCAGAGTAGCGTTTGGAGTCAAGTAGAACAGCATCAGTTCCATAATTTGTTACCTGTGGGACTTCAGGCAAATGATTAAAAGTTTCTAAGATTCCATTTATAACATAGGAATTATGATTCTCTTCATAGATCTATAGAAACTGAGGCTTTTGGGAATTAAAAGTAGGGTTACTTACAGAGAGTATCTTATCTAGCACCTGACTCGAGATAAACAGTAAAAGTTACTCCCCTCATCCTTTTCTAGAAGCAAAATAAAGTTAGGTTCCAAGGTTTTCCTCTGCCCCTCCTTTAAAAGGTTCCTAAATGATTGGGCCAGTAGTGCCAGCTGTCCTACTTTTCACCTGTTCATGAATAAGATGGACAAGAGGATACATATTAAATTGAAATGATCTTGATGGAGATTTTCTGTTTCTAGTATTATGACACTTTGTCCCCATCTTGTTCCCAAATGCCCTAAAGCATCAATTTTTTTTCTTCTAATAAAACTAGAGAAAAGCCAGGAGAAATTTATTGCTAATGCAAGTTCCAATAATGTTATTCTCATTTTTTTCTCATAAAAGTCTCTGCTTACACCAAATTCCTATTTACAAGTCATAGCTGTCAGATCTATCATTTAAGTACACACATATTAAATTTATTGACTATATCCTGCAGAGTTAATGAGGGGTGACTCATTAAATGCCACAGGGAGCCTGTCTTTTATAAGTAAATTTTGTTATATTTTTGTGTTTCACTTTGTTTTTTAGAGAGTGATATGCTTTCAGAGAGAGAGAAAAAACTGAAAACTTTAAACATTTTTCTGCAAGCTGAAAAAAAAATCCCCATTTTAGAGCCCTATGAATGTTAATCAGGACCTCCCCCCGCCACACACACACACCCTAACTAGACTTCAATGATATAAATAGTAGTTTTGCCTTCTAGAATCTGTATATCTGCACTGAAATTTGTTCATGATTTAAATTGCTTTATATGTTCTTGGGAAGCAAGACTGTAAACCACTAAAGGGATTTAAAGTGAGTTTTAAACCGAAGATATAATATCTTCCATTTAATTCCTCTGATGTTTGCAGGCAGCATTTAGTATTTTCTCTGAAACAATGTATAATAGGAAAATATTTTGAAATTCTATTGATTTTACGCGCCTAATACATAAGTCAAGAGGAGTGGAATCACAGTCGCACAGAGTGTATAATCACATACCCTGAAATACAAGTAGCAATTGGGTTAGGCAATGCTTCTTGTCAAGGGAAAAGAGGAAAGACTGGTGTCCTGGAAGGATTGCATGAGTCACTAGCCACTAAATGTGCCCACTTGAAACTAACCTGGGCAGTGGGCAAGTTGTATTTAGGGAAGCTGAGGCAGAAGAGGAAAGGGTTGACTTCCAAGCAGGTAGAAGGATCTGGCACCAATGGATGAAGTGAGCCAGGGGCCTTTGAGCTCTCTCACTAGGAGGTTTTCCTACCATCTTTAAAAGCCCGATGGAGAAGGCAGAAAGAAAGTGACTGTAACCACAAATAGAGTGAATCAGTCACAAAGAAGATCCTTCCCATCAAAGATAAATTGTTACTCATCAGGTGAATGTGTCAAGCCCTGTTGTTTCAGAGCTCTTCTGCCGATCTCTATGGAGATTTACAAACACATCTGGCACCCAGGAACTTAATATTGGGTGTGTTTGAATCAATAAATCTTCTTAACAAGCATGGAGGTGTCAATAAGACGTGGATAATGAGGTGGCACACTCCTCTCTGCCTCCTTCTGACTCTTTGAGGGGGTCAAGCTTGGGAATCTAAATGTAAGTGCACTTCACAAGTAATTCCTGGTACCCAAAAGTACCACATTCCGGAGGGCTGAAGACTGAATCTGAAAGGCTTCTTGAGCTCTATGACTGGAAGTTCCCTGGTGTCATTGTACATCCTGTCAATGAAATCACATCACAAGAACAGCTCAAACTCAAAGGAAAGGAAAACAGGCTGTGAGGGGAATGGCAAAGTCAGATAGTAAAGACGCATGAATACAGGGAAGGGAATAATTGTTATGCCATCTTGGCAAACTGCCTGCATATAGTGTTATTGCACTGAGTGACAACATAATAGATGAGCTACCTGTTCTCACTAAGACTCCCCAATATTTTCCTAAAGAATTTTTTCTTTTCTTTGCAAAATATAATACATATAGTACCAGATTCATAGGAGCATAACAAAGTAACAACTTCGGCTTAAAAAAATCAAAGAAATTTGCAGATTGAAATAATAGAAACAATTCTGGAGCATAGAAGTACAAAATCAAGGTGTCCCTGAGACCAGATTCCTTTTGAAATTGATAATGGGGAATCCTTCCTTGCTTCTTGCAAGTATCTGATGTGTCGCTGGCAATTCTGCGTGTTCTTTGGCTTTCACTTATACAACTCCAATATGTGCTTCTCTTGATACATGGTAATCACGTGTGTGTCTATGTGGCATTTTCCTGTGCTTTCACACCTTCTTCTTATGAGAACATTAGCACTACTGGTTGGAGGGCCCAGCCTCACCCACCGTGTCCTTATCTTAATTGAACTGTGTTTAAAATGGCTGTTACTTTCGGAGGTACCAGGGTTAGGATCTCAAGCTTTCTTTTGGAAAGACATAATTTAAACTATAACGTCTGCCTAGGTTTCAATCATATGGCCGAACTATATTTTATATTTAAAATCAAAGAGTAGCTCTGTACAGGGAAGAGGCGTAAGTTCCAAGAGCTTAACTTGCTTCTGAATTCACCAAGTGATTGTGTATACTTGACCCACTACTATGAAAAGATATGGAAGTGTTTGACAGGTTAATGATCTTCTAGTCCTGGAGGCCAGGAGAGAAGTGTTAACATGGAATGCTCTCCTGCTCTATGCTATGATGGAAAGTCAAGGATGATGCTGTCTTTGTGAGCTATGCGTTTGGAAATATCCTGTTACATTGCACAGACATCAATGCTACCATTTAAGTATAATGATACTGGGGCATATTTGAACTATCATGTTAGAGCATGGAAAGACTGATAACTGCAACAGGGTATGTGTGGGTATATGTAGTGTCAGTTGTGTAAATGGGTGGTTTTACACCATTTGCCCTGGAACTTATTAGGGACACTTTTATTCTTTTATGTTTCTTGTGTCATGAGATTTTGAACTTTAGAACATTAGACCTTTCTACCTCTAGTTCATATATAGCTTATATAGCATACTCATTCATTTATTTGTTCTTCTCTTGTTCATGCTTTCATATAACAAAAGTGAACTACGTGCCTGCTGGGAAAGAGGCACTGGGGATTCAAAAGTAATAAAATGAATTCTTGCCCACATGGAGCTGACATTCTAGAGAGAGACATAAAACCTTAAAATGGAAATAAATATAAAGGATAAGATACAATTTCAGGCAGCAAAATGTGCTATGAGGGAATATATGTGCAGCCGGGGGATAGAATTAATATTTAACTCTAGGCATCTTGGGAAAGTATATTTTATAAAAGTTTTTTATTTAAATGTAGTATCAGCCAGGGCCAGGGATTTAGCTCAGTGGTTTCGCTGCCTGCTATATAAGCTCGATCCCCGGTACCAAAAAAAAAAAAGTGTCATCCAAATACCTAGTCCACCTTCCCCATCAATTATATAGTCAAATATAGTCTAACTATCACTAACCAATTTCAGTGATTGAGCTTTTCATGCGCATTGTTGTGTTATGCAGAGTATAGGTTTTAGAGCCTGGTAAGTCTGGTTTGAACTGAGGCAGATAGTACACTTACATACTCTCTATGAACTTGGTAAATGTTCCCAATAAATGAACACAATAATGCCTGTACCTTAGGTTATCTTTAAGTTTGCCTGAAGGGATATACTCTCCCATGCACAACCTCTAGAGTCACACATTTAACAACTATTTGTACATGTTTTTGATGGCCTTTTAAAATGACACTTCAGAAAAAGTCCTATGAGGACAGAGCAGCCAAAGATCCTCTTCTCCAAAATGATGTAATTGAAGTACCTGCACACAATGAGTCGCACGTCCATAGCACAGACTTGCTGAATAAACATATTTTAGAATGATTTAATTATTATGATTCCCAGATGAAGAAAACAGTCACAGTTAACTTTTACATCTTCAAAAATGTATGTCTTTCCAATGGTGCATTATACATTAAATATAATAAAGAGCCACTAACAGAAGCCATTTACACCACAATCTGATTTGTGCTTTCACATAATATTTATGATTTTCTGCTTTTATGAGTGTAACCAAAGTTTGTGAACCTTTAAAAGGCCCTATTTTAATACTCAGCATTAAGATTCCATTTTATCTTCCTAATTTGGGCATAATAATCTTAATTATACATGCTGCACAGGTGACTAGACAAAACTCCCTTTGGCATCCCCCCTGAGTAAATTATGATCATGTGTATGGACATGGCAGGGCACATACCCCAATAAGAACAATGTTTTTAAGAATCAAACTTGGACCTGCCATGTAGGCTGCATATCAAAGTGAGATAATGATAATGATTTTTGAATGATAACTTTAGTAAAAGAAAGTTATTGGATGCTTATTACATAGGAAAAGCTTATTCAGTGTTCGGAATACTCCATGAGTTAGAAAGTATTATCAGCATTTTACAGATGGAGAACATAAGCCTCAGAGAAATTAAATAACATAGTCAGATTCATGGGTTCGAAAGTGGTAAAGCAGAAATATGAACCCCATTCTTTTTCCTCTAGATTTTATACATTTAACTGCCATGCTGTGTAGACAAGCTGATGGATGGCAATCTAGCACTAAATGGTCTGTGTCAGTTCGTGTCAGGCTAGACGTGGGGCGCCCTCTTTTTTTTGTTGTTAACTATCAGAAGCTCAAGCTTGACTTTTTATGTATCCCTGTATCAAATGAGCCATTGTCTGCTGGAACAATCTCCCATAAACAGCATGATGTGCCTAAGAACCTAGAACGTGAACTTTACAATGCCCAGGTTTCAATCTCTGTCCTGAAAGGAAATCATTTTTGAAGAGATGGAGCCTCATGCTGCCGTGAGCTCAGACTCCCCCTCTGATGACTAATGTCAAGCGTTTGCTAACTACTGAACTGAACATTGAAGTGACAGAAGGTTGCACAGAAGGTAAATATTCTTTAAGATGTAAGCCTAAATTAGGAAGGAGTGAGTAGGATTGATCGTGAATGGGTGCCTACGTCGGATGGTCTCATGATTTAGGTGTCCTACAGAGAAGAGTTGGCAGAGACCTGGTTAAAAAGGGGAGGGGAGTATTCAAGGTAGAAATAATGACAACTAAAGGTCAAGTATTCCTTGGGCCCTTTGCTTCCTGCCACCCTCAAAGACTGTGCTAACCACTCTGTCAACTTCAGTGCACTCATTTACAACTTAACATCCTTAGACTATGCTTCTGTCCATTGTCCTATAATTGACAGTTCCATCTTCACACTGGCCTTCTGAGTAGTCTGGAGACAGAGACTTTAGTTGCCTCACTTTCAAAGGACAGTCACATTGACCACTCTTGACACATTCATAACAAATCAGTGCAAAGCACAGGGCCATTCTAGTGGGACCTAACCTTGAAGTCCACTTGGTTTGCTTCAGAACCACCAACCTAGCAGTGGAATCTGAATAGAGGCATTTGCTCTTCAGGATCCACTAGGAACAGTGGCTTATGAAGAAAAAGAATGGTTCTGGCACTGTAATTGCTTCTCAGGAACACTTAAGTTTTCAGAAATATTTTTAAATACTTAATATTTTTTTCTTTTTGATCATAATGAAGATTCACGCCAAAGTACAGAAACTCTTTTGGCTCTAATTGTGGAACCATACAATAAATAGTACCACTGTTAGGGACTTTCAGCATTTACATAATGTAGCTTTCTCTCTCCAGGTGTGTTAAGGGAAGCTCACGGGGTTCTTGTGTCTATCTAGTTCAGGATCACATGCCTAACTAACTGTAGTCTCTTCTCCAACCCTGAGGGTGTGGAAATATCTACTAAGATCATTTTCTCTTTGCACTTTTAATTACTTCTATTTTTCTGTTTTATCACATTTCTAACATATTCTTCAATTCTTCCAATTTAAAGGACAAAGGGGAAGGTGAAAACAAGGGTAGGAATTAAGACCACGTTGGCATATATGAAGATCATTTATAAGAAACCAAAAACTTACAATCAATTCATAATGGCACCTTGCCTGAGAAAATCAGGGACTGCTCCTGTAGGTAATTAGAAAACAGGTTAAAGGAATAAGGACTCTGGTCATTCATCGATTCTTGATTTTTTTATTCCCAGACTTATCACTGCCCAGGATGAGAAGGTTGAGAGAATAGGTATGTCTATAAAATGACTAGAATAATTTTACTCACCTCAGGGATTCAGTGAGTGTTTAATACCATAAAGGACTTTGAGATAGTCAGATGAAAGGTGCTTTAGAAGGCAGACATGATTACTGGATTAGAATTTCAGAGAGTTAGAAAAGAGTCCTTTGTGTTGACAGTTTTTTTTCTTATTCCTTTTGCAGTCCTATAGTGGCTTAAATTTTTTTTTTCCCTACCAATATCTTCAATTTCAGATCATGCCCTTGACTTGGTATCGCTCTCGTGAGACAGAATATGTGTTGGTGTAAATTGTCTGGCTCCTTTTTGGATTTTTCTTTTCTTACATGTATTTTTGCATCTTTGAATTCACAGGACTAATTTCTCTCATTCCCCATGGTTGTGATGTTTGTAAAGTAAAGTGGAATCACCTGGGGACAGCATTCTGCAGCGTGGCATTTATTCCATCATAGAGGCCCACACAGGCACATGTATGCACACATGCATACTTCCTTGTATTGAACTGTTTGGAGACTGGGCCAATTTCATTTTATTCTCCAAAGGTTCCCATAATATCATTAATCTCTCTCAGCCCTTAAAGATGGCCTCTTGCCATATTCTGTCAAAAAACAAGATATAGACCATTTACTTTAAATACCTAAAAATAAAAATGCTGAATCAAATGATTAAACTCTCTCTCTCTCTCTCTCTCACACACACACACACATACACACACACACACACACGCACAGAGCTGTCTAACTTATTTTGTGATTGTTGAATATCTAGGTGCATTGGATAGAGGCAATAGAACTTTTAGCTTATTGAAAGTGAAATGTTGTAGTAGTTGTAAAATGTTCTTTGCTGTTAACATAAATTCTGCTCATTAATAATCCTGATGAATAGTAAAATAGCCTTTGAACTACAAGAAGAGATCCTTGATTCTGTGCAGTAGAGTGCTCCCATTCTTTCTCCCCTCTCTGCCTCCTTTCCTACCTCTCTTCCTTCTTTCCAGAAGTATGTATCACAATGGGACATGTGCTAAGATGATATTTTCCCTAAATCAATCATGGCAAAGTGATATTATGGACTTCAGCAGGGAACAAATAGCAACGTAACTTTGGTGTGAAAAGATTGAGGATAACACTGACCTGAGATCTATGAGCTTTGTTTTCTTTAATGGAAGATGTTTTTCCTATTTGTCACTGTGTGAACAATATCTCATACCCTCACACCGTTCGAGGCTTATGAAAATACCCATGACCTAAAAATGAAATGGCTTGGCTCCAAAATGAAATTACAAACTCTGAATTAAGTTTAATTAAATATCTACCGAATACCAAATCTAACATTATGTCAGCTAGTAAACTGTTATCCTGTTCAGCTTTCAGGCAGCTGTGCATGAGTCACATATTTTTCTAACTGCTAACCATTAGATTTTTGTGTAAGTCCAATAAGAAGGGTGGGGCTTTATAAGTCAGAGCTGCCAAGGGACGAATGAATTCTTAGATATCCCTCTTTAGGTTCCTTTTAAGTGCAGCACCATCTCAATAATACCACTCTAGATTTGATGGACGTGTGTCATCTATTTTCAAAGATGAACTCTACCAGTTAACACGATGGAGGTGTGTTTTATCATCTGCAGTGACTTTGTGATGTGTTGGCTGTTTTGCAGTGTGAATACATTTCCTTCTGCTTTCCCTCTCCACTAAAAAGGTTCTGTAAGCTCCCTTTCCTTCCATTATACCTCTGTGCATTCATGGACTCCTCCTTCAAAACTATTGCCAGGTGTGAGCATCTTCCTGCGTCATTTCAGGCGTTTTCCTTTGAATGAAAATGGCTCACTTGGAAGGTTGTGAAAGGCAGATCCATGTGGAATTGAGAGGATTTTGTGCTGCGATGTGGTGGGAAGGCTTGCCAGAAATTGCCTGTTTCAGGCTGATGATGCAAAACTAGACATCTGTTAAATTAACATCTACCTAACGTTTTGCCTTCAGTCAAATGCATTTTTTAAAAAATTAAATCTCTCCCACTCTCTCCCACTTTCTTTTTTTTCCACTGTCAAAACAATCTGTCGCAAGCTATTTAATTTCTGTGTAATGGGTTACTTAAAGAAACCAGCATATGGTGCAGTGAATATACCTAGCTACAAACTACAGGCAATGTACATACTGCTGATTTGCTGCTCTCCTGAAGCATATTGTGCCCAGCCTAGATTTTAGTATGGTGCTAGATTCCCTGAGCTTTGATTTACATTACTGCCAAGCTCTCTTACAACTCTTGCCTTTTAGGATCAAAATATTAGTATAAATATTCTTGTTCCACCTAGAAGTCAGAAATCACTTTCTATTTTGGTTAAGTGGTGGTCATTTAAGGCTCTGATGGTTTCAGTGAGAGAGAAAGGGTAACCCATTATGCATAATGCTGTGCACAACCTTCTTCCTGTCCAAACATTTGTTAATAGCAAGCTGATCTAGGGCTCTAAAGGAGCTGAGTTTTTAACAGAATCACTGCACTGAGGACAGCACACAGATCCCTGCAGGTGTGAGTATTTCCTGACAATGAACACCCTCCTTCATACAGTAGTATTGGCCAATCATTGGGAAAAAGATTCTAAAATCCATGTCATCCTGGAGAACAAAGATTAAATACAATCAAAATTACTTGTGAAAAACCTCTTGAGCCAACCTTGACGGACTGTGTGTGTACCTCCTTGTATAGTAATGCAGGTGTATGTGTGCATGGGAAAGTGTGAAGTGCTTATTCATTTAGCAAATAGCATTTACTACATGCCACATCCTCTTTAGGGTCCTGAGAATGAAGGGGTGAACCAGAGGTAGAAGCTGGTTGTTCTCAGTATACTCACATTCTCTGAAAAGAGACCAAGTAAATACATGGGCAATATATAGCCTGTGTGCACAATAAAATATATAGATTCTTTTAGCTATCATCTTCTCATCTATCCATCCATCTTTGCATCTTTCTTCTCATCTGTCTATCTACATACCAAATCTAATAGTAAAAAACAAATATATGTATAAATATGTATCCTTTATATTAAACAAATAAGAAAATCCATAAAATATAAATTTGGGCTTATTTTGTCTTCCATTACAATTAAGAAATCTCTTGATATAGAGATATATATATCCATATTACTTATATACAAACATAATACACAAATAGGTACATAAAATGTAAGCTTGGGGATTATTTAATCTGTTGTCTGTCTGTTTATCTGTTTAGTATTGTAAGTGCCTGTCATCAATTGTGGATAGGTTAAATGTTTTGACAGACATGGTCCATTGTGTTCTTACTTTGAGCGACAGAATGATCACTTCCATGTCATTTGAAGGGTCCCAAAATTGCTCTTTTGGGGGGCTACTGATGGTAACCTGTGGAGTGCTAGTACAGAATTGAGAGCTCCAAGGTGGGGTTGCCCTGTGGGGCCTTGGTAAGGGAAACAGGAGGTTGCAACGGAATTTGACAAGCAGGGCACCAAAGAACACAGTTCCTTGGTGACTATTCTCTGATTATTCATCCATTGAACAGCTATGTTGGAGTTTTCTGAGGAGAAACAAAAGCATAATACCTTCAATATATCCTTAAATGTATCACTTAATAGTCAAAATTCCCATGAGTCCTAGAATACAAAAATCCTTGGTCTTGAACCAGTCTGAAGTGTTTTAAAGCTGGATAGTCTGAAATCCAAATAGCATAAATACACTTAGGTGTATAATAAGTAGGCAGAGTCAAGAGGATAGGGTATTTTCTTTTGAGTTATCAGAAATTTCCACTTCTCATCATTTGTCTTTTCATTTGGTGTCATTTTTGAGCCGCCTGTGATGTTTGTTTATCAGTTTTGAGATGAGATTTCTCTCTGTTGTCCAGACTGGGTCTCAAACACCTGGGCTCAAATGATCCTCCATACTCTGCCTCCCCAGTCACTGGGACTCCAGGCACAATCCACTGCTTCTGACCTGAGACTTTCCCCTCGATTCTCTGGAACATGTAACCTTAGTCTCTTACTTTGCAAGCACTATTTAGGAAGTCAATGGTGTTGCCAAAGCCCTATGCCACTGAAATTATTAAGAACCAAAGATGACTTGTTATCCCTTTCTCCCTCCCCTACAACAAAAAGGGGTCATGCTAGCATTGTGTAGACACCTATTAGTGCTGCAGCTTTGTAATACCCCTGAGCACTGGAGAAGTTTGCAGCATTGGGCCAGCAGGATGACTAGTTGATTTGTAAAGCCTGGTTCATACCAGGTGTGCTATAAATATTTATAGTATATAAGACCGAGATTTATTCTCATTCTGTCTCTAAGGAGACAGAATGTGATAGATAAACAGAATTATAGTCTTAAACATTGTTAACAGCTTAGCTCCTCACGGTGGCAAGAAAGTCATTCATTTGACAATGACTTACTAAACACCTACTAGATGATAATGCTAGCATACAATGGCATATTAATAGTGTGTGAAGAGTGAATCAATGAGTAAATGAGACGTGGTTCCCTCTCCATGGAACAGAATACAGTGTAGTAGAGAAACAAGGCATCAGTCATTTAAGTGACCAATAAAAATATAATTATAAGCTGAATAAAATGATTTGAAAGACAGAAACATAATGGGATCAGAGAAGCTTTGCTGGGAAAGTGAGTCACAAGCTGAAAACTAGAGAATGAAGAGTTCTAAGCACGTGAAGGGTATGGAGAATCATTCCAGACACAGAAAAGGCACAAGCGGTGTGGTGACCAAGGGCCCAGGATTCTCAGGAGCTCACAGTAGAGAGGATGCAGGGCCAGGGGAAGGTGGCATAAATAGTACTGGTAGGACACACAGGAGCTGGCAAATGGAGACTACGTTAGTAAATGGCCATGGTTTATCAAAAGCAAACTCTGAACGTGTAAGAGGTGTCAAAGAGCATGACAATGTTTGAAGTCACCCACCCTAACCTGTGCCCTAGGTTAGGTCTGGGCTGGGGAGTGAGCCAAGGAGAAGGGGAAGGAGGAGCTTGCAATCATTGTGAAGAAGAGCGGTGGATAATGACCGTTTAAGAAATGTTAAAGGGATCGAGAACATCATCTGTGACGAAGAAAAGGTTGGGGGCAGGGGGCAGTTTGGCTTTCAGGGCCAGCACGCCGTCTGCACAGCTGAATGGTGCCTGGCTCATTTCCCTTTCTAATGAGACTAGCACAAAACCCATCCATTTAGGCTATTCAGCTTTTAGGTAAATGGACCAAGCTGTTGGGGTAGAGGGGAAAGAGGGGTTGACATTGATGGATGGAGTTAAATACCAGAGCACCCTCTTCACACAGACTTTTCTAAAGCAGTATTGTGATGGAAAGGCCTAGAGGATTCCAGGTGGGCAGTGCAGCCTGGACAGAGCCCAGTGTCTCCCTGAGAGGGGGAGGTGAAGGGCGAGATGGGGGTCTCCTGTCACAGTGTCAGGGTTCCCTTCAGGTCTCACAACAGAGTGGCTTGAGGGGAGGAGTTCTCCAAACAAGGCTTGATTCTCATGGGAAGTCGCGGCTGGGGATCATTCAATGGGACATATGGACTTCCCCTTGGAATAATTTATGTTTTTGTCCAGAATTACCACCGGAGTAGTAGTCATTGCCCCAGTTCTCTCTGTGGCCCTCCTTCCCACCCCAACTCTCTCTGGATGAAAACTTATTAATTACCTTGGTTCTAAATGACCCTTCTCTGGACTTGCCTTAAAAATGGCTAAATGGAAGTAAGGTAAATTATCATTCCCTGATGCAATAGCTAGATATGTTATGCTGTAAATATTAACTCTCCTAACCCAGCCAAACTCTTTGGAAAGACTTAAGCATCTGTGCTTTTTAAAGAGAGTCGTGATTATTTTCATTAGTTTTCTGACAGTTGTTCTGATCAGATGCTTAGATTTAGTGATCTCAATATGCCGTTTTCATCATTTAAATGAATCCAGTAGCAAAGGTGATTATCAGTTACAGCACTGTTATGGAGAGGTTATAGCATTGACTGTCACACTCAGGCTGGAGATGCTAAGCTGTGGAGAACAAGCAGCTAGATAGGACCAGTGTTAGCGACTTTTTAATTGTCTTATCCACCCTAGGACTCCTGTACCATTATTTTTTGTTTGTTTGTTTGTTATATAGATGAGGAAACAGAGGCACAGAGAAGTTAATTAATATTCCCAAGGCCACCAAGCTGGTAAATAGCTGAGGTTCAGACCCAGGCATTCTGGCTCTGGTGCCTGTATTCCTGGTCACTGTCAGTATGAGCAAAAAATGGATTGGGCTACGAGGGTGGCGGGGAGGCAGGGATAAGAAACTCAAGAGTGCTTGTTTATGCTCAGAGGAACTTCTATTTTTCTCTGTTCCCCCTCCTCCTCTTCCAACCTGTTCCAACTGCTCAGAAAAGACAGATGCTTGGTGAGGGGGGAGTATGAGTGGCAAAGCAAAGAAGATTCTTATAAGTGATTTTTTTGATTTTCAGGATTAAAAACGCACATTTATCATCATTCATCGTTGTGAAAAGTAATGGCGCCGATTGTATTAAACCCTGCCAGTGCTTCCCAGCACAGTCGTGGGTGTACAGTGCACGGCCTGCACACATGAACATGAAACACGCATGTGTGCGCGCTTGGTTCCGGTGGCACTTGGGAAATCTTCCATGGCTCTTTTTACCTTCACAGATTCACCTAATTTGGGGCTGAAACAACCAGAGACATGCATGGCTCTTCAGAAGATATCAACAGTTTAGCCTTAAAAATAGTTTTGACAATTTAATTTTAAAAAGCCATCTGAGAAATACTGGCCAACTGCACCTTTTTAGGTTTAAATTTGGAAAGACACAATGATCCTTGAAGTGTTTTTTTAATCTTATCTTTTTGCCTATTTACATGTTCTATTTCACAAATTCACACTTAATCTTTTATTTAATTTGGACTGGTTTGAGCATCCTGATGTGTCAAACCTTGGGAAAGCATATTTCTTATCGATTATTGTCTTCTCCTGACTGTCTTAATCTTTGATCAATCTATGGGCTCATTTTCCACTTTTTATCTGGAAATTCAGCCTTCCACCCATGAGATGATTGCAGGTATGGAAGTAGCTAGTTCATATCACCTGTAAAAGCAGAGGGGAAAGGCATATTCAAGTCATTTGGCATGTTCTTTTCCCCAAATCCCCAAGGGACAACTCCTCCATTTTCTTACTAAGAAGAATAAATCCCTCCTTGACACATTGGGCTCTAGCAACTCCTTGAATCAGCAAACATAGCCAATTTCAATCTGACTGTCAGTCGTAGCAACTAAATTTCAGGCGTGCTGGAGTGCACAAAGACACACAGCTCCCTCTGAATAGGAGCTTGGACTTGCCTTTTCAAATTCAGCAAGGGGAAAAAGAAACTTCAAGGACATGATTGCAAGAGGAAGGGAGAGCAGAAAGGGATCTTGCTATTCTGTTTTCAATCCACAGCATTAGTTCTGAAAGCCTATGTTTGGGGAACCCCTAATGGTTAAACTTACACGAGCAGAAGAAACATAAAATGCCTTGATTAAATTTTCTGTGAACATGTTTAACATTTTTTTTCTCCTGTCTCCGTGTCTCAGACTTGGAGTCATTTTGCCTCGCTCATCTGTTTCTAGCCCAGTTGAGTTACAACCAATCAGATATGAGGAAAATTAGATTTTAATGGAATATTTGATTTTCATTGCTTAATTGATTTAATTGCAAGTTTCTATTTCAGACTGGTAGAAATGCAAAGATTTTCAGTCAGATGTAGAAAAGCTCTCGTTTTTTGTGCTCAACAATGATAAACTTAATAAGTTAGTGTTAGTCTGGATTCTAAAACTTTAGAGGAAGGAGTTACTGGTATCTTCCTGAATTGTTATTCTTAAGTTTCAATTTCATGTACATGTTTCTATAATGTGTGTTTTCTACATGAAAATCCTGTGTTTAAGTTTGTTTATTCTGATTGCACTGGCTTTGTTTTCATGTGTGGAGAACCACGTGTGGGTGCTTATATAAACCTATACTTTGTTTCGAGAGGCATTTAATGCCAGGAGATACTTCCTTTTGCTCCTGGTAAGTGTAAAGACGTTCAGGAGAGTCTGTTCTCCAGCTGTCATACAAGGTCAGTGGGCTCTGCAATGGGCCTGAGCCTTCTTGAGCTCTTTGTGGATTTCAGGCTGTGTCACTGGCTGTGAAGTGTCCTTGCCACCCAGGACAGTGCAGCTGCGAAGGGTCACCAAGAAAGCATACAGGGCCCCTCTGCCCTTAGTCACCATCCCTGATTAGGTGGCCATATTGACCACAGCATCTGATTTTCCACAAAATTTATCTTTTCACTGTAATAGAACAGCCCCTTTTTATTTTTTTGTACAGTTTGTTCCTTGAAGTCCTTATAATGTCAGTTAGGAACTCTGTCAGCATGCATGTTTGTTTCTTTTTTTTCCTCTTTTCTCTCCATCTCTCTCTCTTTCTCTGCGTGTGTGTGTGTGTGTGTGTGTGTGTGTGTCTACCTCTCTCTGTCCCTGTGTCTCTCTCTCCATCTTGTTTTTTACCTTCTCTTTTTTATTACCCAGATTGGCCTTGAAGTCTAGGCTGAAAAGTATCCCTGCCTCAACTTCCTGAGTAACCAAGACTCACCACTGTGCTTAGCTTCGTATTTATTTGATGTACTACTACCTTTTCTGTTGTTGTCTTTAATCTCTACCAGCTTTGGAAAAGTTAAGATTTTTCTAATCATTTTGAGAAAGGTGTGTATAGGAACTACTGGGATATGAAAATGTATTTATAAACTATCCACATTTGCATCTCCACTCTGGTATGTTATATAGTTTGTTTGTTTGTTTGTTTGGCATTTCTTTAATCTGCAGTACAATTCTTAAACTGAATATTGTAGCCTACTGTGTACTGAATAATTTTTCATCCTCATCATCCCAGTTTTTACCATGGTGCTTATTTTTGTGGAAAATTCCTCTGTTATAAAAGATAGAAACCAAAAAGTATAAGAGTATGGACTCTGGAGATAGATCACCTGTGTTAGAAGCCTGGCTCTGGCAGCGGCTAAGTGTGCATCTTCAGAAAACTTACTTCTCCTCTCTGGTATTTATTTTCCTTATCTGTAAAATGGGACTAGTAACGAGGTCTAACTGGCAATGCTGTGAGAGCATTCAAAGTGGAAATAGGCTTACAGAGCATAGCAAATGTCACGCCCACTTGACATTAACACTTAACAAGTGTGATGAGGACTACTGAGTTCATGACTGGTGCCAGATGCCAAGCTGAACGTTCTCATTCTGTCCGGTCATCCTCAACAGGGATGGTTCTACCGACTAGCGGACAGGAAGCAATGCCTAGAGACACTTTTTTGGTTGTCACGACTTGAGAGTGCTACTGGCATCTAGTGGATAGAGGCTGAGTATTCTGCAAAACACCCTAAAATACACAGGACAGCCACCCACAAGATGTCCGTAGTAATGACATTGAAAAATCCTGATTTAATGCACAAAGCAGGAACTATTTTCATCATCCTCATTTCCTCATTTTACAGAGGAAAGAATCTGCACTTAGAGGCAATATAACTTCTTGTCCTGCAGATTTGGTGCTTGGAACCACTCTGTACCAAGCTTTTGGAACAGAAAGGTTGGTTTGGTTTGTAGGATGACTGCATGCAGGACTTCCTTTTAAAACCCCCCAATGGAAAACTTGAGTGATTTGTGCAGGCAGAATGGTTAAGGGATGGCTTCCGGCAAGTCAGTGTATGTGCTGCCGAAGCAAGCACGACTTCAGGCAAGTCAGAACAACCTGGAACAGTACAGCACCAGGGTGCCAGAACATCCCTCGTTGGCTATGCCTGTCCCCACTGTGTTTGCTAGATCATGGGAAGCGTCAGAGGGATTGGGCCTGGCTAGGGCGGCAAGATTCACTCTTAAAGCTGGGGCAAGCTTTCTCTTCCAGCAGTCATGTAAGTACATATAAATGTTTTAACAATCGGTTTCTTCGGGCCTGAGATGAACTGTATATGCGTTAATTTCAGATATTGTTGCTTAAGAAGAGTAAAGTTAAATGTGTGAAAACCAAGATTATGTTTGAAAAAGTATTGAGTAAATATCAGTACTGTGAGTAGTGCGTAAGATAAAAGTCATAAAGGTATAACACCATTTACTCATGAATGGGAAACACTTCATCCCAGATACCCCTCCAGGACAAGGGGGACAGCGTGTTCATTTGTACATCCCAGGGCCTGGCACAGAGCAGGTATTTAGTGAATGAACCTGCGCTCAACACGCGTATTCCATCAACACAATGCATTTTGAAGGGCAGTGATACCAGTCACCTGAGATCTATACCATCTCGCCCCGTTTTAGACCTCCCACTTGATATCTGAGTAGAAAATATCAGCGGTAATTGGTTGGTTCCACTTCTCAGCCTCTCAGCCTTTGCATTAACCATGGTCCATCTCTTCATCTCCGCAAATCATTTCTCTGTTGTATGCCCCCTGCAATGTGGATGGAGGATTAGCTGAATGCGTTCAGAGAGCCAAGTGACTCACAATGCATCCCCTTCATTATGACCTACGGTCAAACCCAGATGTCACCAAACAATTTGTGATCTGCTGCGGTCACGGTGGTTCGGGTGAGGAGGCCACAACCATTAGTGGAGATCAGTTCCCAAACCATTTCTTTGTGAATGTTTGTTACAGGACTCGATTTCTGTCTTGTGGAGCACAGCTAAATTAATGGCCATAATCTTCATAATCGTCGTTTTAATTGTGACTTTCACTGGATTCAAATTTTTTTTTTTTTTTCCTTTTGGGCCTCCCACGTGTATTTTCTCCTTGTTTTGCAGAACCTTAGGCAGTTGCAGCTCCATCGTCATTCAAGTCACAGTGTCTCTCGGGGGTGGGAGTGAGGGGGAATGAATTTTTTCACAATGTAGCCCATAGCATAGTGTGTTGAAGAGAGAGAAACATTCTCTTCCCAAAGTACAAAATTGGTCATAAAAAATGTGATTGCAGAAACAAGTTATGTTTGGTGGGTAGGTGTTTTTGTGCTTCGAATTAATATTTGTCCTTTAAAATAGCAGATGTTTAGCTGTACATGTGGGCAGTGAACGCTTGTGGGCACACCACGGATGTTCCAAGGGAATGGCTGAGAGACAAGTGTGGCTCTTACCACCAAGGCAATCCCCACCCCTCCTCCTACCCCTTCCACTCTATGTTGATGCTTTCTTGGCACTGTAGATACACACTGCTGAATCTCACTTCTCAAACTCGTGGAGATACATTTCCCAGCACATTAAAGGATGCCTGATCAGAGTGAAGTTCTTGGACCAGCAGTAGCATCACCCTGGAGCTAGTTGGAAAAATAGAATCCCAGGCTACCGTTTACCCCTTTGGAACAAGAATGTGCATTCCAATAAAACCCAGATGATTCTTCTGCACATTCGAGTCTGAGAAGTGACGATCCAAAACATTCAAGATCTGACCTCTTTAGTGACCTTGCAAGTTTTCATTACATTGTTTATTTCCATATTATACTTTCTATTTTGCATACATGAGTCGAGGGCAAAAATTGTCTTATTTTTTTAGACCTATTTAGTGTGTAGGAGCATTTACTTAACATAGTAATGCTTAATCAACTCCCAAGTGTTATTTCGAGCCTCATAACCGCAAGGAGGGTAGATAAATCAGAAAGGGAAGTCCTGGATAAGGGGGCTTTTAAGTCTTCTGTGTTCCAGCTGGGTGATCTTGAGTGAATCACCCGACTCCGCTAAGCCTCAGTTTCCTCACCTACAAATTGCAAATCACAATTACTATCCCACAGCCTTGTAAAGACCAGAGACACTGCTAAATGACCCAAAAATGCACATGACTGCCCCACACATAACAAGGTATGAGCTGGCCTGAAATATCAACAGCATCAAAGCAGGAGACCCTTTATTACTTACAGAGAGACTGAAGTTAGCAAAGTGACCATTTTTTTTCTGAGAACTTAAGTATCTCAGTATATTCATTCTCTCAAATATTAATGCTGAGCACTTTTGTCAGAATCCATCTCTTACAAGGCAGATCATTTCTTTTGGAATAGAACCATACAGTGGAAAACCTAATGCAGCCTGATTAACCTATTAAAGGTCATAAAACAATAACAATTACATTGCACATTTCATTCTTTAATATCAAAGAGCACTAGGCTCTTTGAAATGTAAAACATCATAAGTGACAGAATAGAGCCTCCAATTCCCCCATGAGCCCAAGGTCATTGTATAAATCATGTGCTGGTTCCGCTAATAATTACATTCCATTCTGGGATACGCAGGAGGCCACAAATGGTGAGGAGAGAGAAGAGCAAAGAGAAGGATGAACTTTTGCTGCCCATGACTAAGGTCAAACAGTGTAACCTCAGTCCACAGTTCAACAGATGCTGAGGTTGGGGCAGTATAAGTGCTCTTACTGCTGGTAGAAGGATCACGCATGAAATGCCTCTCTCTCTGTTTTGTCCTTACGGAATCAGAAATCCTCCCAGAACTCCCAAGGACGCATTAATTTCCAGGTACTACTGCAAAAATAAGGGTGAGGAGATGCATGTTGGACTTCATTCCTACTGAGAACATATTAAGCAGACACCAATTTACACCTCATTGTTAAGAGTAACTTTTTTCCCCCCGCAAGTGAGACCACAATTTACATCTTTTGTAATTAAACTAAAGGAATATTTTTTTAAGCAATGACATTTTCCCCCACCGCAGGTGATGAAATAAATATTTTATGTTACCCAGGATCAGACACTGAAATGTGTACATCAGAGCCATGAAAGAAGATGAGACTAATGCTTAGCACCTCCTCTCAGCCTCTCTGTCCGCTGGACTAGAATCATGGCTGTGCCTGGTGGTGTGGTTTGAGAAAGGCCACGGAATGACTGAGGGAAGTAGTCAGAGAGATGCGGAGGGGCAGGGGATTTGCTATGGGGAAGGACTGGCTGGTGCCAGCTCTCTGAACGCAAGAGCCATGCTAGTTTTTTAGTGAGGGCTCCCAGTCACTCAGGGTTCGCCATCCATCAGCAGAAAAGAGGCAACAGCATCCAACCATACATCTCCTGCATACTTGGCCTCTTGGCAATTTTCATTTTTAGGAAAATTAAACACAGAGAGCTGTATATTAAGAACTCCAAGAGACCAACATCTAGTTGGGCTAAGAGGCACTTTTTTTATTCCTCTTAACAATAGAGTTTGCATAGCTGCTATAAACAATACAATTACCATCCCAGATAATAAATGCAGAGCAACAAGGAAAATGAGGTATGGGCCAGACAAAAAAATGAATGGTTTCAGCCGAGATTTGCACAAAGATTGAGTCAGTAAGGTGAAATTAAGTCATCCCGGCTCTCGTCTGCTCTGCACTAACTAAGGTAAATTACTGGCCGCACACCTGTGCAGCAAGCTGGAGGCCACACTGCCAGCCCCGGCTGTGCCTTTGGAAGATGGACTTTTTCTCCTGCAAAGAGCTTACAAAGTGAAATATGCAAATAGAAGCCTGGGTCTGGTGCTTTGCCAACTGTGTGATCAGTTAAATCAAATACCTGCTTTTTAATAAAAGGGTAGTGGCCCCCATGGTATACATGTTTGTGGAGTATACATGCCGATGAATTGTACCTTTGGGCACGAGCCTAGGGACTATACTAATTTTGGGTTAATATACACTGTCAACCATGATTTCAGCATGAAAAGACAAAGCTTCAGATATCTCTTTTTTACTTTTAGGCTTCTCCTGTAAAACCTAGGAACATATCATAAAGTTTGCCTTCTCCCCCTACCCCCAAAATCAGATTTACCCTTCAGTGGCACATTTTTCCTTCTACCACTTGCTTTTCAGATTCAAGAAGGCTTGGAGGGCTTCTCTATGGCCTTGGATTACTCCTCATCCTCTCCAGTGTGGCTGTTCTAGTGCTCTTTTTGCTTTTGATGGCAGCTCTCACCACCCATTCAAAAGACCACCTGATAAAGTATTTCTTGACCTTTTCTTGTCCTTGACCACAAGGCTACTTCTGCGTTCTGTCAATGGATGTCTCATACATCTCTGTGGGTCACACCAACTAGGTATCTTTCCAGAATCTCCTCTTTCACAGCATTCTCTTCCAGTGAAGAACCAAGTCTTCAGCTTAAATTGCAAGGCTTCATTTTGTCATTTAGCAACCAGTTCCAAGTCTATCTTGGGTACCAGGTGAGGTTCCAGGTATAGGCATCCAACAGTGAACCATGCCCTCTTGAGGTTTAACTCCTGATGACAAGTTATTACGGGCACCAAAGTCAGTAAATTTTAGAGTGATTTAGAGGTGCTAAGTGCATAGGAGAAAGAATGGAAAGATAGACTATGAAATTTGGGGTGAGGGGATGGTGATTGGGATGGCAATGTGATCAAGAATACTGGAGAAAGCACCCAAACGGGCATGAGAGTAATAAATGTTCACCAAGAAGTATAGTCTCGGCAGAGATTTGTGCAGCTGAAAAGGAAAGAGTGAGGGAGAGATTGGGAGGATTTTAGTCTAGTACACCGAGAAAAGCAGAGTGCTTGTTACCTGTCTTTAGAACATTAGAAGACTTTTGTTCCTCTGAGATGGATGGCTGAGATTATCTGGTTTCCCCTGATTAGAGAATTAAGAATAATCACTAGGGGGCTGTATCAGTTAACTATTGGTAGAAACAAACTACACTGCACCTTGGTGGCTTGAAACAAGAGTAATTCATTATCTTTCAAGTTTTAGTGTATTGTGTATTTTCTGCGCAGTTCTTTTCCTGGTTGTGTCGGCACTCACTAATGTATTTCCATCCAGCTAGTGGGTCTGGAGTAGACCCCATGAAATACTTGCACCTGTCTCCCACATGATTTGTCATCTTCTAGGAGACCAGGGGCAGTTTTCTTTTATGGCGGTGCCCCCACTCCCACAGGGAAGACCCCAGTGTTCAGAAGCTCATCATGCCTTGCTTGTACCATGATTACTAATGTCCACTGGCCAAAGCAATTTACCAGGCCAGTCCCACAGTCAGCATGGAAGAGGACCACATGAAAGGGAAGATACATGAGGTAGGACCCGTTGGGAGTTCTTAGTGTAACAACTAGCCACAAGAGCCCGAGTAGAAAGCATGGAGAGGCATTAGAAGGCTCTGTAATAATCCAGCAAAGAAAAGATGATAGACTCCATCAGAGTGAGAATAATGGAAATTTTGTGAAGTGCTCTGATTCCAATTTTATTCTGAAGTATAATCTTATTTTTACTCTTCCAAGTCATGAAGACAAGGCTATTAAATATGTAGGGATCGGTGATGTTGTTACTATGCATGAGATGATATCATAATAAAGTTAATGAGGTCAGGGATAGGTTTCTTTCATTGTAAATAATTATTCAATGAGTTTTCTGAACAATTGTAAACTTAATAATTCACTTAGTGCTGTGACTGTACATGACACCATGTCAATATCATCAGCTAATATTTATTGTGCATCCTCTGGGTACATGGCATTGCACTCACAGTGGTGAGTTGCATTAATTCTTTTGACCGGTGCAGGATTATTGAGTGATTTATTACATCATTGTATTAATTGATGCATCCAAAATAGCATTCATCTTTCAATTCTTTATTTAGGTGGAGTAGATTGAGCTTTGGTAGTATCTAACTACACAAAGAAAGGATAAAATGTTCCACCTTTACAAGTATGCTAATGCTTTTATTGATCTTGTTGTCATAAACAGGGAGCTATTTGTTCCATTTAGTGGATGGAGAAGTTGAGAGGAAGAGTGGTTAAGTGGTTTGGTCAACGTTATATCATGAGATGGTAGCAGATCTGGGATTGGAATATGATAACTTTTTTATTGCACTATACTGCCTCTCAGTGGTGTGTGTTATTCCTGTTCCTTTCACACACTGATGTATGGTCATGAAAATGTCCAAAAAGATTTAACTGGTATCAATGCTCTGTAAAGGTGTATATATGGCACAATTTTTTGACATCTGCACAGTATAATTACTTGAAAAGTGGTTTGTTTGTTGCAATGTAAGCCTCTTATTTATTATACGGATTTGCCAACTGTTAAAATTACCACTTTTTGTGTTAGCTAAATTCTCATCCGGAAGACGTTGTTGCTTTGTGGTATGTCTAGAGACGTAGAGCGTGGCTCAAGAAATAAATTATTTAACTGAGATCTTTGTGTTTATTTTTCCCTGGAAACAGTTATTTGGGGTTTTGTTTTGTTTTTTTTTTTTTTGACAGTTTTTTGAGAAGGAGCTCTACATCCTTTTACAGAAAGAGTTAAATTTGGAGCTAAGCAAAAACTGAGTGGAGGGTGAGTGTTGATTTTATTTGCAAATCTCGAAAGTCGCCCCATTAAATGTCACGTACTCTGAGATGCACTAGAGTGTGCATCCTCCAGAATGTCTGTTTGTTGTAATTCCATCGTATTACATATTTTAGTGCATATCTCTCCCTAGCAGCTTCCAGAGCTTTTCAGATATTCAGCATCAGAAATTGCACTGTTTTATCCTGGATTTTACAAATAGCAACCAGATTATTGTAAAACAGAACTATCTGATAAGTCAGGTTGTGAATTGCTTTTGTGATTGTCATGGGTAGGAGTATTGAAGAAACTGGCAAACAGTGCAGCACACTAGTTACTGTAAAAATAAAACCTGGAGCAGTGAATGCCTTTTTCTGATGAATACGTTCAAGGCTGTGATCATTGTGCAACTTCTGGTTGGATGCTTTCAAATGTTTCGTATTGAAAAACATCCGTAACAAGAACCAAATAGTCCACCAAAGCCTGTATTCAGCTCAATGGAGAGGAACGTAAATTCTTACTGAGAGTTTCATTGAGGCCAGCTCTATTTGGTCCACCATGGGAAGCAGAGATTTGAGGTTCTCTGTTGATTTGCTTCCATTTTTACTTTATGAGTAGGCAGCTGCTACTTTGGTTTTCACTTAAGGGGTTCCTCAAAACACTATACAAATCATAAATGGAAAACACATAAGATCAACTTCTGTTCAGCAGACAAAACCAAAATGCCAGTACACAGTAATTAATGTTAGCAATTTTACAGGCAAAATAATGGTTTTAATTTGCTAAGTAAGATCTGATATCATTATAATATTTGATAAACTAATTTAAGAAAACTATATCACAAACCTTTAATCATATTACATACTCATTGCATTTTTGGAAACAGATAGGAAAATGGACCTGAATTATCTCATCTTTGTTAAATAGGAATATATTAAAGACATTTTTGAAACTTCAAAGGTGATCTTCTTTCTTTTTTATTTTGGAGAATGCTTGTGTTTTCATTTAGTAAAACAGTAATTTATAGACAGTTCCAGTAGCACAAATCTCTAGTAAATCCAGTCAGAAGCATGATGAGGATGAAGAAATCTCTCCTGAAAAAGTTACTTTTGTCCAAGGACAAAGGCTTATTAGGGTGAGGTGTCTTCTACAAAGTTTTCTTATAATCATATTCACCCTAAGAAAAAACAATCTTCCCAAAAGAAATGAGTGTACAATTGGGTCTGAAATGACCTCATAGAAGAGACCCTATAGAACTGAGATGCTATCTCTCCAAGGACTACTACCTGATGGTAAACATGAGTTAACTTCCAACTAATGTATAAATGATTAGGGAAAATATGTTCTTCCAGAGGATGGTTGCTAATTCTTCCTGTCATACAACTGTCTATTTGTTGTGATGAGCTAATTTTGGCATTAACTTGTACATGGTTGACTTAGAGCATGTACTCAAAAATATATATCCTGAAGTAAATAAATGAGCAGACTTTAATACTAACAGAAGGGAAAAAAGCTTTAAGAAATGTTATTTACTTTTGTCCCTATTTCTGATATATTCTAACAATAGTTTTATAAGTGCCAAGGAAAATATTGTTATTTCTATAATTTCTGAAGACTAGAAGTATATACCTATGAATACCTTCAGTATCAATACCAAGTCAGCATGTTTTCACGAGCACATTCTATGCACAAGGAAGTACTTAAAGGAATAGCAATAGATGTTATACAAAAAATAAAGACACTTAGTTCTTAGAACCTTCAGGAGATGTAAAATCTCTGCAACAAATAAGATATGAGTCCACCAAAAGTGACTCAGTAATATTAGAAAAATAAAAGTTCACCAGTAGTATGAGATGTCCAAAGGCAAAAGAAGATTAATTGAAGACATTATATGTAATAAAACGTTCTAGGCAATGAGTGGTTTGAAATTTAAGAAAAGAGCCCTTGCTGTGAGCTAGCCTAATCTAGAAAGGATCCAAGGGTGAGGAAACTTTATATTGAACAAAAGGTAGCATGCATTTTCCAAAATAAATTCCATGTGAAAGGAGAACATGGCAAAGTAACGGAGTATAAAACATGCTTGGATATATATATATATAATCCAGTTGGGTGGAAATTTTTAAACATTGCTAGACAGAGGCAGATTTAGGTAAAATTGCCGACTCCACTTATTATTCACTTGTTCATTTACCAAACACAAATATATTGAGCACTCGCTGTAGGTTACACACGGGTTTGGGTACTAGGAATTAGCAGAATATCTTGAGTTCACCAAGTTTATGAAAATACTGCAAGACAGATACAAGACAATAAATACTTGATACCATTGATAAACCTACAAGGTATTTCTGAATTTCATTGCTTCTACTTGTGCACAAACAGGTGGAGACTATGTGTGTAGTCATTAATTAAAAGTATTCATTTTACTTGTTAAAACTCTAATGGTATTGTTCATCACGCTTTACACAGAAAAATGTATCAGTTGCTTAACTTTTTATATTGTTGCAGGTTGTTTTAGTATGACACAGACTTAGCCAGAGACCAAGCACATGAGAACGTAGTGACTGCTTTACTTAAAAGAGCGAATTAAAGATGTCTGAATGCTAGGGTTGTTTGAGTGGTTATTTCTGCCTTTCTCTGGTAACCTTAAAAAGATGACTTTCAGCTAATAAGCTGCCTTTTCCATGCATGGGATGGGTGGCCTGAGGGCCCATCTTCCAGCAGAATATAAATGCCAAGTATGAGGAACCAAATGGATGAGTACCATTTTCCTTTTTGTTTTTCCCAGAGAACTCCCTTCGTTTCTGCCAGGCTCATTTATATGTAATGTTTGTCTTTTATATTATTTTGTATAATTTTGATGGTGTTCATAGAAAAGACGATGAAACCATTTCCTCAAAAAATGGTGTCACGGAATTTAAATGTGGTTAAAAACTTTAATCTTCAGGAGCAGTCAACAAGCATTAATTGTATAAGGAAGCACCATTGTATAAAGATTTATGGAAGGTACGGGAGGTGCAGAGGTGTTTAAAACATGAATATTGCTCTCTTTTAGGTTATCATATAATTGGAAAAGTGGAACAAGAACCTGAAAACCAACTAATCATAACCTAGTACAGCAGAGACTAAATTATGCAGTGATGAGTACAGGTAACCAAAACTAGAAGGTAGAAAGGCAAAAGTTTGTACTCTAGCTGCTTGTGTGATATCAGATGAATTTGGCAAACTCTCAGTTTCACCTTCTGTAAAATTGTTCTAATCATAGCCATATGTCTGGCTGTTGTGAGAATTTAGAAGTAACCATGAGCCCTGTCTCCAAAGAAGTGCTTATATTACTGCTAACTACTCTTTATGGTGTAGGTGCTAGCTATAAAATATGCTTTGAGCTAATCATCTTATAATTATTAACTAATTAAGTCTGCACAATATCTTAGAGATGAGGAAAGGAAGGTTTAGAAAGGAAAAAATGTGACCAATGTTCTACAATTAGGAAGCAAATTTCAGGGTCAGGATTTGGACCCTGGGGCAAGTCCAAAGCCAAGCTCCTAATGATGATGTACCCCACCTTTCCTATGATTGAAGCAATTTCACTGCTGTAGAGCAGGAAGGTCAAGGACACCTTTCTGGAGGACTTGTAGCTTGTTCTGGCTTTAGATAAAGAGATTGACATTAAATACATCTTGATGCGGGACAGGAGGGTGTTCTAATGAGAGGGAGGGGCAAGCCGGGGGTCCTCAAGCGGCTGCATATGGATCAGACTGCGGGTAGCAAGCTCTTGTCTGGTGGTGACAGAACAAATGGCTGGGTCGGAGTCAAACCTCAGAGGTGACCGAATATAGGGTAAAGAAATCTGCTCTTTATTCTCTAAGAAATTGTGAACCTTTGATGATTATAAAGCCGATACTTAAGATAATGAAATAAAACAGACTTTCAATTGACTAATCAATAATATTGGGAATGGATGTCATTCGGGGAGGAGTTTTAAGGTTATTCTGGCTTGTGGAGGATGAATTGAAGAAGAAAAGAATACCTCTTAAAATGGTTGCTTTCAAAAAGCTGTGTCATGCAGGGGGGCAGAGGCATCACAACTAACAAGGTGCTAACAGTAAACTACTGGTTTGCCAAAGATTAGCTGCTCTATACATTAGAGCCAGTTCAAGGTCACACTTAGAATAATGTCACTCTCCTTCACTCAGATCCCAAGTGCCTTCTTGAAAGGACAAGGGAAACTGGCATGCAAATCTGGTGTGGTTGTTGCCAGGACCCTCGGAATGTCCCCAGGAGGGTGTGATACATATCCCTACCTGTGTGTGCTCAGCATAGAGAATAAAATAGAGAGAAGCGTGACAGAGAAGGGCTCCTGCAGGACTGCGGAGACCAAGAAAGGCCGGGAGCCTGGAAATGAAGCAGGGCTTGAGAGACACAGGAGTGGCATTTGATAGTTATTGATAATTGAATAATTAGCAAGGAAAGAAAGGAGCCCTGACAGACTCGGAGATCTTTATATTTTACACCTGGTGATGGAGTTTGGCGAGAAACCTTGCTCTGAGGGCAGATTCATCCATGTGGTTGTAGAACTTGTTGAGGTTTAAGCATGTTATCCAAACGGAAGGACCTAGAGGGCGGTGTAAATAACCAGAGGTGTAAGGGTCATCAGAATGGAAAGAAGTCTCTGTGAGTCATCCATTTCAAAATGAACTGTTGTCTCTTACCCAGTGTACATTTTTAAATGGGTGTGGTGTGGATTTCCTAATAGTAGAAATGTACAAAGCACTTGCTATGTGCCGAGAACAAAATCCACAGTAGCAAATGTTTCATTTATTCTTAATGACACCGATGAGGCAGGTCCAATGTCACCATTTTAAAATGAGGAAACAGCCACACAGAGGCAAAATAACTTTGTCAAGTTGACGTAGAAAGCAGGTAGTGGAACTGGAATTTAATCACAGGCTGCTTAGCTTCCAGAACTGGAAACTTAGCTACTATGTGGTACTCCCCAACATAAGCATGCCACTGTAAAGCTCGCAAAGAAACAAATTACATAAAAGCAAGATTCCAAAAGAAATACTTACATGATTTGGGCTACCTTTGATATCCCAGTATAATAATATAGTCACCCATCAAGATATCTTGAGATAAGTTGTATATATCAAACTGCAAATGCTAACCACTCAACGTACATACCTCTTCACTAAGAAAGGGGTAAAAATAAGCAACAACACTGATCGCCATTTATGTAGCTTAAGAAAAAAATCTCTTTTTATCTGGCCTTGATTTCTTTTTATCTTTCACTGACTATGTTTTCTTGATCCTGTTCAATAAGCCCTCTGCCCACTTCCCTGCTTTTATGGTGATGAAATAGTTGCATCTTTGTAACTGGGTCTTTATTTTTTTTTATTGGCAGAAAATTCTTCAGCCTCCTTATTCCCTTGTAGAAAGGTAATGCTAACTACTGAACCTCTATCAATAATGTCATTTAAAGGAGGCTGTTTCCATACCCTCTGCAAAATGTCTGTAAAGAATTCTGAATTTTCTAGGCACCAACTCTCTCGAAGCTCCTGGGTCTTATAGCTTCCTTTTCCGTCTACATCTGAGCACTCTCTGTTCTCTGGCCAGCTGCCTTCAGTTCGGGCCCTGTGTGTTCTCCATTCTCTGTGCTCCCTTAATGATAAGTAGAATTTCATGCCCAGCACATAGGAGGCAGGGGAGTACTTCTTTATTTAGGTCCAAGCAGAAAGCATGTCCTCTTATTGGCAAACCATGAAATGTGTAACACACTGAGTTTTAACAAGATTAAGCAGTCCTTATGTGAATGCAAGACTGGGACTAGGACAGGCAAAGAGGGTGCTATGCTTCTTGGACCAGTTCTCATTCTGTATCTGGTAGCTGACATAGGAACTCAAAACAAAAAAAAAGATGCCAAGGTTCCATGGATATTTAGTTGGAATATAATGTAATTGAAATAAAGTGAACCAACATTATGGGCTTTCTTTTTCTTTTCTTTCAGTTTTTCAAAAATGATAACTTATAAGTTAGGGCACAGAGAATGTATCTTCTGATATTAAAATTTCTTAATTTCATAGAGATGGTCAATCAAAAGGTTGCACGCTTCTCTCCTGCTGGTTTACTGCTGCTGGAGCTCAGGTTACCATGGAAAGCAAGCCGTCATTTTCACCAATAACTTATACCAAATACTTGACCTTGGAATAGCAATTTACATCCTTATAAAAGAGGTCACTTGGGGAATTTAACTGTGTAATCCTGGCCCCCATGTGGTACGAGAGGAGAGGAGTAGAAATGGAACAAAGCTGGTGGGAGAGCATCTGAAATAATTTGAATTCGGAAATCATTTCTTTTCGACTTTGTTTGAAAAATGGAACCTACTTTAAAATGGTACAGGAAGGCAGGAGAATGAAGTAAAAGTCTGTAGCAACAGTGACTCAAAAACTCTGCTCCAAGACTCCAGAAAGCAACCCAGTGGTCACATTTGGAAGGAAACCAGGAAGAATTTAGATTTTCACTTTCCTAATAAGCCTCTTTCCCAGCACCTTTCTTTCAAACATCATGTCTTCCCTTTCATTCTGCCTTCATTTCTAAAACTAATGGAGAGAAACACCTTTTAAACTTGAACTAGGAAACATCGATTTTGCAAGTACTAATATTTTGGCGTGGGCTTTTTTTTTTTTGGTAAAGACAATTATCAAGACGAAGCATTTGTTTCTTCTTTTGTTTACCCGTGGCAGTTTGTCAGCAGTTATGATAAGTAGAGTTCCATCTGCCAGTAAAACTACATTGCAAATTGCCATAGAAATTAGCAGCTTTCATTTTTGCCTACATAAATAAATATGCGAAATAAATTGCACATAAATGCATCCCTTAAAAAAAATCACAGGTACACGGCACAGTTAAATGCCAATCAGACAAAACCAGAGACACATTGCGATTATCTCAGTTTTCAAACCTGGAAGATACACGAATGTGTTTCTAAATGAGAGAGGCAGTGTATCATGCTCGCGGAGATAAAAACAGAAGCTGCCAGACACTGTGGCTTTTTTCTGAGAATCCTTTGCCTGAAATCCGCTCTCTATTCTCCGTTCTCTCTCTCTCTCTCTCTCTCTCTCTCTCTCTCTCTCTCTCTCTCTCCATCTCTCTCTCTCCCTCTCTTGCTGTCTTTCCCTCGCTCATTGTTCTCTCTCCTCCTGCCTTTGATGCACATACATTGTCACATTCCATTGACTCTCCTCTCTCTGTTCTTACACTCAAGCCTAGCGGTGCTTTCGCCAGGCAGCAGCAGCAGCGTCTCCTGCGAGTTTTAGTCATGTGTGCAGCTCAGTTTGATCCAGCGTTCCTTTTCTGCCTTTTCACTCTTACAAAAGATTAAAAGGTGGCGTCACATTGCTCCCCTGTTCTTCCCGCAGGAGGAACTTAAAAGGGACAACAAAAACTAATCACTTTCAATAAGCATTTTCTTGCTGGAAAGAAAAAAAAAAAGGAAAGAAAATAAAGAGAAGGGGGGAAAGGCGAGGGGGTGGACTTAGCGGTGTAATTTGAGACCGGTGGTGAGGATTGGAGCGAGCTAGAGATGCTGCCCGCTGCTAACAAGGGAAGGAAGCCTTCAGCTGAGGCAGGTAAGAGCGCCGATCCAAGGGTTTGACCGAGTGGCTTAGTTAAATCTCTGTTTTCACCGTTTTGTAATTGAGAAGGGCATCCGCAGCAGAAGCCGATTTTTCAGTCGGCTTCCTTTTGTTTAACATAGAAAGTACCTGTATTAATTTTGATGAATTAGAGCATGCAGCAAATTCAATTGAAAATAGATTTGTATAGTAAATGCATTTATACTGAATGATTTCTCCTCCCTTTTATTTAAGGGGAAAGATGAGAAAGATGATTTTTATCAGAATAGCACTTTGCATTACGTTAAATTCTAAACAGCTAACGGAAAGGAAAAAATAATCCAATTGATACTGCTTTTGAACTCCGGGATTTAAACCCTAAGAGACAGCTGACATTTGAAATTTTTCTTCTAACTGAACTTCTGATACGTTATAATAATTTTTCAGCGGAGGTTTAAGCAAGGGTAGAGTTTATTTAAGTCTGGAAGCTGGGGTTTGTTTGGCTTGGATCTTGTGGGTGAGGCGCTTCTTATATTTCCTTAACCTGTGTCAGGTTGATGATTCATAAATGGAGATTAAGTGTTGTCCCATATGAAATATGAAGTTAAAACAGCAGGTTAGGGCATGTTCTAGAAATAGATCCAGTAAATAATTGGAATAAGTGAATTATGACAGTTTGAAAGGGGAGCTAACTCCAGAGGTGCTATTGGATAAATCTTTCTGGATTTTAAGCAGCTTAATGATGGAGGGGCTCCCATTATTAGGCTCAGGTCGGAACTTTGCGTTACAACCCTAAATCTAGAATACATGTGACCTTCCACTGTGGATAGCTTTCCGGAAGATGTCCTTTTTGTGTGCTATGAATGGAAGTTGCAGATTATATTGGATGGCATTTCTCCTTCGGAGAGCTTTGGGATGAAGCTTAAAAAGGCTCACATCTATTTTAACATTGAATAAACACAAAATGCAATATGCTCGAACCTCTCCACGCTGAATTTTTGTTGTTCTTGCTGTTGCTTTAAAGTTTTGGTTCTTAGTTTTTTAACCTCAGTCATTGTGGATTTTGTGTTCATTTGCCTCCGCTGATGACATTTATTGCTGGTATGAATGAACTGACATTTGAGAATGCAAAAAGAAATCTCTAATTGGCTAACTTTTTCATTTAAGGATGACCAAAATTTAAATTCTCTCCAAGTTTCTACCTAGGAAGTCACTTGAATGTTTCATATCATTTTCCAATGATTTTTTTGGAGGGGTGGGGAAGTTTGAATATTGAAAGTACAAAATTGTGTGTAAAGAATGTTCCTCGGGAATAAATATAGAAAGGGAACTTCAGTGCCTCCATAAGGTATAGTCCTAGAAAGAGCTGCTCTAATATGGCATTGTTGATATATATATATATATATATATATATATGATATGTATCATATATATATATATATATGATATGTATCATATATATATGAGATGTATCATATATATATATCATATATATATGAGATAAGATTTTTTTCTTGTCGGGTTTCTAAACTGAGCTTGTCTCTCCGTACTTTGCTCTGGCATGTCTCGTGTAGCCAGACCACCTAATGGCATCTTGTGGGCTCAGCCCTTCAGTGCAGCTTCATGAGAACAGCAGCAACTGCTAGGTACTGGGGAGTGAGGGCCAAATGGACTACGGGTCTGATCATTCTTCATCATCCAAAGATACTCCCTGGCACACGCTCCCTGGGAAGCCCCCTATACAGGTGTGGGGAAACTTAATTTTTCCTCATAATTTAAAGAGCAGAGATAAATGTGAACTGTGAACGTGGGAAAAAGAAACTGCTGTAGAATGTTTTATGTAACCATGCTGGTAGTAGTGTAGTGAGTTTCTAAAATGCTCTGCTTTTACCTTAAGCAACTTTGTAGAATTTTGTAGTCGCTTTTCTCAAATATAGTCTTTTTTTATGCCGCGTTCTTGCATGAGACCTCTTCTTCCATGTTAGCTGTTGCTTAAATATTGAGGGCTGTTATTCTGCCACTAATGATGATTTCTTAAATAAGTAAGGAGCGTTGAAAAGTAGGAGCAGGAGAAATATATTGTCTTTATCATATATGTGTTTTACTTTTATATGTGAAAGTGACTTCTTCAAGGTGGGGCTGTGATAGATTCGAAGTTGTAGCTTGCCTGTTTGCATCACTGAACTGCTATCCTTGTAGAGAATGAAATAGAACTAAAGTGTGCAGAAATAAGTGTATTGCAAACTGGATAGTAGTTCAGCATGTACTTTTTAGGTAGATGTTGATCAAAGCTATCCTTACTCAAACTGATTCATATAAATAGCATTTTTCAGACTTTTCCAGTAGATGTTGCTGGAGAGCAAAGAAATGATTATTTTTTAAAGGAAAAAAAAAAGTCGTAGACTTATAAAAGGCAAGGAAAAAGATCCTTCTCCCTAAACTCTATTGATAGCACTTTGCATAATTTTCTAATTAATGAATTATATTGAATCATTACCTTTTATGATGTTCTATAGAAAGCTATTAAAACGGGTTAGATTTTAAAATTATGAGATTGTTTTCCCTAGTCCCTATATATAATGTGTGTTTGCTGTTTTCCGTTTTTAAAAAATCAAGTTAACTGCACATTACTATTCAGAACATTTCATCCCTGAATGCTAAAACCCTTTAACATGCAAATATGATGTCAGAGGAAGAACTGAAATAGAATACCCTGAGAAGAGTAATGATCAAACGCATTATAAAAATATGCACCAGTTGCCAACATGTAATGAAATATTAAGAAATTAAAAGCATGCAACCTCTAAAGTAATAGAATTTCATTGCTCTGAGACTGTTTTCCCCCTGAATATTAAGTGCTTAATAGATCTACCCATAAAAAACAATCGAAAATGTACATGGTTTGTCACTGAAGTTCTTTCATTATATGATTTTGAAAAATTAGCCCAATAGGATTTTCCTCAGAATAGGAAATGTAATTAACATTGGATATTAAGTGCCAGATTTCCAAAGCAAAAGCTACAAAGCTTGATGGAGAAAACAGGAATGCAAAAGGCAAATATGAGTGCTAAAGGCTGAAGGGGCCCATGCTGGATCTACTCTGCTGGTAATCACTCTGATAAAATGACAAAGATGTCCCAGTGGAACACAAGATTCTAGTACCCAGACACGAACTGATGCAATTTCAGGCAACCAATGACCTCTGTGTATGGGAATATTTATTTTTGGAAATGATCAATTAACCAATTTCAATTGTGAAAAGAGAAGTGTGTATATTTTTTCCAATATGAGGGGGGTGTTGGGCATTGCAAAATCACTTAAAGATAGGACAAGTGTCCAAGCTATGTTGGAGAGCTTTCTGTTTTTTCACCTTAGGCAGACTGAGCTGTGTGCTAGTGGATTTTTCTTTTGCATTGAAACACTTCTTTGTCAGTTTTCATTCCTGAGGTGTGAAATGCTCCATAAGATGTTTTGATTTAACACCCATTCATTTCTTTTTTCCTGGGATGGTAAAGCTTATATTCAGAAGGCAAGAGTGTCAGCTACTTCTGTTTTGTAATTAGCACCATAAGTCCGCTGGGGTAAAGATGTTTAGGGGTTTATTATTGTTTTCTTTTTCTTTTTTTCTTTTATTCTTTCTTTCACTTGATTCAAACACGTATTTTGTATTTGACACCTAGAAGTTTGTTTTCTTTCTGTCTTTGAAAAAGTGAAGCTTTCTAATTTGGCAGGAATTGCATCTTCTAGTTCTGTTTTTTTTAGTTTTTTGCTTCTTATTCTCTTTAGCCAATAGTAACTACAAAGCACTAGCTATATCTCAACCACCATGAGTTAAATGTTTCAAGTGGCACCTCTCACAACGAAACATATCTGGCCTTTCGGCGAGCCTTAAGAAGATAGGAGCTATAAGGGGTTTTGTGAGAATCACCCAAAGCACTAGATATGTTGGATCCTCATCTTCCTCCTTAGTATAGTGGTAGGGGAAAATTGCTGCAAGGTGAGGAAATTCTTTAAATTAGGAGTGGAAAATTAAAATGTAAAATAATCCTGACCAGCACTGTCAGATGGATCATGAGGGAAGCAATGCCAAGAAGATCGATGCTGGTACAATGGAGGACCGTGAATGGCAAACCAAAATATTTGGCAGGCACTAGAGAGATGTGATCTACAAGCTTATAGAAGTTGCAACTTGGTATAGAAAAGAGGAGAGTAGAATAGGAAGCTCACACTATGCTACATGGTTTTTCCTAAGAGATTCTCACATAGCTGTCTAGGGGGCATCTATTCTTCCATTAAATTGCTGCCTAAAGAAGCTATTGATTCTATTAGGATATTACTTTACCTTTTCAGGAAGTTGTTGAGAACATGGAGAGAACTCCTACTCTCAAACCTGGAGGCCAATAAATAATCGCCTGCATTGGCCCAGACATAGGTGGTAAAGTTGGGGAAACAATGTTGAGGGGGGAGAGAGTCGCTGTAAGGAACACCTTCTTATTATAATTATTGCAATTTCCTGTCTGTACTGTAGATGTCATGGCCTCGTTAGCGGGAGATTTTGTGTATTTTGTGTATGTGCATTGTTTCTAATGATTTCCTAAGAAAAACCTTCGCTATTTATCAGAGAAGAGACGTGTAGATTTTAGAAGGTGTGGGTATCTATCAGTGCTATTTGGGCATAATCAGTTCGTGTAATGTTTATCTCTGGTGTCCTGACATTGATCAGGATGGATTTGCATGATCTTTGAGAGTTTTCATCTCTCTGAAATGTATACACTTTTTTATTGGAATTAATTGCCTTGCTGAGTTGCCTGTGTTGTCACTTACTTTCTATAAACCTTGAGTAGCTCTCCTTGAACTCCTTGACACCTAGCCTATTTGACTGACAAGCTTGGTTGTGGAGACTACTCAGACTGTATAATTTAAGTTTATATATAAACATATAAGATGTTTTCTTGAATTTCACAGACTTCATGATGAGAGGAGTAAAAATAATTATTAGCACAGCTAAATGAGAGGAGTACCACACTGTTTTTTAGAAGCCCTGGTTTTATCACCCTGTTTAGGTAGCCAGAGTTGCTAGTATTCCCTCAGCACCTAACGATGGATAAGTGACTTTCCTTGTCCTCCAGCCACTTTAATTTAATTTGTTCCATTTAGTTTTCCAAGCTTTTCATCTTCCCACTATTTTAATACCATCAGAGATGGGGGGCTGGCCATGACACTCACACTTGACATTATCAAACACAAAGGCATCACTCATACACTTGACTGCATTACAATGCAAGGGAAAAAATAGATCCCAACGGCTTAGAAATTATTGTCTCACACCTTGAATGTAGGTGGATTTTTCTTTCTATTTCCTCCAGCCTGCCTTCTTTGACTGTTTTGTTTCTGCGCGTTTGCAGAGGGCTCTAAAAACCCTGTAAAGATCGGTACTCACAAATCCGTAATGTACACATCCTTATATTCATTGGAGGTATGTATCTTAATACAGCTGCATGATTATTATCTCTTATTTAATAGGCACCAAGCCTATTTGGATGTAGTAGCACAGCTGAGCTTTGCACCTGACCTGCCTTTTTACTATTGACTTCAGTCCTGCCATTGTGACCAAACCTGGTGCTGCTCACAGATCCATGGTCCTTGCAGCTCTGTTATTGCTAGGCAGGCCAGAGAACTATTGAAATCCACAATAGCCCTACTCTTGATGTGTACAAGAGGCAGGTATGTGTGCCAGAGTATTCCTAAAGTTAGATTAAATGTATCTATAAATCCCTTGCTTGCATTATGAACCTTTTGTTCAAAGACATTTCCCCCACACACACACCATGTAAGACAACACTTGTGACCTGAACAAATAACATTATCAGATTTAGGGAATTGCTTAGGTAGTATTACATCATGCATTGAGATCCATGTACCTAAGGCTCTGTAAAACAGCCAGCTACGTGGTATCCTGCAGGCTTAATATACTTCTGTAGCCTTGTACTTGGGAAGGATTTCTGTAATTGGAGACAATCTAGTAAGGAGAACTTTTTAAGCCATTGGAGGCCAAAATACAAGTTTTTGAGAAATGTGACTTTACAGGCTTGAAACAGAATGGATTACAAATTTCTCTTAACTGGACAGAATCCTAATTGCCTACATAGTACAGTTCTGATTATCGAGGGTTTGAATTTCCAGCACAGGGATTATTCAGATTTCTTTTCTGACTCCCTTGTCTTCTCTCTAACTACCTAATGTGAATCATTTCTCTAATCGTTGGTACCTCCACTAATGATATGGAAGGGCATATCTGAGCAGCAGAAATCCAGACCGGTGAATTATCATTCGGAAAATTCTAATTATGTAAAAAATTCTGGTTTTTGAAGCTGTTCACTAAAACCGACCAGCTAAATTTCAATTTGTGGGGAAGGGCATGTGTTTCTAGTGACAAATGATGGCTCACTGTAGTTGTTTATATATCAGTGTCTTACCAACCTGTTGAAGGAGCAAAAAGGTAAATCAACAGGTCCAAAAAATAGCAAATCACTGGTTTCATTTCCCTCCCCTCCCTCCAAACCAGCTATTTTAAATTAACTAGTTGGGAATTGGGTTTGCCAGCTCTCTGCAAAGGCCACATGGATCAAGCAAGGGTGACTTTGGCTGTCTATCAGAATTCCGGTTACCACACTCCTCTTATGTTAAATGCAAAAGTGGGTTCTTGGTGCCAGTTATTCTCCAACACCAGTCTTTCCCACCTCCATCACAGGCTGGATACCAGTCATTCCTTGATAAATTATTTATTTTTAGGGTTTGATCCACTGAATGTCTCACAATCCTTGAGACCTCTGGGGCTGTGAAGACTTGAAAGCCTTTTGTACACCACAATTAGGCTGAAATGGTTAAAGGGTAAAAAGTAGATCTGGTGTTTTCAGAAAGATTGTAATTTTAGAAAAGGTGTGCCGATCATCAGCCACTTTCCACACCTGCAGAGCCGGGAGCAGATTCGATTACTGGATATTAGTGAAGCATCAAGATTTGATTTCATCTACTATTCTGATACTTGTGGTATGGATATTTTCAAACTCTTGTGGTTAAATCTACCACTTGTAACAACTTCTCATCAAACAATGCCCTCTTCCCTTGCATTAACTCTATTAGACAAATGTGACTATTAATAATTAGTAGCACTTTGAGGTACTCATAAAGATTCACAAGATGTTTCTACTTCCAAATGTACAATTTAATGTAAGTGATAAAATATACACTATAAAAGTGCACAAAGTGGTATTGTCTTCTTGGTATTAAAAATATTCTTTTCACTATATTAAGAATGAGTCTGTTAGAAAGAAATTTACTTGAAATTTTTAATGATATAGGGATAGCCGATTATGTAGGGTAATGGCCAACAGTTTCCAATCCATATTATAAATGAGAATTTCTAAAATAATATAATATGTAATCTTAAAATTATAAACAAATTGTTAGAAAAATCATTAACAAATGCAATCACAAGTGCTATATATAGAACATGGCTCAGCATTTATGTCTACTATTACATACATGCATATAAATGTACATATGGAGAGTAAATATGTATATATATCTTTAAATACATATAGAAGGAGATTATATCCTTGGTAGTGTATATTCCTGATAAAATACTATGATCTTCTGGGTACTAGAAGAGCCAAGAGGAACAAGGTATAATACTTACTTTATTTATTCATTTTTTTTTCTGAGGCTGGGGATCCAGCCTAGGGCCTTCTACATGCTAAGCTCCATGACAGCTATTACTGAGCCAACAACCTCAGTCCAAGGCATAGTTCTTAAGAACTTCATGATCTAGTCCAAAATTACAAATTATTTTAATGTTGAATTTTCAGGCACAAATATAATTAATAACTGGAGGGAGAGAGAGAGAGAGAGAGAGAGAGAGAGAGAGAGAGAGAGAACACAAGCAAGTACTGCAAAGCCCTTTGAGGCTCCCGAGGTATTTCTATACTTTATATGCTTGGCCTGGTCGAGAAGAGAGTCAGAAAAAATATATAAACATTTATGATTTGGGGGGAGAAGATACTCATATAAAACGATCTGCTCCAAACTGAAAATAAACCTGGTTTTATGAGAAATCCAGGGCAGAGTCAGGATTCTCTCTTGCCAGGCACTGTGGAAGTGACAAACCAATGATAGTATCAGTTTACCTGGTATTCACTGTTCTGTGTGTTCTGAGCATCATTCATCCTGGTGAGGAACGTGAGCAAGGTGCTATCAGTGGGCTTGGCATAAAATATGCACTCAGAAGGCTTAGTGTGAAAAGTGTGTAATTGTGCATATTTTTCCCATGTGAAATGGGCTTGTGTAATTGAGCTCCTTTTATTCTCAAGCCGTATGGCATCTGTGATGTCTGTTTTATATGTTTATAATCACATATTATATGTGAGTTTTACACACACATGTAGTCTCTAGAGGTCAGTAGAATATAAGAAATGGGCTGACATTCACATTGAGATAAAACCCACAGATTCTGGAGACCATTTTTCAAATGGCAAAATGATGAGAGTCAACTAATGACATTAGAAACTGAAATCATTAATCAATGTTAACAAAAAAAGTCATGTCATTCTTGTTCCTGAAATGAATCTAATCTATTTGTTTTAAGCAAATTTCAGATAAATGAACATTTACTTGGCAAGAACCTTGATAGAAACCCAAGCTGTAATTACTTTATTATGGTTTATTGTAACAGACTATAATTCTCCAGAACCATCTTTGAAGATATTTTTTAATATTATCAGAACAAAAAGCTCAATCGCTTTTAAGCAGTTGACTTTGACACTCAAAACAGTAGTCCCATTTTAGCTGCCAATTCAGTCTTCTTGACTTTTAGAAATAATTTGTTGATTTATATGTTGCAGTTTTATTTGTCCTTATGACCTAAACACCCTAGATATTAAAAAATATAGAAAACCATGATATACTTTATAAAGTTAAATTTGTTGACCCTCTGCTGCCATTGAGGATGTCTCTTGAAAATTCCTTCACAAAAGTTATAGAGAAAGATAGTGTGCAGCCTTGAGCTATTTGACCATGGAGTTGTCAGTGCCTCTCCTATGCAACCCCATGTAGAAGAAAGAATGTCATTATGATTCAGATTCTGTCTGAATTTGAGAATAAATGATTATCTTTTACATTGAGATTGTGTGCCTTAGCTTAGAACTTAATATGGCTGACATGTATCAGTAGCACTAAGACTTGGAACTAATCTATCAATAAGCATTCCTATATTTATTTCTTCATTTAGGATATTGTGGGTTGCCTTCTAAGCTTAGGCTCCTCCATGATAAATCCTAAACTGGGGTGCAAATACAAAAGCTTAAACGGGAGTGGTCAGAAACAAGAAAATAAGAGGTGATGGGAACCTTTGGAACAGAAAAGAGGCAGAATAACTAACATGTGTGTGTACCAGACTTTAAAACAAATCTACTAAGCATTTTAGAGAGTGACCATGTGGATTGTTTAAAAGAATTTTAGACTTCTAGTGGCTTCATTCATCACCAAGACATTTGCAGCAGATATTTGATAAATATTGATGGAGGACTTCCAATGTATAATCGACTTATTTGCTGCCAAGTGTTAAATGAGAAAAATACTATGTATTTCCTACCTTCCAGTTTGCAAAGAAACTAGACACCTTCCATGTATCATCTCCATTATCTCTGGGCCCCTACCTCTGCCCTCCAAAACCCCTGTGTTCTCCATTACAGCCCTGCAAAAACACTGTCAGACTTGGCAGCTTTCAGAACTGAAGCATTGCAGATACTCATCGTTCTTCTTGAACACTCCAGCTTGGCCCTGGCTAATTCCTCTCCTTCTTGTGTGTCTCACTTTAATGTCACTTTCTCCTAGAAGTTTTCTTTGACTGCCCCTTCCTAAGTGTAAATCAGGAGCAACCAAGCTGATAAGAATGCATTTACCTTATTATCACACTGACCTCACTTTATAAAACTGCTGGTTTCATTGTGCATTGTCCACATAACCTGTTAAGGAACCGTGCATGTCCAACCTGTGCAAAGCTGTGTGACTGATCCCCAGCATAGTGATGGTAATGTTTATTTCATCAACAATTCTTGAGTAAATATTTAATATGTAAATAATTACAATGCATTATAAATCGAAAACGTAATAGCTTATCTTCAAGAAACTAGGGCAAGATAAGACAGGAAGATCACCAAATTCAAAGTCAGCCTGGGCAACTTAGTGATTTAACAAGACTCTATCTCAAAAGAAAAAAAAAAAAAACAAGCTTGGTATATGTAGTTCAGTGTAAAGGCCCTGGGTTCAATTTCCAGTACTGGAAAATAAATGAAAGAGGGAAGTGGGTGGGGAAGGAATAGGGGAAAGGGAAGGGAGAGGAATCATGGGAATGTGTTGATAAGCCTTACTCCAGGGCAGGTTCAGAGCATCAAAAGGTGGCTCCTTAGCCTGGCTTCTTCATATCCATCCAACATGAATCCAGCTTCCCACGTTCTAGAACAGATCCTTCTTTTCAGCTGCAGGAGGTTGTATTCATTATGATTGTTTTCTCTTTGGTCTCTGATTATGTAACTTCTGATAGAAGGCAGACTTGTTGGGGACAAGGGAACCTAAACATAGTAACTACCTCTTTATGCCCTAGTGATTTGTGTCAAGATACTGAACCTTGAATATCAGAACTGTTTAAAAAGATTATGGACTGTGGTCCCTGCATGGTGAGTATGGATTCAGAACTGATGATGTGGAATAAATACTGAACACGCTGATTTATTTTTAGTTGGACCTAGAGAGCCAGATCTCTTTGCATGAGAATCTTGCCCCCCTCCCAATCTAGCCCTTCTCTTTAAAAGTGTCATTAAGTTCTTTGATTTTTTTTCCATATACTGTATTTGACAAAATCGAGCTGTCCCTGTTTGCTTGTAATTTACAGACCCCAGTGCAGTGACGGCAAAGCTTTTAGAGCTTTCAGCGGTATACACACCCCACTGCAGCACACATGTCCATGTCGTAGGCTCACCACCACCACCCTATTATGTCCCAATCTTCCTTTTAACACCGTTGATTTAAGCTTGCATTCTTACCTTGCGATTGTCCAGAGGCCTCACTATCAATCTGTGTTAATGGGTGCGAGTAGGCAGCTCAGCAGTTCCTGGTGTGTGTAGAAGTTTCCAGTGCAGCCTTTCCACTTTCGCTTTTCTTAAATTGTCCATTTTACCGAAGTAGAAAATTGTTCTCATAGTATACAGAAATATAGTTAAGAATCGACTTAGATATAAGGCATGGACAATAGAACTGTATGAGTTTGTTGAGAGGCATGCAGACAGACTGGTGGAAAGAGGATTCAGATATATCTTCATTTCATTATTACTTTTGATTACCTTCTGCCTTTCATTCTTCCTTCCTTCCTGTCTTTCTTTTTTATTCCTGTAACACTGGGGATTAAACACAGGGCTTTCACACTGAGATACATGTGCAGTCCTTTTTTTATTTTTCTATTTGGATACGGGGTTTCCGTAAATCACTAAGTTGCCCAGGCTGGGCTCAAACTTGCTGTCCTCTTGCTTCAGTCCTCCAGAATGCTGGGATTACAGTCACGTGACACCTTGCCCAGTTTTGCTGTTATTTCTTCTTGTTGTCTACAGAGACACCATTTCACAATAAGTATATGTAACTGATTAAAGCAGCCCTGACTCCAATGCTGATGGTATTTCTTGGCAAGAACCGAATCATATCTTTTGGAGCATGAGGTGGAGAAGAGCACTAGTTATTTTTCTATACATTTGGGATATTTACTATCATTAGGGATTATATTTTAAAATATTGTATGAAGGAAGTTAAGAAGGAAGAATATGTAGACCTTAATAATAAAAAAATTATTTTCTTCATTTCTAGTAAAAACTTAAGAACTCATGGATCAAAATATTTTCTAAAAATATATATATATATATATTCTAAAAACATGTTGTCTTTTTGTATTGTGCCAACAACCTTACAGCCTTCCTAGAAGTTAGCTAACAATATACTATTAATGTTAATCACATAATAAAATATTAGAAATTACATTTATAAACAGGAAAAGCTGGTAAATTTATTGTTGCACTGGCAATATGCATGTTAAGTGGTTTGAGTTCACCACTGTAATTTCTGTTTTATTTTTAATATGTACCTCTTACCTCAAACTTTGACTCTAAAAGGATGGTAAAATGTTCATTTCTCTTCACTGTCTGTTTCTTTTATTTATTTGTTTTTTCAGTACTGGGGATTGAGCCCATGGTCTTCCCCATGAACTCCATCCCCAGTTCTTTTTTTTTTTTAATTTTTTTTTTTTTTTGCTTTGAGACAATGTTTCTCTAAGTTGCAAAGTTGCACAGGCTAGACTCAAACTTGTGATTCTCCTGCCTTAGCCTACCAGAGTGCTGAGATTACAAGCATTTGCTACCATATCCTGTTTATATTAAAATTCTTAATGCCAAGGATACTTTATTATATTTATTGTTCAATAAGAAAACATGTTAGGAAAAAAATTCTTTAGAAAATGGAATACACTTGCCACGAATGAATATGTACCATTCATTTATTACCATTCAGAATGGTAATAAATATAATAAATCACAGTATCCTTCATTCCCAAAGCATTCTGGAATGAGTATTAATCAATATCAGAGTAAAGAAAAATCTATAATTTAGTTAAATGATTTTACTTCACAAAAATATGTATTCTTAAATGGACCTTTGACTTTTAGCTTTGGTTTACTTTGCAATTTTGAAAGTGCTTGTAGCTTTGTTAATGTTAAATTGGTAATTGTCAGGCTCTGTCTGGGGGTGCCGTGTGTAGCAACTTCAGTCCGAGCTTATTACACTGTAAAATATGGATTGCCTGTACCCTAATGGCCTCTGAATCCTATTACCATCCCATTAGAGAGTGTGGGATTTTAGTAATTCTGTTGTTGTTTCCACTGGGCAGTGGATATAATGGGGAAGGGCAGGGGTTAATGCAATTCGTCTCTTTTAATACTTGTAACTCCAAGTTCCTTATCACTCGCTGAGGTTTCATTAGGGGTTTTTTCCCCTTCTTTCTTCCTCACCCTTCTTTGGAGGCCCTATGTATTTCTCGATGCCTCTCCTAAACAGAAGAGTCTGGGAGAGTTATTTGGTGCTTCTTAGGATTACAGAAAATTTTAGAGACTAGCTTTTCATAAACTGAAGATAAATAAGGTAGCACATCAGCTTGCTATGAAATAGACTCTGACTTAGAAAGGTTTTCAGTGACTGTCACTGTGCCAAGAATAGTATTGAAATAGCTCTTCAATCAAGATCATTTATGAGCCTTTTGGAAGGGAAAGCACGAGATTGGAGGGTCGGGTCACCACACACCAGTGTTCTGGGGAGAATATTTCCTTGTTCCTCCAAGGGTTTGTGTCCTGGATGCTAATCATGCTGGAGAGAAGAATTGGAGAAAATTTTCGAAGTGATGGGAATTCAAGTCCTTTATAAAGAGACATTTAGGAGTTAATTCCCTACCTCTCTGAAATGTTCAGTAGATGTACATGTCTGATTATGTATCTGTGGTTTTATTCATGAAATTTGTTTTTAGCTAATACAGCCTCTTCGGAATAAATACGAACATCAGATTACTTCTCAGTATGTCAAAACAAATTAGTTTCCCACAGCGATGCAGTGAAAAGGTGTAACTATTCTCCCTTTTTATATGTCAGGAACCGTTACTGGGACTGGGAAATTCCCCCTTTCCTTTCACTCAGCTGGTGAGCCTGGTGGCTTCCGGAGGTCTGCTTTAATGCCCAGGCCTGCTGACCTAGAGCTCCGTACCCCCTCTGCTGCCATTAATGAGAATCCCACACTGAGATCCAACGAGGCAACTGTTAGCTGAAAAGGGCAGGGAATGGCAGGAAGGGATAAGCCCATTTCAGTCTGTTGAAAGTGAGTGATATTCCCGGGTTTATTGGTCACCTCCTGAGAGAATTAAGTTTTCTTGTGTTTCATCCTAAGCGGAATGAGTGTGCAGTATAACTGCAATATTAAAATATCTACTGGATGATGCAGGAAATACACTGATGAGATGGAGGGGTCTCAATATCTTAATTGCCTACCTGATTATAGCTAATGGACTAAGCCTAGTAGCGGTTCTCAGAAGTTTGTATATTTGCATTGAGATTCATGCATTGAGACTCTGCTTAATTTCAGATGTCACTTATCATATTTCTTTTTCCTTTCTATCACTTGGGTGTGTTGAGTGAAATTCATTTTAGAAGATAATTATGTAGCTACAGATACAATCGGGTTTCGTTCAAATAAATTGATATATAAGCATTATTAAGCAATATTATATCCTTTTGATTCCTATTTATAGATTATCTTTTTAATCTACTTTGTAAACTCAAGTAAAAAGAACAAAAACAAATAAAATAAAATCTAGTGAAACTACATACATACTGCTATATTACTTAAAGCTTTTAAAAACAAAACATAAGTACCAGACCCTTACTGACAGTTTCTGGACTCTTGGGAGAAACATGCAGAACTGATGTAGAGCGACTAGCTGGTTTTGAAGACTACAAAAAAGAGCCTGGCTGCTCAACAAGTGCACGTAAGGTTCCATTTTTCATTTGTGATTGGAGTCCCATTTAATCTATCTTTTGCCCCTTTGTTTTTAAAACTTTCCTTCCTATCTCCAAAAACACAAAAGTAAAATGATGCTAGTGTTTCTCTCCATGAGAGAATAGTGTATTATCTTTACCATTGTCCCTGAGGCACGGATCTGTCATTTGTTGTCTTTGTACTGTGTTTTCCTAATGCAAAATAAACAAATTATTTCCCAATTGTTGAACACTTTCAAACAAGTAATAAAATTTGGCTCTTCATAAGACTAGGTATTTTAAAACTTGTATCAGAATTCAAAAATAAATGTGACTAGAATGGAACACACAGGAATACTGAATAACACATTTTATGTCTTATCCTATCCAGATACTATAGAAGTGTTGGGCAACAATAAAAATTACTGTATTATTTATACACACATATGAGCACGCGCACACACACACACACACACACACACACATATACACACACATAGAATAGTCCTTGTAAGAAATTTGGAAAATTTGAAAAATTTAGAAAATAAATAAAATAAAAGTCTATTATATTCTTATCCAAATCTGTTTTTTGTTGTTGTTGTTGTTTTCCAACTTAAATGAATATTTTACAAATTAGAATTTTATTCTCACATTTATTGTTATAATGTGGGAATTTCCTCTTGTATTAAATAACACTCAAAACTATTGTATTAACATTCTACCTTAAAAATAGGCCTTAAAATAGGATATTTGAAATTATATCCATTAAGTTTATAATTGTGAAACTCTAATTTTACATTTAAGAATAATTTGGAAAAATACACAAAGTAGAAAGAATCCTGTTGAAATGCCATTATATGAAAACAATGTTCAGTGAGGCATGTTCATGCACACTTGTAATCCTAATGCTGCAGGACTGAAGGATCACAAATGTGAACCCAGCCTGAGCAGCTTAGTGACATAGTAAGATCCCATCTCAAAATAAATTTTAAAAAATGATCTGGATATGTAGCTCAGTACAAAAATTCTGTGTTCAATCCCCACTGCCACCAAAACAGCAAAAGAAATATTTATTCATGATTTGTGACACTCTTCATCTTCACTGATATAAGTAATAATGTGCAATTATTTTTAAACTTTAGATCTTAGCTATTGTATTACAGAGAGATGATTGATCTCTTGATCTATTTACTTTATGTTGAATTTTCTACTTCATTACATTACTCTAAAATGTCAGGTTACTTGTTTAAAAGTACTCAATATTTCTAGAATTTAAAAAACATTTGCCTGTAAAATTAATTTTTAATATTTTATCCAATAACTTCTTTGGTTTTCTTTCTTACATGAAAGTACCTTAAAACTTCATTCAGTGGTCTTATATTTTAGATGTCTGGAATTTGCTTTGAGGGTTAAAAAAAATCCATTAAAGTTCTAATAAATATGTACTATATATGCATCTAGTAATTTAAATAATGTCATAATGGCATTAACCTTTTTAATACATTTAGATGTGCACATGGCTTGTGTGTGTGTGTGTGTGTGCGCGCGTGTATCTGAGAGTCTGTTTTCCTATAGTTGCTAACATACTAGTAGATTGAAGCTATAGTCCATGTTAAATCTTTTATTCGATAGGGTCCATTTTGAGGAGTTCTATTCTATATATGTGCTTATATATTTTTAAACTATTATTACACTGTTTTAGTACAGTAAGTTCATAGCCAGTTTAATGTAATAGGAAGAAGCTTTCTGCTTTATTTTTCTCTCTAGAATGACTTGCTTAAATTCTTATCTTGGTTACTCAGTTGTAACCATATATGTGTTTAGAAAAATGGGGAAATGATTCTGTGTCTTAACAATGTTTTCCTCTTTGAAGCTCTTTAATTCAGTAGGGGTTTTTTTCCCATTTTTTCCTTGTTTGATATATAGGGTTGATGTTTTGAGCTATTTCTTTTGGATTTGTCTTTATCAGCCTTTCCCCCCTTAAAATTTCATTACACATTCCCTGTGTATTTGTATACTATCGTGTGCTCAATTCCTGCCAGAAATCCTATCTTTTCTTGAGAATACAAAGCATATCTGTTAAAAATTGCCATAATATTAAGTGAATAAATCAGATACATAAGCTTAAATATCTCATAACTTCTCTTATATGAGAAACCAGAAGTATAAATAATTTAAAGAGCAAAAGAAAAGATAGACGAAACAGGGAGATAGATCTTCAATAAATGGGAAAGGGATCTTGAGGTAGAAGGGAAGGGGGAGAGAAGGAAGGGCAAAGGGAATAAAAAGAATTAAAAGACATTATATACATATTTAAAAGAAGTGACCTTTATGTTAGTTTACCAATCACCAAGTTATTTCTTTTGCTACCTGACTGCACAAAATCAGATACCAATCTAACAAGTTGGTCTTCAGACATTTGCCTGGCAGCAGGAAGTGGATTAACCAAGCTGGAAAGTTTCAGTTGCTCTGGCTTCCCTGTGGTGGAACTTTTGAAGGTGTAACCCATGGAAAACCAGTCTGGTATGAAGTCCTGCAAGGAAAGGGTTCCTTGGTGAATACATTTCAGAAACAATTCATTTCTCTGCACTTCATAATAAATGGTAGCTTCTTCAAAATTTCAAAATATAAAACCTTGTTTGACATCTTTGACCCATGTTTAATCAACAATATAAAACATTTTCTATTCCTTGGAGGCAGGGGACAGATTATTTGGTTTGATGGTCTATATTTTGTTGTGGAATAAATATAATTGCTATTACCCTACCAAAGTTCTTATAGAGATTATTCAAATTGGCAAGGCATTATTCTAATCAGTTTCTGTTGCCTGTGAGTCTTATTTCCTTTAGGTGTACAAAAATAATTGCACGCAGCTCTTAAGAGACAATCTTTGAAGTGTTTCACTCATGACCATTTATTTAATGATTAGTACTACCTGCAGTTGCAGTAGGTGGTATAATTCAGCCGTTATGCATTGCAGCTTCGTGACATTTTGCCAATAAATTGAGTTTTTACTGATCAGTTTTTGTCTATAAAATGGGGATAATATCTCAGAAACAATTATAAATCTTATCAAAGTTATGCATATAATGCTCTTAATCTTATTTCTACACAGAATAGCCATTCACAGAATGAAAGCTGGCATTATTCTTAATAATTATGTACAATAAAAACCAATAGGACGTATTCCCTGCTCCAATAAACCTTAAGAGTGGTGCAATAGGAAGTAACAATTTCATAATTCGTTACAATTTACATATATTTTTATGTGCATGGCTGAGAAGGTATGCATGCAAATAAGTAAACTAGAAGAACAGGAAAATAGAGTGAGGGAACTGAGATCACATAATATATAGATTGTGTGATGGTGGTGATTAATTGCTTCAGTATATGCCCATTCAGAAGGGCGACAAATACTCATCCTTTCTGCAAAAGGACTTTATCTAGCTGGAGCCGTGAAGCCTGTCAACAGGCTGATGGATCTAAATCAAAACTGCATCAAAGTCTAATTCCCCAGTCCCACGTGTTTGCTGAGTTCGGCTTCTTCCTCTCTGGTTACCCTTTTATGGAATGGGACTTTAAAAGCATCCCAAAGTTGTAAGTGCCTTGGGTCTTGTTGACATCTGATTCATCAATGAGTAAACATCCTGAGATTGTGACTGGAGCATCCTTTTATCCTCCTGGAAGCCAAATCCCAGCTCAGCAAGAACAGTATAGAAATGTTGGTAAACCCCTTTATTACTTTACGTCTAGACTACTGTAATTCTCCACTCGTGGGCCTTCTAAACAGTGTTATTTATAGGATGCAATTTAAGAGTATGAGGCGCCCTAGATCCTTCCTGGCATTTCGTCACCTCAGCGTCTTTAGAGCCATCAGTTCCATCCTCATATTGGTTACCCAGAAAATTTCACATTGATTGTGAACTGGTTTTACTCATACGAATGGTGCCTCCTCAGAAATGTGGTTTCATTCTGCCTGTCTCATGGTCTTTTCTTTCACCAAATCCTGGTCATTGCTGAAGACTTCAATTTGGAAGTTTTTGATATATGCCATGAACTTGAAGTGGGTGTATTCAAAAGTTAAGCTTTCTAGTTTTAGCTTTTATCATATTTTTGAAGGCAAACCCTCCTTTACTTCAACAAAATATGTAGTCCTCAAAAGTTAGAAAATATAAATTTTACTTTTATGTTTTTTGTGTCACTCCATGTACTATTACGGAGGAAATGTGAGTTCAAATATATTTTCCAGGTACATAATATAAAATGTTTCATACAGTTAGATTTATACTTATTATTTAGTAATCTTTTAAAATTGATTTTATTGTGGTCTTTTTCTATGCTTTTAAAACTTTCATAATTCTGTCATATTTCATATTGTGAAATAGGTGATTTATTTAATTCATTTATCAATTATTCCCTAAATAATTATCTGTCAAGTGCTCACGTTTTACCTGGTCCTGAGCAACAAAGACAGATGCCAAATATTTTTTAGTAATTCAATCAAGACCCAAATTCATCTTTTTTATGACTCCATTCAAAAATATTTGATCTGACCCTCTCTGTCCATTTGTGCTAAGAACCCTAGTATTTTTTTTTTCAAAAGAGTCACCATCTTGGGGAAGCTTTCTATGTTCTGTCTCCTTTTGTAGGCCATCTCCTTCTTGTGACATATTCTAGGTTGATCAATTTTTCATGGGTATGAGATCTCCCTCTTCTCTCGGGCCCTGTCAAATAAGACTATTGAAATTGCATTTGGAGGTTTTAAGCCCTATGCCCTTAGCCAAGTCACATTCAACCGTGAACCTACCCCAAGACTGTCGGACCTCAGTTAGTGCTGATTGCTCTAGGCTTCTACTTAATCTGGGAGGAGAAGTTGGGAATTGAGAGTTAAATTAATGTTATAAATATTTATCCTCATCTTCACTTTAAATTCTGGATTTGCATTTAGATGACAATGCACACATATTTTGGAGGTCTGTCCACTCTGCTAATAGAAATACTTTGGAAATTGGAAAAAGTGCCCCTGGTTACAGCCATTTTTTTTCTAGGTGTTGGAGATAAACTGTGACTGTGGATCTTTGAATTTCTTTTCACAAGCTTTCCTGGCATGGGTCTTAGAATAGCAAGAATACATGCTACTATCTCTTCTCTCCCCTAAGTGAAATACCCATGTTGTTGGCACTCTGTGGTAGGAATATCTTGCAGATATCATTTGATGACAACTGCATATATATTTAGAGATAAGTGGGATATTTCTCTTTACTAAAATGTGTCTTTTCTCATTCATACTTAGACTTGTATGCACATCCTTTAAGTTACATGTTTCCTGCTGGATAGACGGAAACATTGTATTAAAACAGAATAACTTAAAAATACGGAGTACTTTAAAAGAACTTCAACTTCATAACTCTGCTTGTGGATAAGAAGTCTGTCTTGATACATCCACAGCTAAAATTAAACCCTATTAAGATCATGTTGTATAACAACAGGTTCCAACTTTCTGACTCCTTCAGTTTTTATTGGCAACCTATGTAGAAGCTGCATTTCCCACTGATAAACTCAGACTTTGAACCTACATGCAATATATGAGATACAAACTTAAAAAGTATGTATTTTAATCTTTAATATGTATAATTTATAGTAGTATAATGCTTAATCAAACCCACGTGAGATTGTAGAAACCTGGTGTGTCATGAAATACATCTCTCTTGTAGATACTGAAAATCTGGTGCTTTCAAGATATTCACTTCAGAAGCGTCTGCAACCAACTGTCCTTTTATACACATATGTAATTTCTGTCTTTTTAAATATAACTTATAATGCTTTTGTTCACTAAAATATCATCCTTGAACCCAGAATCAGATAGCCTCAATTTTGTGGCATGCTTTAGTGTTTATTTTGATAGGGTCAGTAATTTAAAGTGTGGAAAGAGAATTATGCACTTCAGTGTCTTTTCCTTTAGAAAGAAACTAACTGGAAGCAGTGATTTTCTGTCTTTGATCACATGTTATCCTAGAAGACTGAAAAGAGAATCTGACCTGTTCCCCTGAGTCACTATTTTTGATACACCAAAGCCCTTGCAATTTTACTTACAAATACAGATTAGGAAGTGAAAGGTTGATTGTCTTTGGTAGGTTGGAATGTATTATGTTTGTTCTGACCCCAGCTCAAATGAAAATAGAACGGTTCCAAACCTTGGAATGGTCCTGAAATGAAAATTGCTCATTTGGAACTGCCAAGACTGACCATTGCAAAACTGAGAAGCTTTTTTTTCTTTTTTTTTGAGTCCCTCATTTGTCAAACATCAGTTTTAAAGATTTATGTACTATCAGATCAGTCTTCTTTTACACGGGTAGCTACTATCTTTCAAGATATCCTTTCACTTATTTAAAAAGCAAAAGGAAACAAAGGTATCAGAAGATAAAGTAATCAAAAGAGAAATTAGTTTAAACTGAATCAAAATTCTGTAAGAAATAAAATTACATTTTATCTTTGTTAGTCATTTAGGATCACAGAAACTCTAAGGAGGTACCAAGAAATATTTCACAGAAAGGTGACTTTTAAAATATGGGGAACCCAAAGCCAAGAGAATATTATTTATTCAGTAAAGCAGGACTACGAAGAAAAAGAAACTTCCTGGATTTTGTCCCATGGTCAAAATTTTTAACCTGTAATGTAACACCACCAAGATGTACAACAAATAGACTCATTCTGAAACAAAAGGTTAATTTCTGAACAAATTTCTTTCTTAGAAAAAATACTAGCCCTCTAGTATTTGTGAAATATTTGTTGTATTGCTGTTCTCATTAAGAAGAATAAACAGAGAACCATTTGGAGTTTTTTCAGTGTTTAGTATTCCTTCAGCAATCTCAGACTTATTTATATCTGAAGATGGAAGCCTCTTAAATTGAAACATGACATATAAAGTTAAGACTGGCTTTGACACTAAATTTCAGCGTAGGTTTGGGAAGAGTGTTTGCACTTCATGTTTGTAATGTACAAATAGGTCCTTTTTAAATCCTCAGCAAGAACAATCTTGAGTAAAGTTTTCTCCATGTCACTCTTCACTTTCTTTCTCCATAAAATAAAAGAAGGAAAACTCTACCATATTTACTGTACCAAGCGTGGGGACCATTGCCAAGTCAGAATGACTGGTTTAAATGTAATTCAGTATGTCAATGGTCGCATCTACCTCAGTATGTTTGAGGGTTGTTTTGATTTATTACCACATGTTTGCAGTGCATAGTGTTTACATTTCTTGTGAGGAGTTGGTACAAGTACATAACACAGCTTACTTTTCTTTCATCCTTTTCTCCCCTTCTTCCCTCTCCTTTCTCTTAGCCTACTTCCCATTTGAGAAGACTCTATCTCCCTACTTCCTATTATCTATCTTATTTTGCTCTTTACTTATAATCTGGGTTTCTCACAAAAGAGAAACCATACGATATTTAAGTTTGTGTATCTGATTTATTTCTCTTAACATTATGGTCTTGCTTTCCTACAAATGACTAAAGGTTGTCTTTATGGCAGAGTAGTAGTCCACTGTGTATAAATACTACATCTCCTTTATCCATTCATCTGTTGATGGACGTATAGGCTGCTTCCAAGCTTTAACTATTATTAATTCTGTGCTATAAACATGGATATGTATATATCACTACATTACGATATCTTTAATTCTTTGGGGAAGACACCTAGAATGGGAATATCTGGGTAAAAGGAAATTTCTAGCATTCATTTTTTGAGGAATCTCCATGCTGATTTCCACAGTGGTTGTACTAGTTTATTTTCTCATCAACAATGTAGATAGGTTCCTTTTCCCCCACAGCCTTACAGGCAAAAACCTCCCCACCTTGACTTAATTTCCTTCTTGTATTTGAAATATTTTCTACTACTGCCACTCTGCCCAGTGTTTGCTGGTCTTCTTCCATGTGATGGCAAATGTTAGACTACACGGCCCAGCTATCGGGGTTGGCAGAGGAGTAGCGACTGAGTGCTGACTGTGTGTCAGGCAGTTGATTGCCGTGGTCATTATCTGTGTGAACCTTAACGACTCAGGAAACTAATATTATGTCTGAATTCCAGATAGGAAGCAGAGGCCATGGAAGCCTAAACAGATACTTTGGTGCCCCACAGGTTGAGGTCTCTGCTTCTTTCTGATCTACTGGGCTGCTCCTCAGAGGATTCCTTCTAGGGCCCCAGTTTCAAGAATTTCTCCAACCTATTCCTCCTTATCTATTCATATATATATATATATATATATATGTACATACACACACACACACGCACACACACACACGCACATACATACACACTTATGTTTGATTTGGAGGAATGGATCCAAGATTTTTCCATCTATTACTTCTGAAACTAGGGGCCCCTAGAATACAGCAAGGCCTCTTAGAGCCTTACTTTTCTAAATCTAAGTTTTAAGGGAAAAGCTTCTGAGCTTGGCCCATGATTTTTCAGCTCCAACCAACTTGAAGGTAGGAGGGTTTCTTTTGGCTCAAGTACAGTATTGGGACTGAGACAAGTGTTACTGAGACATAGAATGTACATTTAAAATGTTCCTACAGTCCTTGGAGTGGCTCACCTAAAATAGAAGAGATAAAGTACACATTTTACACCACAGAGGGAGGAACCAGGTGATAATAGAGAGTTAGAAATAATAATATTACAATACTAGTAATATATACATATATACAGTATGTTATTACATTATAATGTTTGTTTCATATTTTACTTTAATATATTGCTATAGCATTACATTTAAGCTTATAAATAAATAATGTATTTTCCTATAGCTGTAGTACAGGTGAAAATTCCTTTATCTGAACTGCTTGAAATCAAAAATATTTCATGTCTCAATCTTTTTTGGACTTTGGGATATTTTCACATATTTAATGCAAAATCTTGTGGCTGGGATGCAAATCTAAAAGCAAAATGCATTTATATTTCATGTGCACCTTGTACACATAACCTGGAGATAATTTTATAAAATGCTTTTAATGCACATGCATTTTGATCAAGGTCAAGATCCAATGAGTAATTTTCACCATAGGGTATCATGTTGACACTCACAAAGTTTTGCATTTTGGAGAATTTCAGATTTCTGATATTTGAATCCATGATGGTTAACCTACATTCTGTACAAATTTCTTTCAGCATTCTTACTACGTTTTCATATTTACACACACATGCACACACACACACACACACACACATGCACACATTCGCCAACGCATATATACCACTCTGCTCTGCTTTTCACTTGCCACCCTGTGTGTCGCCTCTGGGTCTTTCCTGTCTGGCGTTCTGAGTAGACAGGAAATGTTGATTCAGAGAATCAATGGACAAGCTCATGAATAACAGGCTATGACAAAATTATACCCATATTCCATGCCTGGGTGTGCATCCCCCTCCTTGAAGTCAGATGGTTCATGAGAGATGAGTGAAGCACGAGAGGGTGGAGGAAAACTGGCACATGGACGTCATATGTGGGCCACTGTCTGTTAACTTTCCATTTTTACTTTGCATACCAGGAGAGCAGATTGATATTGCATTTTAATTGTGTATATTAGAGGAAGGCGTATGGTTACAACACTTTCTTATTTACCTTCTGTAACATGAAGTTTGTCTTTTTATTCCCCAAATAAAGGATTGAGGGGACAGTGCCTGCTTTTTACACAAGTTCGATTCTCTCCCGTGCGAAAGTCTCCTGAGATGTGTAGCGAGTCGGTGCCAAGACGATGTTGGCACCATTTTCTTATTGCCATGGTGATCTCCAGCTCTCCTGAAATCTCAAGGGGGATGATGATATTTTAAAAGCAACTTGAATTTTGGTAATTAAAAAGGCTGGGAAAAATACTCTTTTTACATTTTGTCAGCGTGGGTAAATATGGATAGCGCACCATGCCTGGAGGGGGAGGGGTGTGGCTTGTGGTTTGTTAGGTGGGTAGCACCACATTAGAAGTTGGAAAGGTTCCGGAAAGTTATGTGTGGGGTATTTATGGCATTTCAGAGCCCTACGAGGGATCTTAAACTAGGTCTAGTCACAACCTTGCTACCAACAGCTATTCTCTTTCCTGGAGTCACTAGCTTTTTATCTCAGAGCTGGTATGATTGTCAGAGCATTTTAATGTTGAAGGCAGTGTATAATATATGTAAATGTTGGCAGTTATCAAAGTAAAGCAAAAAAAGTGATTCTCTTACACTGGAAATTAAGTTAGACAAGCATAATTCATAGTGCAGGTTAATCATGCCTTCCCCCCACCCCTCTCGAAAGTTCTTACATTAAGAGTTCTTTTGAACTTTACTTGAGTAATTGTGCTCTCCAGGAAAAACCTCAAAGATTAAAGGGTTTTCTTTTGCTTGAGAAGGTGATTGATATTTTTTAGGACTTCTTTTTTAGCTAGAAAATGAACAAATACTTGGGAAAATGAATGTAGAAGTAAACATAAAAAGGATAAAAATATATAGAAAGAAATCCAGATTATTGGCACCAAAATGCCATCTTGCATTTTTGTGCCTTACTTGGGTGTAGCATTGTTAGTAGAAAATGGCCAATAGCTTGGAAAGGCTTAGAGTTGTTTGTGTGTGTCACCTTACTAGAATCGTTAATCCTCAAGGACAGAAAAAGTACAGTGGAACAATGCTTTGTAATTAGGAAGTTTACAAACAAATGCACATTCCCTGTTTTCAGGTTGATTGATTTTTTTTTTACAACCCCCTCCCCAAATTAATGTTCCATATTTAAAAATAAACCCCTTAACTCTCAAGTGAGACTCCATATAATTCTAAGCTGATTGTTCTGGTCATTATTACTGAGTGAAAGTTGAGAATTTTCAGCAGATCAGTTTGATTCCATCAGGAAAACACCGGCAGTGGGAATAGTTTGATGGCCCTTATGGAAAAACTTAGAAACCTGCTTTCTTGTTTTAAATACTTCTGGGTAAGAGTAGTTATTATGTTGTTCTTAATCATATTTAATGACATTTTTAGCTGCTATGACCCAAAATAGAATACAGCCAGATGGTTTTGTAGGAGTTTATTTGTTTATTGGATTGATTTTGTGTTGGGTTCAGTTCAGAGATTTGGTGTTATTTTTCAATTGTTCACTGTTTTTGGACTAGTGAAATGATCTTGCGATCTCTGACACATGACTTGCTGAGAATTAAAAGCTCAGCGAGGTGATGAAGAACAGCATTAAACCTTTATTATTTCCTTTGCATTTTCAATATATATGTAACAGAGAAAGAAGTCCTCCCACGGCTATTTTATTCCACAAATCTGTTAACATTCAGATGCGGTTGACAACTTCTTCCTTACATGTTCTCTGTAATTGAGTATTCCTGTATTTAGGGTTTTATCTATGCATTTACCCAGTTGTAGGATTTTTGCATTCTTTTAGTAATATATTCTTAAAATTAGAGAAAATGGATTTAGGCAGCAAATTAGAACCTTTTTTGTTAGTAGAACAAGTATTAAGTGTTTGCTCTTTTGTGTAAAAGAAGAAGTTTTCTCTTAATTTTGAGCAGAGGTCTCAAAAATATCTACACTACTTAAAAGAGAATTTTAGCATGCCCCTACTGCGTTGTAGTTTTTCTTTTCCTGAAAATAGATTCATAAATGTCATAAATTAGTCTGCAGATTTTACCTTATTATGCTTCCTCCTTCAAAAAATATGCAGGAAAGTGATTATATGTAGTGTTCAACGGAGGGCTGATGAGTTGGTGGTAATTATCAAGGCAGACATAATGAGATGAAAACAACTCTTTCTCGAGGGCCTCGGAGTTTTCAGTCACTATCATCACCCTGTCACGCTGGGTTAACTGTTTTCTGCCCAAGTAGATGTCAACACAATTAATTTCACAGTTTCCCCAACTGATATAGTGAGGGTTAATTTGCTCATCTAGGCAAAAAGATCCACATATGTTAAGGATGGAATTGATTTCTGGGCAGATGAATTTTTTTCTAGGCAGATAACACAGTGAGGCAAATAGGCATGTATCTTTATTGGCAGTAAAATGACATTTTCTCTCTCTGTAATTTTTTCTTTGATATACCTTTATTTTGACTATTTGTTATTTCCATTTGACGTTCATGCCATCATCGAGTCACTCAACATATATTTTTTAAGTGTCAGCTTTGTGCAGAGATGTTTGCCAGGCTCTGGGGTTACAGTAAGAGCAAAGCAGCAAATCCCTGCTTTTGTGAGGTATTCATTTCATTTTGGGAAAAGAACATTACTATACAATTAAACCAGTAGATCTAATTAAAAGAAAAATGTGAAACAACACCTAGATGATTCAGATGTTACTAGGAACTCATCCTTACCTGGTGTGTATAATAAATGTTTGCCTTTCAGGTGTGTTCAGTAGAATTTTCCACAATGGTGGAAATGTTCCAAATCTAAATTTTTCAAGATGGTAGTCACCAGCCTTGTTTAGCTTTTGAGAACTTAGAATGCAATTAGTGTGGCTGAGGAAGTGAATTTTTAATTTCCCATAATTTCATCAACTTGCACTTAAATTTGAACCGCCACACAGACCTAGTGCCTGCCATATTGGACAATGCTGGTCTAAAATATATTATTACTTGTATCTGCTTTTTTTTTTTTTGAGACAGCCTCTCACTGTGTAGTTCAGGCTGGTCTTGAACTTAGTACATAGCTCAGGCTGGCCTCAAACTCTTAGCAATCTCCTGTAGGTATCCATCACCACACCTAGCTACTTGTATCTGCTTTTAAACTGGAAAACATAAGCAGCTATCCTGCAACATAAAAGGAGGGACAAGGTAAGTGCAAGTTTATTTTATTTACTCCATAAGCTACAAAGAGCACTTTTAAAAAGAAAAGAAAAAAAAAAAACCCTTGAGGGACTGACTGCGTTTCTGCATACTTGATAAGAAATGATGAAATAATGTCCTTGATTTCTGTGTGTGAGTAGATTACAAATTAATTTTTAATTTATGTCTGGATTTCTGTACCTGGTTAGGATACTTTTGAAGTCCAATTTCTTATTTGTTATTGTTACTCTATAAATCACTGAAATGATATATTAATTTAGTTGATTAACATGATTCATTATCATAAATCTTCTCCTTTAGCTTATATTGCCACTTAGTAAAAAGGGCAAACACATTTTCCCCCAGAGTTGTCTTCAATATCATGTACAGCAACCAATTTCTCACTTCTAAGTGTATATGTATTATTTGATGATAGGAATTGAGAGAGAGACAGAAAAATAGAGAGATAGAGACAGAGGAAATTGGCATTAGAGAAAAATGAAGGGAAAGGGAGGAGGGGAAAGACGAGGAAAAAGTGTGAGCTTAAAAGAGAGGAAGAAGGGGTGCTGCTGAGTTAAATCAACGGGGGGAAGGTACCCTTTGCTGCCAAGAAACATGGCAATCCTTGGCCATGAATATCCCCGTGATCATTAAAGTTGTTGTCAGGTTTCTTTTCTTTAGCATGGTAATCTCTAGATTCTTCTACCCTGCAGTTTTGTAGTACTGAAAATTATCAAGTGTTTTTAGCCCCTACATTCCTCAGCTGCTGCTTGTTTGTTTCTCATTCTGTTTCTCTCCAGAGAAAGAAAAATGAGCCAAACAATTTTCTGCTCCTTCTTCTTTCCAATTGCTATCTAGGACCTTTAACTCGGTGCCTCTATGAAACCCACTGCTGGCCATCTGTAAGACAGAACGATGACGTGGGTGGGTCACCTCTCCACCAGGGGTTCAGGCCTTCAGATTGTCACACCATCTGTATTTTTTTATTGATGAGGGCCGAGCAAAGAAAAATATTTCTCTATCAATTTCTGCTGAAGATTGAGTGTTCTGGGTCATGGTTTAGGTCAAGTAAGCTTTGGGCGGAGGCTGGGGAGGAAGAGTGTGTTGTTCAGACTAAGATGACTTCCTCAAGTCCATTGTGGAGCAAATTATCTTCTCTTGAGTGCATTTGCACCCATATAAATTCATATATATATTTTCCACTGATATGGACTAAATGCATGGTAGACACTGGTTTTTCTGGTTTGTGAGGATACAGAGAATAAGGTTGGGGGGGCAGACAAAGAGAAAGAGAGGGAGAAAGAATGAAGAAGATAGAAAAGAAACATCACTAAATAGAATTTACAATTTGTCAGACAGTGGGGCACGAAGGGAAGCAAAATAAATACATGCACAAGGGACAAAGAAAATTTCATAGAGACAAAGGATATACAATAAATGCAGTCATAGTAACTGTCATGAGGCAGTCTTTCTTGAAGAGGAGGGTCATGGAAGTCCTCCCAAAATTAGGGACGTTCAAACTGATAATTTGGGTGATAGAAGGAGCCTGCTGCAGGAATAGCTATACTATGGCTTTCCAAGGAAGATTATGGACCAGGATTGTGACATAGGTATGACTCTGACATATTAGATTTTCAGATTCCTTTCGGAAGAACACAAAGAGAATCCATTGGCTAAGGTACCAAGAAAAATGATGTGAGAGGAGGTTGTAGAAACTCAGGTGTCACTAGATGCTGAACAACTTGAAATGTCATTTTGTTCTTGTAGGTAAGTTATAGGATATAGGATTTCTTGATTGCCTTTAGATATGGGGAGGGGATATTATTTCTGGTTTTATTGCTGAAACTCAAGCCAGGAGTGTTTCCTTGAATTGTTCAATGTCATTTATTTTGAGAGTATGCCCATGTTAGTTTTCAGATGTTCCAGACCATTTCTGGGAGTAAAAGTAATGTCTAGGTTAAGAGATCCCTACAGAATACTTGAGAGTATTCTTTGAGATCATAGAGCCAATGTGAAGAATAGGAACAAAGAAGTTGAATTTGTAGTCTTGTCTCTTCTGATCAGTGGAGATGTGGGGGAGACAGGAAGCAACTGTGTCCCCAAGCCTTGCTGAGGACAGAGCACTTGCCAGTGAGAAATAGAAAGGTGGGAACAGCACCACGTGAAAATCAAAGAGAAATTTTAAAGAAGTGCTTTATTTTCTATTACATACTTCATCAAACTGATCTGAGGTATCATCTAGCACAAGTTTGGAACTGTTTCATGGATAAAGCTCAAAGTCCCATATTTTGTGTTAGAGCAGGACACATGTAACTGAGACTTCTAAGTAGAGCAAAATAAAACAGCACTCTCCTTAGTTCTGATTTTCTTATAATATCAACTCAAAAATAATTTTTGAAAGAAAAAGGAAAAACTATGAAACAGTGCAAGACATTTCAATTCTGTTTATAACTAAAATAGTATCTGGCACGTAATAGATGTTCAAGAAATATTTGTCAGAAAGCAGAGGTAGAAAGTGAATCAATACTCTGCAATTAAAACTACAGCAGATAAATAGCTTATACCTTCATTGTTAGCCTTGAAACTTAAATTCAATTTTTAGTGGTTAGTGAACTGCTTGCTGTTCGCCCAACAAAACGAGACAACAGAAATTTTTTTCAATCTTCTCTTCTATATTATAAATCAATATTGAAGATCATTGTTGGCTTGTATCATCATCATGAGACTTTTCTTTGAGCAGTTTAGTCACAATTTTTTTTAGAGCAACTTTCTTGTGAACCAGGTACCTCATAGGTCTCTGTGCCAATAAATAACTTCTTGTATAGGATTAGGATTTCGTTAAGGCTTCTCGTTTTAAAATCCTGTCCTATGTTCTCTGTGTGAGATGGAATAAGTCATCTAAAGTATGTTTGTGACGCGTGGGGCATCAGGATGGGAAAGACACATAGGCGTGTTCATTCAAATTGTCACTGGTGGGCATGTGCAGTGACCCAGGTCTTGTGGCAGATGCCAGGGCTATCAGTAAACCAAGAGCCAAGCTTTTAGTGGCTTATGCACTATGAGGGAGGCAAAAGATATGCAGCTATTAAGTGGTATAAAATGATGAAGGCACCATGAATGAAGTCTGTCAACAATGCAAAGGGAAACAGACTGATCAGTTCTACTTGGACAGATTAAGAAAGACTGCATGGAGCTGAAACTTGAAGTACGCTGTGGAACCATATAAGAAAATATATTCCAGGCAGGGTAACATAGCTGGATCAAAGACTTAGAAGTGTGAAATAAGGAGTGTTCCTTGAAGTGTAATTAATGACAAGGTCATCCCTTGTCAGTGCAGTGAGAGATGAAATCTAAGATGTCCAGGACAGATTATGCATATGCGTTAAAGTACACTGAGCACTTTCTACTTTCTGCCGTAGGTCATGGGCAGTCATTAAAGTACTTTAAGTGGGAGAACATCATGGTTCTGTGTTCATTTTTCTGAAGACTCTTAGTGTTAATAAACTAGGCAAGGAAAAGGCAGTGGTCAATTTTTTAAATTCCTTTTTACTTTCTTCTTCACAGAATATTAAGAACCTACTATGAATCGGCTTTTATCTATACACTTGATCTAGGGTTATGAAAAAAGGATAAACATTCAGTGTTGAGAACATTGTGTCTCTCAGCGATATTGGATAAAATGAACCCCATTATCATAAAAGGGCCAGTGAATAACTATGCATCCCAAAATGCTCAGTTTAAATATAGCCTTAAGTCCCCACTGAGAAGTGTTCCCCTGGAGTTACGGACACTGAGTATAGTTAGACCAATTGCATGTGAATTTGAGGAGTATATGTTGAAGAAGTCCTTCTCTTGGTTGGTAGAAAGGTCTCACGTGGAAGTCAATTTACACATCAAATCAAGTGCAACTCTAGTGTGAATTCAATTTTTAAAAAAGACAGGTACATAGGGCCGGGGATTTAGCTCAGTGGTTCCGGCGCCTGCCTCACAAGCACAAGGTCCCTAGTTCGATCCCTGGTACCAAAAAAATGTACATATATGTTTGGTATGCCAACCCTTTTCCTACTATAATTGCGTGGAGTTGGGTAACAGGTGTACTGATTAGCCATTATATCCTTACAGTTTTTCATAGATTATGGGTGCTGACTGAGTCTTTATCATCTATTAAAGCAGTTCTTACCTGGGAATGCACATCAGAACCATGGAAAGAATTTTATTAATATATTCATATCTGGCTGTCACCTGAGATATTCTGGTAGCTTTTAGTGTTCAAAGGTCCTTCGTGGGATTCCCATGTATTTCCATACTTAGTGGTAATTCCAATTGTGTATTTTTTACAACAAAATTAAGGCAAGTTTGTTGGATTCCAGACTAGAACTCCAGTCCCCTGAGGCGGAGTTGGAATAAGTCTCAATTTGTCACCTCTACCTATGTCTTCCCAACCTGCCCTGGGCCTTGCACCATCTATATTTGCACTGCTTTAATCTAGGGGGCAGTGGCAGGAGGAAAGCCAAACTCCAAGTGAGTTAGTCAGCTCAGGCTGCTGTAACAAAATGCCATAGACTGATGCTTTAGACAACACAGATTTATTTTCTGCAGTTCTGGAGACTAGAAATCCAACACCAGGATGCCAGTAAGATTGTTCCTTGGTGAGGGAACTCCGTGGCTTGCAGAGGACTGCGTTCTTCTGTATTCTCTTAAGGCAAGGAAGGTAAATAAGACTTCCTAATACCGTTACAGTAAGGTGTAAGACTTCAAGGTATGAATTTGACAGGACACAGACATTCGTCCTATAGCACTGAGAGAATGGTTCTCAGGCCTGGCCATGCATCAGTGTCACTAGGGAACCTTTGATTCAGTGTGAGTGTTCTGGCCCTGTTTTAGGACATTGGATTTATCATGTTCCCCGGGACTCTTCATCCTGCTGCTGATGTGATTTTTTTCAAGCCTCAGTTTTCTCACCTGCATCTCACTGTCATAGGGACAGTGTCATTAGCTGTACCAAAGATTACCTAAATTACAAATATCAGAAGAGTCAGTCATCCTTAACAGTCAGCCATCCATTACAAAAAAACCATCTTCATCTTAATTAACCCACTGTCTGTGTTTGATGAACAACTTCAAATGAAATCAGCAGTTTAAATTCTGTATATTAAAGCTTTCAGAGGTAGGCGTGCTGGAAGCCCAGGATGAGAGCTTCTGCTAATTTGAGTATATCAGGAAGACAGACCAACAGACCAGAGTAGACCCTAGATAAGGTGCCGCAAATGCAAATACCCATAGACTGCAGGCAGGTCGGGTAAATGAGGGAAGAGGTGGCCACTCCTGCGAAAAAAAAAAAAAAAAAAAATCAGTCCTTCATTCATTTCTCTGAGCCACTTTTGATTGATTGAGATGTAGTGTCTCTCTACTATTAGAAAAGTAATTCTACAAACATGTTGACACATGGCAGCTGGCATTAGACACTTAGGACTGGGAAAAGAGAGACAGAATGCCCAGTGAAGAGTCGGCTATGTATCAACACTGCCACATTATCCCGTTTCATTCTGAGAATCCCAAATCCTAGGTTTTCTGTAAAAATGCCTGATACTGAAGTATTAGTAACCAATTAAAAAGAAAAGCTGAAGTAAAACAGTAATCATTTCATACACTAACATTGATTGGTACAACAAAAGCTGATTTTTGGGCCAGGGATTTAGCTCAGTGGTTTTGCCGCCTGCCTCTCAAGTAAAAGGTCCAGAGTTCGATCCCTGGTACCAAAAAAAAAAAAAAAAAAAAAAAAAAACCCTATTTTTGGTCTGGTTTTGCCTGCCTGTGTGTGGCAATCTGGCCTCCACACTATCAGTCAATAATCATTTCTTTCATTCCTTTGAACCTATACTCTGTCTCTCCATATTCTAAACCATTATATATACAATAAACATGTGTTGCTGTCCCAATACCTAGCTGTTCACCTCTGGTATGGGCCTTAATTTCTTTTCGCCAAATTTTTTTGCATTTACTTCTGTGAATTATATCCATTTTCGCTATAAATGTTTTCTGAGTAAATGTTATGGTAGATGGTAAGAGGACCAGATTCCGTCAGATCGTCCCCACTCTATTTTGCATCCAGTTTACTCTCAGAGATATATGCCCAGTGTAATGAGTAAGGGATGAAAGAATTTGATGAGAATATACAACGAACATCTCTAAGTCAACCTCACTTAGATATGAGGTTCATTTTACTAATAACAAAAAAAGCCCTCCTTTTTCTTTTACCTACTTTTTTCCTTTTTAAAAATTTTAATCAACATATATATATATATATATATATTTATTTATTTTTTATTTTTTATTTTTTGGTGCTGGGGATTGAACTCAGGACCTTGCACTTGCGAGGCAGGCGCGGTGCCGCTGAGCTAACCAACATATTGATATCCCTGTATAATGACCACATCTAACTTTCATTCTTTTGATGGTTAGGAGAGTTTAATGCTCAGAAGGTCATGGAATAGAACTACAATTCATACCATACAATACAATCCTCTTAGCTAATAGTGTCAACAATTTATTTGAAATGCATAATATGGGATGGCTGTGTCAGCCAGGCGCAAGGCCGCAGGGTGTTGGGTTTGCACAATCTTGGCTTTTATGTTTCCTATCCTGGTTTTTGGCACTTGGTGATGCCAAGTGGCTGGCTCCAGGGACTGTCCCTTGTAGCGGGCTTCTCTCCAGGGCAGCATCTCCCAAACCTGGAGATGGTTGTCTGTTAACAGAAGGAAAAGCAAGTTGTGAAAGTAGGCCATGTGCATCACCAATAAACAGGAACATTTCATTGGCAAGAGCCCTCCTCTCCTTGCCAAAGTGACCTTGGTTGGAGCAAAGATGACAGAGTGCTTCTCTGCCCGGCTCTGACAGCATTGCTATCACAGCACCTTTGACAAATCGCTCACATTAAACCGGGGGGCACTTTCGGCAGCACCGACGTCCCCTCTCCATCACTCCTGATTACCACACAAACGTCAGCCATGGCACCAAGCACATTTGTCAGAAGGAGTAAAAAGCAGTTGTTAGTAAGAGCGCTACCTGTCATACTAATGGACTAGAGCTGGTTGCTTTGTGTCTCACAGGAGCCTACAGATTTGCAAAAATACAAAACATAATTTTTTGGACAGTTGTCCAGTGTTTCTTGAAAATGGTTTTGTGCTTTGTTAGAGAGAAGCAAGAGAAAGAGACATGGAAATCTTATCACATGGGATACCTGGGTGACTTCTCTTGGAAGAGGAAACAAATTGTAATTGTTCTAATGACTTTGCTATTTAGTAGTTGCTGTCATTTCTTTAGGGTCAAACAGGCAAGAGCCTGATTTTCACTTAAGGAGATCTGTGCTCTATAAATTTAATTAAATATATAAAAAATCTACGTAGCCATTCCTTGCTATTCACTAGTGAACACATTATGCTCGTCGTGAAATTTTAGGAAATCATTTGAAGGGGCGAGTTGAGTTTATCTTTATGACCTTGTCCTCTACCATATAAGTGCCATGATTTACACTGTACTTGAAGTGTTATTCATAAAATTTGTTTCATAGTCTGGCCATAAGAACTCTTTAAGGTAAGCCAGTCCTATATGACTACTCCCATTTTAGAGATGACAAAATTGAGAATCACAAAATTTCTTTCCCAGGATAGCATAGATAAAATCATATTTCTAGTCCATTCCTGTGCCCTCAATCCCACAATGTCAATAATATTAGGATAGCCAATAAAGTTTAAACAAGTTGTTTAAATGACTCCTGTGTTGGCCATGCATTTGCTGCTTCACAAGTCTGTGTCCAAACTATTCATCTCTTTTCCTTGTGCGCACCTCCACTAGTCAGTAGGCATTTGAGTGGAGGTCTGGGAGGTATGGGAAGTAAAGAGGTGCCCCCCACCCTACGTGGTCAATGTTCCGGAAGTTACCTGAACCCTTCTGGGGTTTCTATGGAGTCTTCACCATGTAGACCAGTTCCATTACATCATCAGCCATCCATCCCTCTGCCTTCTTCAGATGTTGGGGGTGGAGTTGAGCAAACCAATCTTCTAATCCTTCCTCGGCCTTCCTGGGAACAGCCTCCCCCACCCTGAGGCTACCTAGAGCTCCAGCCACCATTCATCTCATGAACATGCACTCATTAGGAGACACTCATCACTGCAGATTCCAAGGGCTTTAGGAGCTGTGTGCCGGGTACCATGGGCAGAGAGGAAATATTTATTTCTCCCTACAGAGCAATGTCACTGGCTTCTTGTGACTTCGCTCTTGTTAGTGATGGAATAAGCAGGAGTGATGAGCTTGAGATGGCCTAAGTTGAATGAAGCAGATGCTAAATGTTTGATTTCTTCCTTGCTTTATTCCAAAACTCTTGGATTAATGATTCTGGATGCTCATGCTGGTTCATTTCCATTAGAGATTTTAGTTGCCATCACTGTCTTTTTCATAGAAAGAGGACTGCTGTGACTGCCTCATCTTTGCAACCTTCTCAGATCTCTATGCTAGGAAACCTCAATGTGTTAAACCTCTCTCTGATTTAGAAAGAGACAATTATTTATAAGTGCTTTCACCCATCACACTGTTACACACTTAGTATGTGCCCGGCACGGGACTAAAGTATGAAAAATAAACAGAATCAGTCCTTTACTTGTTTAATCTGGATAATTTTATAAATAGCCATGGTCATCTGCTTTGGGCCTGCCCGGCTAACTGTTCCTAAAACATCTACCTTTGCAGCAACCTTTCAGCTACTACCCAGGCATCGGCATTGCCAGGTTCTATTCTTTCTCCCACTCATTCTCATTGATTGACTATCCTTAATTCATTTTTTTCCAATCAGAATGCCATTTGACATTACTGAGTCTCTTTTTTTTTTCCTTTGCTAGTGGGTTTTCTTTTACATTGTGATCTATAAACAGATCCAAGAGGATCAATCATGGTTGAAACAAAGGTGTAGGCGACACAGGGAACACTTGGCCTGGCTACCTGGATGTCTCCCTAGAGCATATAGCCCTGCCAGAGGAAGGTAGGAAACTTCTAGAGCTGCCTGCAAGCGGTGCTAAAGAAGCCCACATCCCTCTCTGAGACCCTACCCTCTGTGCCTGCGCGTGCTGAAGCAGCGATGATGCCATGTCAAAATGTTCAGGTCAAGAGGTAGGGAGAAGTTGTCAGTAGAGTCCAGCTGAGGTGGTAGTTTGAAGAGATTTAACATGGAGATTAGATAATGGCTCAGTCCACTTGGGCTATTATAAGAAAATACCGTAAGCTGAGTGGCTTTTAAACAACAGAAATTTATTTCTCACAGCTGTAGAGGCTGGGAAGTTCAAGGTCAAGGCATTGGCATATTCAGTATAAGGAGGGCCTGCTTCCTGGTTCTTAGATGGTCCCTTGTGGCTCTGTCCTCTCATAGTAGAAGGGCCAGGGCAACTCCCCGGAAGTTTCTTTTATATGGGCACTAATCCCATTTAGGAGGACTCATCCCTCAAGACCTAATTCTAACTCCTAATAGCCTCACTTTGGAGATTAGGTTTCCACATATGAATTTTGCAGAGCAAAAATATTCAGAGCATAACAAATGATGGCAGCACACATTTTATATCACGTTCCAAATACTCTGAAGCAATTTCCTAGACATTTACCCTTATTGATCCATCTTTCCACCTCACACAAATGCAAAATGAAGGCATAGTATCATGTCCACAGTAAGAAACTTGGAAGGTTGTATTTGGAGGTAGGACTGTAACACAAGTCCTCAGCATCTGAGTTTGTGAGTTTCTTTTGCATCCCCTACTCAGCCCCCCCCCCACACACACACACAGCTTGTAGTGGCACAATGGCTTCCTAAGTACAGCTGGCCCTCAATATCCATTGCTCTCTGCTTCTGCTCCCTTCATTACTAAGCTTACACACAAGTACATTTCTAACTGTAGCAGTTTCTTTCAAGACATTCATTTCCATGGAAATGAACTTGTACCCTCCCCCTCCAAAAAAAGACAAGTAGAAGGTGGCATTTATTTAGTTTTCATAAGATACTTCACTTTATTTTCTGTATATCTAAGAGTACTTTATTGTTTTAAAAACTAGAGAATGTGTCCCTGTGTTAATTTCCATGACTACATACCTGATCATCCAGCAGTGGCTTAGTGGCATATGATATATTCGATACATTTTAAACACTGATGCATTTAAAAATAACTTTTAAAGGTTGTAAATGTCAAATTGAGATTTGAAATATGTCAGATGGCTGTCATTTTTACACCCTTCATTAATTTCAATAGGAATCAGTGAATTGTATTTGACAAACTGTTATCATACATTGACTACAAGCATGCTACATTTATGTAGCACATCCTTGACGAACTGAATGTTTTGAGGGGAACTTTAATATATGACTTCTCTTTGACCTCCTAGATGACATGAGACCATCAAATGACAAGTGTGGCAGCATTCAACTGTAAGGTTTTTCACATGGTGGCATATGGAAAATCTTCAAGAGGCTTGTTCAGAAATGGAAGTGTCCATTGGAAAATTTCCAGTAACAAAAATAGACACATCTACTCTAGGTACATAATTGCAAAATGTGGACTACAGCTAAGGCAAAGAGATCATGAATAAAAATTTCCCCTTGACAGTTTGATCAGGTGGAGACATGTATGAAAGAGTCAGTTATGGCTATAAAAATAATATCATCATTAAAACTAATAGCAACTACCAACTGTTAAGGGCTACATAAAATCATGAAAATAAAGTTCTGGTGTGAGATTGTACTAATTCAATTGCTTACCTGCAGTACTTATTCTGTAGCCCTGGACATGTCACTTAATATCCAGGTGATTTAGTTTGCTAATTTGTAAAATCAGGATACTACTACTTACCTCACAGGGTTACTATGAAGATAATCTGCCTTCAATGAATGGCAGCTGTTGTTATTTAGCAGGGCTATGGTGTATGCTCTATATGTCCTCCAATTCTCCAATCACTCTGTGAGATTGATAATGCTTGTGTCCTCCTTGCTCATTAGCAAATGGGGAAATGGAGACTCCAAGGGATGTTCGTTTTGTCTGGAGTTATCCACCTAGTAAAGGACAGAGGCACATAGTCAGATAATGAGGACAACTTTTGGGTCAGTTTGTCCATCTTAAGAGGTAGTAACTGAAGTTGAAGTTCCCCAACATTAAACATTACTTAGTACAATGATGCCAGGAGCCAAACCATACACCCGCTGAGAAAAATGAGTTCCATGAAGCTAAGGCCAGGTCCCAGGAAGCCTCATTTGTGCTCTGCCTGGGCTATGCAGTAATTTTGAAAACACGTACATCCTAATATTTCTCCTTTTTTTCTCTTTTAAGAAGAATAAGTTAGGATTCACGTGAATACTGCATATTGGTGTAGCACCTTTAACACAGTTTTTTAAAATGTCAATAGGTAACCTATTAATTGTGTTTTTAAAATGCAAGTGGGGAAGACATTTTACCTAGAGATCACTATTTTTTAAAATCCTCGTGGCTCTAAGATAGAAAATTATTAATTTTTTTCTATAGCATAAAAGCACATTTGAAAATCAACTAGTAAGTCAGATTTTTAAAATTTTAGAAATCTTTAGACAGAATTAGTTGTATCCAGAGTGCTCAGGTTCCTTTCACCTGAATTTAGTTCTTCTGTGTGAACAAATAAATGACGGGATCAGAGCAGGCTGCTTGCTGGGCTAGATGCTATACCTCAGCTCCAGCTGGTGATGCCTAAGAGTATCCAGTCTTCTACTTTAAAACACACATAGTATCTATGAGAAGTTTTATATTTTTGAAAGGCATTAACTAATTTAGAAAATGTACAAACACTAATGTGAAAAAAACATTGTCCATAGGCTATTTTTTGACCACACTGGGCCATTTTGTTACTTTAGTTGGAATTCAGTTTCCCCCATTTTGTGTATGGACAAACCTTCACTGCAAGAGAAGTTCCAGGTCACTTTTTATTTCTCAAGGTCGTGCAGTGAGGCCTTAGCAGTGTAGAATGGGAATCTGGGCCCCTGGATTTCTGAGCCTTGGTTGATTTCACTGTACTAGTGTGCCATTTTGGCTTGTGACGACAGGGTAAAGTTTGTGAGTTCTGTTAACCAAAGTAGGAGAAGAAATATTTTGCTTCTGTAATCAGGAAGTGAAAAACAGTTGTATGTTGGAGTCCTAGGGAAAGGACTGTGGGAAATAAGAGTTTTCTAGCTGATACTTTCTTGATTGCATGGGAAACAGGGAAACACATTAAAATCACTAAGGATACGTGGTCCACCTTGAGAAATATGATCTCCAGGAGTACATGAAGAGCAATGGAGACTGCTGGGAACATTGAGGCAAGTCACCCGCACATTCACAGAAAAATATCCCATAACATTAACTTTCTTTACATTGATCTACCTTCTCCTCACTTTTTCCTTTCAGTCTCCCATGAAACCAGCCTATGCCCTCTAAAGTATCAATGAGAGTCTCTCGCTCATTTGTGCACTTCCTTGTCATCGATGATGGCTTCCACTGGAAGCAAATGCTTCCTTTATCTCACTAAGGGCCATTCAACATCTTTCTATTAGTTATGTTTATGCAAACGAGGACTCTAGGGTGGAATTATAATTTATGAGAACTGCATGGAGCTTCTGACAATACTCATAAACATTCTGAACAACTTTATCTCATTTCAGAAAAAAACATACATTTTTGTCAACTAATACGAATTTTTATTATAACAATATGTCTATTTTCGACTGCCCCATTATTATGAGTAGTGGAGGGGATCTCCCCTGTATGTTTAGAGATCTTTCTTCATCACCATGATTCTTTCTTAAGAATTAGTGGGCATAAACATTATCCTCAGAGAGAGTCTCACTGATTGTGAAATCGTGGCCTTTGTAACCTAGGTGTTATTTTTGCTGTTGATTGGTAGTTTCGTTTTGCTTTTGACCAAGTAATTAGCAAGTTGTAGATCCTTGATGCTGAAGTTAAGGCTCCTTAACTCATGTGTACTCTCCTTGGGGTTACTTAGCTTATTTTGCTCCTGCAAAAATAAGCAGGGAGTGATAGTCCTTTAGCTGTGTTAAAATTTCAGAATATAATAAATGTTTGACCTTCTGCAAATCAAGGGGGGTAACTGGGGAGAGTTTCAAGTGAATGACATTGCAATTTGTCTCTGAACCTTTAATACCATTATTAAATAGTCTGAATATCTCAATAAGACTAAAGGACAAGAAAAAGTCTCCAGTAGTCCGTATCTTTCACCCCTTAAGATTTTTTAAGCTCATAATGGGAAAAGAAACCAAAACAAGTTCATTCTTTTTTTCCATTATTGCATTTATACTTTTTATAGGAAAAAAAATAATTCCACCTCTTTTTTCTTCCCTAGGAAATGTTTGAACAAAAGACCATTAGATAGAATCTTAGCTTCCAGATTTAAATGCTCATCCAAGGATAACCGGTGTAATCGTCTGAGCTTGCAAAGAATACACAATCATAAAATCATTTAATTAAATTCCATCAAGGCTGTTTGTTTTGGTGCCCATTTGGGTATTAATAACACCGTTGCTGTTTTTAATGCCAGAGGTTTACCACTTAATTATTATCTTTGCTTATTGAAGATGTTAGCCTCAATTTGTAGGGTTCCATAATCACACATTGGCTGTTACTTCACCAGATACAACACATTTCCCAGAGATAAGAAGTCCTAGTGCCTGTGCCTGATCTGAAGATGAAGTGGTAGAAATCAAATGAAAACATTTGTTAAATTGTAAAATGTAACACAGGAAATCAGAACAGTTATTCAGTCTGTGAGTAAATTTGATGGGGTGTGAACTGATCACTTTATTGCACTCTGTTTATAGCATCCTTGCCATTTTCTGAGATGGCAGCCCAGTGCTTTTCATTGTCTTAATTAGATTAAGCATGGATTAGAAGAGCCAAATCTATTATTAGAAAGGCAATTCTGCTGTGTTCCTGAGAACCCCCTTTTGGTTTTTAATTTCTTAAATTCCACTGATGCAAAATTCCAAATGCCTTATTTGTAATTACGAGCATGTATGCATTCATTTAAAAGGCTATAAGAGTATTAAAACAATCAGATCTCCAATTTTTTCAAAATTATTTCTGAAGAAACAAGGGACAGGGAAAAGGGGGAGGGATGGAGGGCTGCATTTACTTATGCGATGATAAAAAAAAATGAAAGAACAAACAATGTCATTGTTTTCTAATTCTTTTGATTTACTCAGGCATAAAAACGCATGCTTTTATGAGCCAAGAATTTTTTCCAACACATTTGTTGTTTTAATTTACTTGTGCACCCTGAAATATTTGAGAATGTGGGTTTCTCCGGCTTCTGACTGAGCATTTGTTGTGTGGAAAACCTTCCCAGATAAAGGTCTCATTTTGCATTTTGCTTATCTGCCTCTACTTTGTGCCTGTATAGGTGCAACTCTCAGTTTTAAGTTTCATGACAGACTCTGTTATGAGCGGTATGTAAGGACTGTTCACAATTTCATTCTCATTCCTATCATGTTTTCTTAGTTCATCGGTGCTCTGGTTTCAGCGTATTGTTGTTTCTTCCCTCTCTAAACAGTGTCACACTGAAATTCTATATTTCATACATTTTTTCTGCATTTTAAATTGCTATATAGTCCTGTAATAAAATTTTTGCAAAACTGTGTGTGTACGAAGATACAAGTGAGCACATGGAAAAACTAGTGAAATTCAAATAAGAACTGCGGTTCACTTAGCAGTATTTATACCTGTGTCCATCTCGTGGTCTTGATGAGGTGCTATAGTTATGTAGAATGATCTCAGAACAAGGCAGGTGAAGGCTGCGTGAGAACTCTCTGCATTACTTTTGCTACTCTTTATGGCTGTTAAATTATTTCAAAATAGGTTTAAAAATTTCCTGAATCATTTTAGTCCATTAACTACTAAACTCCTACCAGTAAATATTGATCCCTGTTTGATCTATGTTGAGTTAATTTTGCTTTAATAACTGACACCCCGATGTCACCAGTCTTTTGAAGACAACTAATAAGTCTTTTCTGCCACCTCTGGGCATGCTGTGTGCATCTCTTTCCTACTCTAATGCTATCACTTTGTATGAAGTCCATATCTCAATAGTCTTTTTTAGCCTAGAGTGTACACTATGTTTTGAAAATCATTTTTCCATGCATTTAATTGTTCAGTATTCAAATAGGAAGGTAAGACATGAAAAGATGCTTGCTGCTTAGCAAACTCGCTGTAGATTCTGAATGAAGGAATAAATTATCTTGTGCACATGTGAATTTGTACCCTAGAAAGACAGGATCCAGTGACTGCTGAACCATCTGTTCCAAGTACTGTGTGATGGACTGGATTCTGATATTGCTTATTAATTGTCACTGCTTCAGCGTGGTGCTGTGCTCAGGATTGGAGGTCTTGAAGTGATACCTAATTTAGAAGGCTTGTGACAAAATTTATCACTAATTACCTGTCCCTCAAATGGGAAGTCAATGCCATCAGCAACATATGATGGTGATAATAATGGTTATCATTTATTGAGTGATTAGCATTCTAAGCACTTTACATGCATTCCCTCTCTTTAATTTTATTCCATTACCAGCTTAGTTTAGAAAAATCACTTGTCCAGGGTCGCCCGTGGTTGCTGGTGAGTGGGCAGAGCTGGCACTTGAAGCCAGGAAGCCTGACTCCTGAGAACGTGCTCCTCACCATTGCTGGCCTGACTCCTGAGAACGTGCTCCTCACCATTGCCTGCAGTGGTCCCCTTCATCTTTGTGCCCTGTCCTCTCACACGGTGAGTGGTGATCAACCCAGGAAATGTATTCAAATCACTGGGGAGCTCTTCTTGGACCCATTCCCAGCCACACATGTTTAATGTGTTCAGGGAGGGCATTTTGTTAAACTTGTGAAGGGATTCTAACATGCAGCTACACTGCGCATCGTGTGCCAAGCTGCACACCAGCACACACTCGGTGTGAATAGTGGGAGCCACTCATTCCACTTAGAAGTTCCTTAAGTCTGTGCATAAATGCATCAAATCAAACTTTGTCCCAGCCACACACATGTGGGAAGAGGGTGCTGGGAGTCCATCCGCCTTCTTCGCTGTAAATGTTCTCACCTCTTGTTAAGCAACCTGCTTTTTCCTAATCTTAGCTAGAAATTTTCTGCTTTTACCCCTCCCCCATCTGTCACTGATTGTCATTTTCTAGCCTTTTACATATAAATGTGTCGAATTGCCCTTATTTAGGCAAATAAACAAGAAACGATTCTATACCTGACAACTAAAAATTTACCTATTAGGGAGTTAGGCAGTTTAGATAAGTGAGTGAAGCAGACAGGTCTTTGAGTAATGATCGTCCTCTTTAAATGACATTTAGGGTAGTGATCGGGCAGACAAACTGGAGAGCTTGTGTTTCCCTTCCAGTGGTACCTGCTACTCCAGTCCCCATGGCAGACACACACAAATGCTACCTCATATTTGGGTTTCCAAGAAGCTCCAGAAATATAAATTTTCAATTGTTCTGCTTAGTATTTTTTTCCTTTTGTGAAATCAGTTGGCAGAGAGTTCCCCCTATTTTCCTTTTCTTTTTCAGTACCATGTAGTCCATATTGTGTTACCAGTAGTGGAGAGGACGTATTACAGCTCAATGCAAATAGCAGATTTATACCACCAGCGTTTTGCATTTTGGTATGTATCATTGCTCTTTCCTCACTATTAAATGCACCAGGTTCCGAATGTTGTCAGAAATTATCATCTTGATTTTAGATGGCATAAAATTTTCTGGCCCCTGTTTTCTTAGCTGTGAAACTGAGCCTAGAGGAGGGGATTCTAGAATTACAGGCCTGTTAAAGTCATGGTTTCTGGAGTAGGGTTAGTGTGGATGGATCCTCTTCCTATTGCTCACCAGTTGTGATCTAAAGTAGGCTCAGTGCTAAATAAAGCGTGGACAGCTTACATTTCCTCATCTGTAAAATGGAGACATAAAATATTGACTCTCTTGGTTGTCTTGAGGATTAAAATAAATTATACATGCAAAGTGCTTAGACCTAGTAAAGCACTGGCTCTACTACTAATAAAAGAAATACTTAATAATGCAATATTTTTGATAGGTTGAAATCAAACTATTGCCCATAACTTTGTCCCATTCTTCTTGTTGGGGCTGAGCTTACTTAGCTAAGTCTGCTCAGTCTTTGCTCTTCTTTCCACCAACCTTTGAAGAAGTTTCCCTGGGACACTTACTTCTACAAAATGAGTAGGACTTAGAGCTTCCTGGTGATGGACACAATCCAAGCTGTGGAACTCTGTCCTGCCCTCTCAGATATGGTCCATACCGATGAGAAGCTTGTGCCTGTAGAACCAAAGGAAATCTCCTTGGAAGAATTAGAAGTAACGTGTGATTAATAATGAATATATGTATGTATTTTAAAAGTAGGGTTGTGCTAAATGTGAAAAGTCAATAAATGCCTGTTAACCTTCTCTGAGGTCAACTGTTGGCCGGGTGGCTGGTTATGCAGGGCAGCTTGAGCATCTGCAGCCTAATTCAGAACTGCCCTCGGATCTGACAATGCTACATGCAATTAGGAAAATGTCTCTGTAATGATGGTAATTGGTGTATGCCAGGAGGACAGGGCACAGCTGCGGGGTGCTTTGGGAGAGAAATGAGAAAGATTCATCCTTTCCTGAGGAGAAACAGCCTCAAGCAGTCTCTTTTCAGTGCAAGTCTACACTACTTTCAATTCCATCTCCATTAGGATTGACTGAAAAACACTTTACAAAAAGTGCATGACTCTTGGACCAAAGACTTCTGTGATATATTTTTTTCCAAAACTTGTGAGTAGGTTAGGGTTGTGAATTTCCCTCTTTAATAATGTTCTTGTGGGTCTAAATATCTAACTCAAACCAGGTTTGGTGTAAATTTTGAGCTGGGGCTTTTTGGGTTGTCTTTGGTCCGTTACTGAGCTTCACTTGTACTTTGGATAAGTTGTGTCTTCTGAGGATGGGCTGTCGTTTAGCTTTGCCTCAGTCGAAATGTTGCTATTTGTAAATGAGAGAGCTATCAGAGTAGACTTAGTCTTGCTCTCCCCTTTTAGTTCTTCAGACTAACAGTCTTGAGAGAAGAAATGGGTTTGACTTTGAAAGAAATGTAGAGCTCTGTTCTGACTTCAGATTAGAGGTGATTTCTGGTCTTCCCCATCCCCCGATTTCCCTAAACCCTTAAATAATAGAAAACAATTCCTTGGCTTCTCCCCGCCCCGCCCCCCAGTCACTACCCACTCTGAATAATTAATGATGATTATGGTGTGAGACTGTTTGGCATTTATGACTGCGTTAGGTTTTTAAGTCCCTTTATACCTCCATTTTCTTACTGATCCCAAGATCAACACTAAGAAGTAAGAAGAGAAACAGGATGCAAAAGACTTCGGACATTCATTTATCCTTTCATCCATTCAACAAATATTTAATAAGTAATTATGCGTGCTACATATTGTACTGGGAGCAAAGTCTAACATGAAAAAGAAAGACAAGGTCTCAGTGCATTTTATTGGGAAACCCAGGCAATGATTACATAAATGAATGAATAAGATCATTTCAGTTAATGATACTCACTGTGAGGAAAATAAAGCAGGATGATGTCTTTGGAGACCATCTACTGTTGTTGCTTTAGATTGGCTTGTCAGAGAAAGCTGTGCAGGAATGATGACGGTTCAGCTGAAACTTTCATGGATTAAAAGAAGGCATGGTGAGGTTGAGGAGAGAGCACACCAAATTCAAACACCTTAAGATGAAAAGACAGGTGGAGTGGGGAGGATAACAGGAGAGAGAGAAAGGTAAGCAGGGGCCAGGTCATTACCACTTCTAGGGCATGGTGAGGTTATTAATTCAGGGCTTCACAGAACTGCCTGCAATATTTCTATGGGAACAGGAGCATCCCCAGGTCCCTTCCCCTGATAGTTATAGAAATAGAGTAATGCCATATAAACAGAAGATTCATGCCATTACACCCACAGCACTGTGAGCTCATGAAGCAAAGGCACCTCAGCATTCATTTTGGTATCCTTTCCAAAGACCTGACAGAAATGTAATTAATAAACACATTTCACAAACTGAGCTGCTTCCAAAGTGTGGTCATGGCTCCCCTGCACCAGAGCATCCAAGGAGCTTTTTTGAAGGGTGGGAGATTCTAGAGAGCCCAACCAGGGCCCCTTCCAAAGAGACAGGGTCTCAATAAGTTGCCTAGGCTGGGCTGAAACTTGAGATACTTCTGCCTCAGCCTTCCAGAGCACTGGGCTTACAGGTATGTGCCACCATGTCCAGCTCAGAGTGCCTATTTAAAAATGAAGATGCCACAACCACACAGTCGGTCTATGAATTCAGAATTTCTGAAAGTGGAGCTACTAATCTGCATGTTAAACAAAATTCCTCGGCTGATTTTTAGGCACAGGAAATTTGAGAATTGACCTCATTTTTACTTCCCATACGTTCCTACTGTATCCTAAGAATCTTAGTGTTTAGGCTCGTGTGTGTGTATACTCATGTGAGACGCCTGCTGACAACTGTGTGTGTTTGCTCTGTTTTTTAAGCTGGATCATAATATGATTATGTAAGTGTGTTAATTTCTAATGTACTTACATTCCTGTATTATTTCAAGCAAAGTGAGTGAAATTAGTAAAATAATTATGAATGTATTTCCACTTTTGTTCTATTCCATTTATGTGATTTTATTATCAGACAGGAAGTGGGAGTTCTAGCATACTTCTGAAAAGTCAGGGCTGAAGACTGAAACTTCTACAAAAATGGAGTGATATATAATGTGCTATGCTTTAAAACCTGTACTGTGATAATGAACTAATTCCTTAAAAGAAAGAAGTAGATTAAACAATGAATTGATCCTCAGAAAATGCCTATCTGACCAAGTTCTATCCAAATATTGGCAAAGATTGAGGTTGCTTCTCTCCCTCATTTAGTTTTCAGAGAGAGAGAGATCGGAGGGAAAGACAGGGTCTCAAGTCCTCCCACAGGTGCCAGTGGGAGTGTTGTTCCAGCTCCAAGTTCACTGTGTGTCTGAAGACCCTCAAGGGCTGGAGACATGGCAATTGCATACAGTAGTGTTTCTGGGGATGGAAATGACAGACCCTCAGGCAAGCCCAAAGGCTTGGTCTCCACGCCCTTTGCAGTACGTGCATTCCAGTTTAATCAGCTATGGAGGACACTGGCAGGGTAGCATTTTCTTCATCTCATCTTCACTGTTTTCGTTTTGTTTTGTTTTTCCTATTATTTCTCTTTTTCACTCTTTTGCCAAAGCTGTATCCTAAGTTATCATCATTTCCTCCTGCTGCTACTTGGTTTTGTTGGGGTTTTTTAAATACAAAATATACAATTGCTTGTACTTGGGGCAGGGAAAACATACAAGGCATATGTAAAGAAATAAACAACAAATTCTCTTAAAATCTTGTCCTCCAAAATAAAATGACACAGTAAGACCACATAACATGGCACAAGGCCAAGGGTGTCTAGAGCAGAGAACAAGGCTGCTCTCTTTTTGTTCCAGAACCAACTGCTTTGACGGTAGATCATTTAAAATGTCCCCTCCTTCTCCGATTGTACTGGGTTCATTTTCTAATAATGTATTCTACCAATTATTATTTTTCTTTTCTTATTTTTTAAATGACATGATTTATTAAATGACAGAAGATTACTAGGGATGGCTGAATCCCCTTTCCTCAACTTGTCAGATTTCTCTTTGTCATTTCAAAGAACACATGATTTTTTTTTTTTTTTACTTTCTTTCACATTCACAAGCTCCAGTCAATTTTACATTCTTCCTTGACCTTATGCTTACCAAGTCTGCCATTAGTATAATCTGGCAGGCTACAGCCCACATCATAGCCAACAGGATTTTATTTAGCCAGCACAGTGATTGTTTTTAATTACTGAATTTGAATGCCTTTAGATGGGCAAACTCCCCACGTTCCACACCTGCCTCCCACCTGCTGCTTTACAGTTTGGCCTCAGAGGGAATTTCAGCACAACCATTTTTTTTTTTTCTAAAAACAGCTCCATATTTTTTCTGCTGATGCAACTGCTGAGTTTTGGGGAGTGTTTTTTTGTGGATGTGTGTTGGTTGTGTTAATATGTCTTGATGGTAGTGATAGTTGTATGTAAGAGTTAGCTGTGTATTTGGGCATATTTTGGTGATATGTCTGTGTGATACGTGTGTGTATTGGTAGAGATGTGAGCAGAGGAGCTGTTTTGCTTTGGTCTGGCTTTGTTTCTTCCCAATTGTAATCTAATAAAGTATTTTTCCTTTGTAAGATTTCATTACTTAAATGACAGGTGTTTTTCATGTTTTATTTGCCAATATGTGCCGTGTAACTTATGCATTGCTTCTTCCCCTCCCAAAGGCAAGAATCCTGATATAGCAAGTTACTCATCCAGTTGAAAAGAATGTTCTGAAGCTCATATATTTTTATCCCATCAGTGGAGATTTCAGGATTCAGGAGCTTTTCTTAAACAAGAAATGATGGCATTCCTTTAACTTAAGACTTATCATCAGATAACTTGCTAGGAATGACAGAATATATTCTACAATCTGCTTACCAAACACTAAGCTGAAGTGTTTAGCTGCAGATACCTAACATAATAAGGACATAATAAGGAGCTATAAACTAGCTGCTTCTTGCATTACCACCCATCCTGATTCATTTAGAAATGTTTCAGTAGGTCCACAACCTCTTTCATCACCTACTTCCAAGCTATTGGCTGATTTTTCAGAGTTCCATTCCTTGAGACCTCATTTTGCAAATCACTTCCTTGAATTATGACAGGTGCCCAAAACAGAACTCTCTCCTCACCCTTTCACGGTAGGTGCAGGCTCAGACTTCTGCCGCTCATCTTCATCAACTGCATGCCAGTCCTCGCCACTGGCGTTCTGAATTTGCTCTTTGCAAGGTCTTTGCAAAGCTAGAAATAAGATAATTTTGCACTCGGTGTACTGCAGCTATCTGTTATTGCTGAAAAGTTTAATTCTATGTGCTGTTATGTAATTTGGAAAATAAGTTCATTTTCTGGTAATAGTTTCCCTTACTATTCAAATTTACTTTTTAGTCTGTATTTACTTTAATTGTTTTATATCAGCACACATCACTTCACTGAAGCCATTGAAAATGCTATTATTTAAACACTAGTACTGAATTTTTTAAAAGAGATTGTGCTTATAACACTGCTTATGAGTTATGGAATATTTACTGATGTGTGTGATAGGTGTGTACCTCAGTTAAGGACTAAACACAGGTAGAAGCCAAAACAACCATAAATTTGATAAGGAAAGTCCTCTCCAGTGTATCAGTTATCTGTTGCTATGTAACAAATTACCCTCAAACATCATGGCTCAAAACAATGATAAACATTTCATAAAGTTCACAGTTTATTTGGGTCAGGAATTTGGGAGTGGATTAATTAGGTGGTTCTGGTACAAGACCTTTCATGAGATTGAAGTTCCCTTTCTGCCCTAAGTGCAGTCGTCCAAAGGATTTATCAAGTGCGATGGTTTGAAAGTTCTCCTCCAAGTTTATGCATTGGCAACAGTGCCCAAAGAAAGAGTTGAAAAGTGAGGCTGCTGAGAGATGATTAGGTTGTGAAAGTTCTACTCTCATGAATGGATTAATGCTGTTATCACAGGGGTGGGTGAGTTGTCACCAGAGTAAGGGAGTTTTCTGTCTGTCTCTGTCTGTCTCTGTCTGTCTGTCTCTCTCCCTCTCTCTCCCTCCCTCCCTCCCTCTCTCTCTCCCTCCCTCCCTCTCTCCCTCTCTCCCTCTCTCCCTCTCTCTCTCTCAGAAGTCTCACCTTCTAGAACTGTAAGAAATAAATTCAGAGTGTATCTCTATAAATTACTCTGTCTGCTGTATTCTGTTAGCGAAGTATAAAAGGACTAAGACAGAAGGGCTGGAGGATCTGATTCCTGGGTAGCCTAACTATAATGGCTGCCAAGTTGGTCCTGGCTCTTGGTAGGAGTCCTGCATTCTTCCCTGCTGGACTTCCTCCACAGGTGATGAGAATATCTATCTCTGTGATGTGATGGCTTCCTCCTCCATAGCAAGGCAGGAAGGTAGAACCTCTGCTGTGACCCCTCCTTAGGACCCACCGGTATTTCTGCCATCTCTGGCCCTCAGAGAGAATCACTGACTTTACCTCACATCAAAGGGGATGGAAATTAGGCTCTCCCTGCAGAAGGAAGAAGTTTTAAAACTACCACATTATATTGCTATAATTTTTCACTTTTATAATACTGATGTATTTCAAAAATTGAGATCAACTGTCACTTTTTTTTTAATCATACTTAAAATGAGAGCCAAAGGTCATTCTGGGAGGAAGGTTGTTCAGGGGCATAGAAGTTTCTCAGGCTGGACACTAGAACATTGTTTTTCAAGCTGTGTTTCCATCATGGCTTCCCAGGTTGGTTTTATATTTAATAAAACTAAAATCGTCGATTGGGGTTATATATAAAACAATTCTAGTCTCCCCTGTTTATTTGGTTGAGTAGCTGTTTTTAAATAGAAAACAGACTTGACCAGGTCTATGGTTTATAAACTTGAATTTTGCATATGACTCACCTGAAGCTCTTTTAAAAACAAAGATTCCTGGACACTGGCCCAGATGTACTAAATCATAAATTCTAGGGATTGGGGCCCTGGGAATTGTTTCTTTCTCAAAGCCCCTGGTGATTCTGATAGAGCCAGTTAAAACTGTTTCATTACCACTGCCTCATACATAAACAAATCTGTCTACCAACTAAAATCGCTCCAAAAGGGCAACACCAAGCCAAAGGGAAATCATTCACACTTCTCATGATATTTAACCTTATTTTGCTCTTCAGAAAAAGGCTTAGTTTAGCTTTCTAGGCACTTTCCCAACACCCGCCCTGTGACAGACAAGGACTGTCTGGTGCTGAAGCAATGTCCCCATCCCTGGAGGCAGTAACACTAGGGGCAGCCATGCTGGTAAGGACTCTAGCCCAGAAATGCATTGTTCATGCTTTTCCGAAGACAATGACTCTCTTTCTGATTATAGTTGTCCTCCTTGTACCCAAAGGCTTTCCATGCAACCACAGGAGCATAACAATGACATGAGGGCTTGGAAAGGAAATGTCTTCATTGATTTTTATTTCGTGAATTGGTGCCTCCATAAAAATGGCACAGACTTGTTTTACAGTGTCAATTTGTGGAATTGAGGGGAGGATTGTTAAAACCCATCCATTTTCCCAAAGTTTAAACCACCCTAATGAATTAATCCATAGATAATGGATTGAATTCAGTGCAATTACCCTAGTAAGTAAGGCTTGTTAAAAAGAGATAAGGCAACACACTAAAGAAAACAGCAATTTCAGCTATTAACTGGATTTCATCTGGGCTTTGAAATTCAGTCTATAAGTTTCCTTTGAAAAGACAAAATGTGGGCTCCCATTATCAATGTACCAAGCAGATGCTAGAGTTCACCTGTTGATACTGTCTATAATGAGGAAAAAAGATAATTCTGACAGAATTATCACCTCCAGGTACCCAGGATGTGCATTTCATGTACCTCAATAAATTCTTAAAATTATAGGACTTAGATTCCCTAAGACATAAGTTTGTCCTTGTTCCAACTCTACCCCTTATTACTTTAATTTTTTTTCCTAATTACAGCTAGAGAAAACCATATTATTTTGAATAAACTGACATCACTATAGGTATCGTACAAGTTAAGGATGACCACAAGAATGTTTTATATTTGTAAGGAACTGTGCAGTTGAATAGCATTATTTTAGAGATCAGTCCTGACATCGATTTCTGTGCCCCAGACATTGGGAAGAATTTAAAAACATCCCCAGGCCTCTTCAAAAGACCACTGCTGCTAACTCAGGACCTGATTTTGAATGGTTCATCTGCATTTATTATTTAGTTATTATTTTTACCACTGTATTCAATTGTTAGTTTTATTTGTTTTGTTTTCTTCAGAAAACTCTTAAGCGATTTCTTCTCTATTTCCATGTACCTACTGTGTTGACTGTTTTCAAAGATGCCTGCTTTCATTATCTCCCTTCCCTATTAAAATATCTTTGGTTGTTTCAGTTGCTTATAGCCATGACCTAAACACTGCAGTTTAACATTGAAAGCTTTTCCTGGTCTAGTTTTTCTTACATTCCAACACTGAGTTCTTTTATCTTCCCTTATGATATTTGACATCTATGTTTCCTCTTCTTTGTTCACAGTTTGCACTCATGATATGTGATTTCTCTGAGTTCAGGTGGGTGTTGTACCTCCTGAAACTAAACTATAAGTTCCAGTCAATAGCCTCCTTTCTGGAACATTCTTCTCTTCTCATGCTCACTGACCCCCTCCACCACTGAGTTCCTATGGAAGCAGGAAGTAGTGTGGCACAGTGTAAGGGTGTATGAAGAATGCAGGCTCTACAGCAGATTGGTCTATTAGGTTCCTATTCTTCTTCTTCAACTTAATAACTATATGATCTTGAACAAATAATTTGTCTGGCTTCAGGTTAATTTGGAAACAGGGAGTAACAGTACCTCCCTTTCAAGAATAGTAGATGAGTTAGGAGAGGGTGGAGTAGCCCTGAAGTACAGCATTATTGTTGCTAATATTCTACTGTTGAATATTTGCTCTTAGAGTATTGTGTTACTCTTTGTCTATTGCTTGCACTATTTTCCAAATAGATTGACAGCCACCCAAAAGAAGTTTATATATTGTCCTCTGTATACTATACACTGTTGTCACTGTTAGGGATTTAAGACAGCCTTTCAGTCTTCCACAGTTGAATGTGGAAAATAGCTTTACATAAAGTAATAACATTAAATTATTATCATAATTTATTAAGCACTTGCCATAGGTCAACTCCTCTGCTATATAAGCCCTCAAAACAATCTTTAAAGTAAATTCTATTTATTGTCTCAATTTTCCATATTATAAAAAACAAGCTAGGCTTAGCAATCCAAAGTCTCCTAGCATATGAGTGGTAGAACATGGTGTTGAACCAGTCAAAATGATTTGGTTTTAAATTTTTGACTTCTACAAGAGAAAGACAAAGAACTCATGTTAAAATCTTGGTTTGCCACTCTGGGTGACCTGGGGTTATCTTCCCAATCTCTACAAGCCTCAATTTCCTCATTGATAAAAGAAAAATATTAATAGTATTGACCTCCTAGGTCTTTTCTGAAAGCTAAATGCACTAACCCATGTTAAACTACCTGGCATATTCTAAAGGCTCCATAAATGTTAACTATTAATATTTAATTCTTATGCCTGTAAAATTTGTGCACTTAAATGCTATGCACAATGCCTTGTTGGTATATATTTTTCAATTGATTATTTTCATATCACAGTCTCTCTGGACCAAAATAGTTTAAATAAGTCATAGCAAATCCAGACTGAACAAGTACATGAATTGACTTCACACTAGAACATAAACCAGGATGGTGTTTTTCAAACACCAGACACTTTCAAGGCTTACTGATGGGGCGATAATAACATTCCATACTCACCTTTGCTGTGTCCAGTAAACACACACTACTGGTTTTCTCATTGTTATGCTGAGAGTCAACTACATTATGACCATAAAACTCTGTGGGATTTGGGGAAATCATTGCACTTCTTGTGGCTTATGACACCACCTGGGGGGTGTTAGAATCACCCAGAAAGGCTTTGCTTGTTGTGTCTTGTCATTCAATCTCAATCAAGAAAAAAGAAGAGGGAGAAGGAGAAATGGGACAATGTGTGGGAATTCCGAGCAAACTCCTTTGGGTGGTATCAAGGGTCCCTAAGCAATATCTGGACATTTCAGCAACCGTTCATTGCCAAAGAAGTCTTCAACTCAACCCTCACAATTCCCAACACATTCACTATTTAAAATATAGTCACTGTTTATAATCTATTTAAAGCCAAACTGGAACAGTATTCTAGGAATGTAACATCTAAGGGTGTTGCTGCTCAGAAGGGAAATTAACAAGGCAGAAATACACAGAGCTATATCTGTGAGTAGCTTTTATTTCTGCTGGGAAAGCCCCAGAGTGGGAAATTGTCACCTGAGGCAAAATTATGAAGAAGATTGATTTATTTTTGGTTTACCCAGGAAAGTGTTCCCCAGTGTCCTTGTGTAGCCAGCAGGGTTTTGGATCACTGGCAGAGTTTGCTCCTCTATTGTGGTACTTGAGGTTGTTAAATATTCATTTATTCATTCAACTGTTATGCATTAAGGGTCCTCTGCATACTATACTCTGTTGTGACTGTTTGGGATTTAATATAGATGTGATCCCTGCCTTCCTGACACTTGCCTTAGAGTTGGGAAAGGTAGTCAGCAAGCTGGCAAATGAATTAACAGAATAACTTCAGCTGGCAATTTGGGTTGTAAACAAAAGGCAAGGAACTAATGGAACAGAGAATGACAGTAAAAGGGGTTAGTTCTTACAAGGTGGTCAGGGAAGGACTCACTCAGAGTCTAACACTTGAACTAAGAATTAACACTGACAGGGTGATAGCTATGGAAAGATCAGGTATGTTCCAGGGAGAGGAAATAGCTTCTGCAAAGGTCCTAAGGCAGAACTCTGCTGGATGTGTTCAGAGATAAAAAGAAGTTAGACATGGCTAATGAATACAAAATAAGGGGAAAAGAGCAGAGATTGATATGGGCAGTGACTAGCATGTGTATGGTCTTAAAGGTTCTCCATGGTGTTACAGGGAGCTCATTAGCCCCCTCCAGGGGCTGTAGAAGGGAGCTAACCTTCACCAGATATGTTCTGTGTTCCCACTATGTTCCAAGCACTTTTATGCCATTTATTTTACCCTCCAACTGATTTGTGAAGTATTTTACTGCCCATTTTAGAAATGGAACAAATATAATAAAGATGAAGAGTTGCCCAAGGTTACTAATTAGTAGACTCAAGTCTGCCTGACTCCCAAGTCCATGTTTTCCTACTATGTTTCCCTGTCCTCATTAATGGCTGAATCAGTAATACATATATTTATGGAAAAGTAATGGTACCGGTTGGATTACAACTAGCATGAGTTCAACATTTTTTTTAAAAAAGGTGATGCGAACCTTGAAAAGGAAGAAATAAAAATACTAAAAAGGAGATCTTTCTTGTTATTGATATTGTTCTGCAAAGAACGGTGTAGCTTCCAGGAACGTCCTTCTTTTTCATCATTCTTGTATTCTACTCATCGTCAAAGTCTGATGAATTTTCTTTGAGTCCCCCTCCATCTCTCTTCCTCTCTCTGCTCACAGCTGCTGTCCCACTCAAGACGCTGTTCCCTTTCCTCCAGACTCCTTGTGGAGTGGCAGCTCTTCTTCTATCCATGTAGCCCTTCCCATCAGTTCTCCACCCTGCACCTACATCCACCAATTGAAAGTGGCAATAGGATTGTTTTACCTGCATTGTACCTTCTTAATTCACTCTCAAGGGGCTTCCTCCTATTGTTACAATAGAGACCAAATTGCTTCACGTTCTCGGGAGATCTGGCCTCTCACTCTTCATCAGATCCATCTTATTGTCTTAGTTCCTGCATAGGACCACCTTCCTTTTCTGAGCATTGCTTCATCTCATTTCAGACTCATTTTTCCTAAGGTTGTTCTCCGTATACCCAAACCACTTTGCCTTTGCTTATTAACTTCTATTTCTCCTTCACTTACTCACAAAAGTCTTTCCTGACCTTAACTCCCCCAGCTAGGTCAGGACACATGTCACACAGTCGCATAAACACTCTGCCCTTCTCTTTCATAACCACACTGTGGACTATAATCATGGGTCCAGCAGATTACTTATCTGTCCCCGCTCTTGATTGTAAGCACTGTGAGGTCAGGAATTTGGTTTATTGCTCAGTATCAGATCCCTCAGTATCTACCATAATGCCAGAGAGAAAGCCTTTGACAAATACTCATTGATCCTGGCAGTATCTTCTCTGGGCAGAGGACCTGACTGCAAATGGGTCTAGTTCTGCCATCTCACCACTGCCGTGGTCAAGTTGTGCATGCAGACAGCACCTGGAGAAGTTGCTCTACCCAGGGTCTCATCCCCCACACAGAGCCCACTTGAGGGGTCCCTAGAGATTTTCTGTCCACGCGGATCTGATATGGAGTCTTTGCCTGGTTAAGTAGTACTAGTACCATTGATCTTGACAGTATCTGTGGGACAAAGCATCCCGGATCCAAATATGCTGGCTAACTCTTCACAAAAGAAAAAGTTCTTAGAGAAAATTGTTCCCAATTCTTTGTGAATAAATTGGTCTATTACAAAATATGTGAATACATATACACGTAATGAAATACCAAAATGACACTGGAGTAGAAAATCAATAAATCTACTCAGCACCACATTTTGAATTGGCTCTTTCATGAATATCTGTAGGGCAGCTGCTAGAGCCATATTTAAATCTAGCCAGTTGGAAGAAATAAATCAATGATGAATTCTGAAGTGATTAAGTTTTTTCACCATTCAGTTCCAAAGTGGTCTCCTTACTTGTTTGGCCTTTGTTGGAAACACACCAGTATAGGTGATTGGCATGCATATACAATGCTGTAAGGTATAGTATATCACACAAAATAGGCACTATCTTGGTATTTTTATTTACATATTAAAAAAGCTCTAAAAGAAAATCACCTTACTCTTTAATTACATCAACACAAATCAAAAAAACAAACGAGTTCAAATGACTTGACAATATTTTATTTCTTTCATTATCCTGTACATATCTCTTTCTGAAATAAAGTTGACAGAATCATGTGTTACAAGTAAGGAGCAGGTAGAGAAGCTGAGGGCCTTTACAAGGTTTCTAGGTTGTATAACAGAATATCAGTGCAAGAGCTAATTGAGAAGGAAATAAAGTGTAATTTGGGGTATTTGGAGTTTGAGGTGTTGGTTATGAATCTGTTTGGAGATATGTGGAAGGCAGTAGCTCAAGTTGGAGGTTCGAACTACTTATCAGGGAGGCAGCAGATTTTAGTAAATGCAGCCATAGAAATGATGATAGTGCCGAACCTGAGAAGATACTCTAAGTCATTTCAAGATACACGGGTTTCTTAAACATGGCTTTTCTCCTCAGAGTTCACACTCCGTTCAGATTAAGGAAATGTGCTGTACTTGCTAACACTTTCAAATTCAACAAGTTTTGACAAGGAGAGCGATTAGGAGTAGGAATAGTTGGTAAAAGCTTCCCTGAAACAACAATAACAACAAAACTTCAGACTTGAATCAGCCATTGAAAAATGAGTAGAATTTGGAAGGGCAAGTTCTTAGAAAGTATTCAGAGTTAATTGGAACAAATCAGTCAAAATATTCTTGAACACATATGCCAAATGCTGAATTTTTGAAGCAACTTTGCTTCAAAACATCAGGTAGAATTTTACTTTTGAAGCTTCTCCCAGTGTTAGTTTAAAGGATCTTTTGAAAGTAGAATTGAATTGCTAGTGCCAGTCAACCTCTAACTACTACATACTGTATATGGTTTAGCTTAGCTTATAAAAATATAGGAAGCCTCACAGATTAGCTACACCCTTCCTTCCTGACCTCCCTCTCTCCTTTTTTTCTGTCCTTTTTCTTTCTCTTCATCTTTGCACAAATCTTTATTAATTACCTTATGTAGTTCGGTTACTATACCTTCCTATGGGTACAATTCTACAAAAGAGAGGTTGATTAATCAATGAAAAACGGTGTCTGGAAGTGTATCTTTAACACCATAATAGATCATTTTGCAGTCCTTTTGTGAAGGGCGGTATTTTTTTTATTACCAACAGCAATTTTGCTTTGGTTCATTGATTCAGTCCCAGGAGAGAAATTTCCTCCTGTTATAAGGAACAGTTGGGCGTTCCCTGAGCAACTGGTTTGTTTCTATATCATGAATCCCATGGGTGTTATAACCACTTGTGTTTCTTCCTTAAATTGGTTGCTGGAAAATTTGGACTTGGAGATAGATTTGTACCTCCGATGTACTGAATCATAAACCACAGGGTTGGGACATGGGACTCAAATGCTCAACAAGTGAATCTGATGATCTAACCAGCTTGGGAACCATGGTTTTTGCTTCCTTTTTTAGGCTACTTAGCAGTTGGCAATGAATATCTGGCCAGGGATTGCATTCCAATGTAGCTCCAGGAAGTATATCCAGATGCTTCTGACAAGGAAGTAATTCTGCTGATGTTTGGCAAAGACTTTGCAAATAACTTAAATCTTAAAATTCCATAACGTTAGAGGGAATGTCTATGAAGTTATGAGATCTCTTTGGGGAGTTTCAGTTTATACTCAAAAGAGTTCAGGTTAATTATTCACATTACTATTTCTAATTATAACAAGTGCATAGAAGAGGCTCCAAAAATGTCTGAGGAAATTAAGTGATTCTCTGCTTTTAAAGGAGACAGAGAAATGTTAGATGACTTGATCAAGGTCATCTCACTACTTAAACGCAGAAACCATCACGGGTGCTGGGACTGATAGCTTTGAATCATAGTTCAGTGTTCTCTCAGCAGTGGCCCTCTCATGAAGAAAATGGTTGGCTCTGTAAATAAAGTTCTTTTATCATGTACTTAAGTTTGAGCAATCCCACTTGAATCCCCTAAGTTTCCCCACTTACTCAGCCAGGGAAGAACAGTTAAACAAACCTTCAGTATATTAAAAGCCTCCCCAAAGCATTCATTTGTCCTCAAAAACTTTTTTTTCTGCTATAGTCATAGAGTTAAGCATAAGAATGAGATTTTTATGAACATAGCTGAAATATTTAGGGATTGATTTTCATTCATGGGTCTGTGATTAAGTTTTTGGCAGAACAACATGGTAGGGGATACTAGTATGTATCCAATGACCGATTAGGTAATACTTTTTTATATTTACATTGCGTTATATACAGCAGTGTTTCTCAAGTGTGGGTCAGGAAGGAGTTATTGAACTTGTTTTCACTTATTTTACCACATCTTTGTAGAAGGTTGTGTACCTTTAATAGCAAATGCAAAACTAGGATACATTCTCCAGGCGTATATAATTTTTAAATAAGTTTACATATAATGTGGTTGTGTCTTTTTAAAACTCAGAAGAACATATCTCAGTAGAAATTTCAGACTACTGATACAGCTTTGAAAATTAAATTCTTAATTTTTTCTTTCTATCCTGGCATAACTTGGCCCTTAAATGTCCCCCTCAAAGGCCAATGTGATGAAGACCTGATTCCCAAGCCTGTAATGCTATTGAGAGATGGTGAAATCTTTAAGAGATAGGGCTGAGTAGAAAAACGTTAGGTCATTTGCAGCATGAGGTAGAAGGCAATATTGGGACCCTAACCCCCTGCTGTTTTTCTCTGCTTCCCCTTTGCCATACGTTGAAGAGATTTCTCTACCACACGCTCCCACCATGATGTACTGCCTCACAGTAAGCCCAAGAGCAATGAGGTGGCTGCTCATGGACTGAAACCTCCAAAACCCTGAGCCAGAAGGAAACTTTTCTCTTTATAAAGTGTTCATTCCAGGTGTTTTGTCACACTGATGGAAAGTTTATGTATACTCAAATCTACCCTAACAAAGCAGCACAGTTAGGTTATTTTCTTCTTACTTACGTTTTTTCTTCCTTCCTCTTTTTTATTTCTGAGAGTGCTTTCTGAAGGCATATCTGTATTATTAATAGGCCAAACTCAGAGAAGCAGCATATGTGAAGTTGAACTAATCACTATCACAATTCTAGCAATTTCAAGCATTGGCCAAACTCAGTAGCTATATTAACACTTTATTTCAAATATTCTCTGAAAGATCATCCTAATATCCTAAAAGTACAATTATTATGTATTTATTATTACTTGGTGATCCCGCACTTAGCTTTAAATATTTGACTAGAAATATATGAGAGTTTAAAAAAACTTTTTTGGTTTTTTGACCATTTATTTTAATGTGTGTTCCAGCCTATTTAAAAAGAGTCTACTTAATTATTTTTTGGAATGCTTGATTCACCTTCACGCAAGAGGATTTCCACATATTTAAAGCTTTTTGTCTTTAAAGAAATAAATAAGTCTTTTAGCTGATTATGGAAAATTCTAAGTATACAATAACTAGATTTAAGAGGATTCTTTTGGAGATGCAATTTAAAAAATTCTAAATACATGATACACACTTCTGTGAAAAGCATAATAATCACCTATACAATTAACTAAATGATTCTCTTGAGCTCAAGAATATAAACTGGTGAGTGGCTATCTGCATTAATCAGATAATTTCCATGTTTTACTTCAGGATGTAGACTTTTTAAAATATTGCTCTGTGAGTTTTATTTTAAATAATAACTCATTGAAATGGAAGGGGAAAAGTTGATTTAATCCATGCTTCAGTGACTTAATATTTGTCTGATTTTTGAAGGATTTAGCACTGTTCCTCAGGGAACCATTGCAGAGAGGGAAAAGCCCATGGAAAAGCTTTATGGATTAGTTTGTTCATTCATTGATTCATTCACTTAATGTTTATAGAGGGCTCATTTTGCACCACAATCATGTATGCTGACTGTGGACTTATGTGTAGAACGTCCAATGGCTCACTTCAAGAGTATCAACGCAAAACAATAGAATTGTATTTCATATATTAAAAGAACAATAAAGATATCATGTATTTGTCAATCATTATTTTAAATTTCTCTTATAACAATTTTTATTGCATATAATTTTTATTGCATATGATCATAAAATAATCACTTCTTGAAATATGTTTGAGGCCCTATACTAAGCCCTTTAGATTCCTCTAATGCTTTTCACTACCCCGCAAGGTGCCGTTGTAGCCTAGTATTGCAAGCACTAAGAGAATGAAGTCAAAAGCCACATTGTCTGGGTCCAAAATCTGGCTCAGCTGTCTTAACATCTGAGTAACCCAGAACTAATTATTTGCTCTCTCACTGCCTCTGCCACTCAGGTGCAGCTGGAGGAAATAATATCACCTATGTCATAGGACAGTTGTCAAGCCTGAATTAATTGATAATATGCAAAGAATTTAAACAGCACTTGACACATAGAACAATATAAGTGTTTGCTACCGCTATGATAGTTACTACTGCTATTAACATTATAATTGTAAAACAAATGCATTAATATTAAAAGAGAGTTTATTCACATATTAGTTTTTCCGGTACTGGAGTGAAGCAAGCTATTTGGTGGAGAGATGTTGATGTGCTTCTAGAAGGTTGGGTGAGATTTTAATTCAAGCAAGGAAGGGCATGCCAGGGAGGAGGAAGAAAGTAGATGAATGCATGGTTGTCTAATAGTACAAAGTAAGTCTGAGAAAAAATGAGGATTGTGAGGATCTAGGGTTCAGAGTAAATGGCAATAAGAATTAAAAGACTCGGTTATAAAAAGACTAGATGTGTATACATGTGTATTGGCACACAGGCACATGGGAAAATTCATTGACTGATCATAGTTGATTCTAGAGTTACTGTTGTCTTTACTAAATTGTTCTCATTAAATACCCTTCAAACTTCCTAAAAGATCATCTGAAAAGAGGCCTTAGAAACAAAGACCATCCCTTAGGCACAAATAATTGCTGCATTTACATCAATAGTAACCCTAAGAAAGGGCAACAGCCATCAGTTTCAAAGACCAGAAATCAGACTGCGATCAAAATTACTAGCCCAAGCACAGTATTAATTTTCTGATTGATGGGGAGTAAGAAAAAACTATTGAGTATAGCTTCAGCTATATGTCAGGGACCCTGCACATCTCTTCTCATTTATGAAGTATAATAAATGAATCACCAAGAAGGATTCATTGTCAGCCCCAAGACAGTGTGAAGGATGAAGCACTCCTGTCTTCTCCTGATGTCAGTTGATCTATTAAATTAACAAGCATATAGATAGATTATTTAAAGATCAATTTAGCCAAGAATTGCTTTCGAATGAATACATCAGGCATCAAGCCTGTTTTCTGAGATCGGTTTGTAATTGGAATACATATTACTCGAAACTTCTCATCACAGAGCTCAAGCAGTTTCAATCAGGAGCCTTTGCTCTTTCTGCAAAGTGTGTGAAAATCAAAAATGAGCAGATCCACTTCATTATGGGTAATGAGGAGATCTGTAGTTACTCTGTAAGTAATCGGGGAAAAGAATTGCTGCAAAAATGCTCCTTGCTTACATTACTGGCACTGGGCTAGCACTTCTGTCTTAGAAAATCTTTTCAGCATGAAAGTTTTGGAATTAAGTTCCTAATAAACTTAGAAAGTCCAACAGCTGTAAGTAATTATGATACAAGCATATCAATCCATGTGCAAACAGATTTATTCAGTAAGCTCCAATTCTCTTGCTAACCCTTCACTGCAATAATTAAGCACACTTTAATGAGTTTGTTAGCAATTTCCATATGATTTCCCCCTAATTATTATTGGAGTTGCCCATGTTTATAATACTTAGTAATATCCTTAAAGTATCCATAGCAAAGACACAATTTTGGCTGGTGTATTAATTTCAGTTTTGTCATTCATGTGCTAAATAAACTAGAGAAAACATTTATTTAAAGGTCAACATTTTTTAAATTGATTTGTGAGTTTGTGTGCTTTTTTGTTTGTTTGTTTGTTTTGAGATAGGGCCTCACTACGCAGTTCAGGCTGGCTTTGAACTCACTGTGTAGTCCAGGCTGGCCTCAAGCTCGTGACAATTCTCCTGCCTCAGCTTCCTAAGTGCTGGGAATACAGCAGGAATTAGTTGGCATATTTCTTCTCCTCTCTCATACCTAGAATCTAAGCATCAGGACAGGTAAGGATGCTGTATTATATATCTCACTCATCTCCTTACCTTCATAGCCTAAAACAGTGCCTGGTACATGCTAAATTCATAATGACTGCTTCTTCTTCAATAAGCAATTAGATAAATGAATAAGCTGAAGCAGGAAAGAATCTCAGATGTAATCTACCTCTCATTTTATAGATGAGTAAACTGAAGTCTATTTGTACCTGTGATTTGACACCTAAAGGTTCAGCTTGTTAAAGAAGACATGGAAAATTAAGCCCTGAGTTTCCTAACTCCTGGAACAATGCCCTGCCCTTACACGGCTTGCCTTCTGCATCTGTCTGGGTGTACCTCTTGGGATGTAAAAGTGAAATAAAAGCTTTATATACATGTCTCCTAAGGTAGTTATTTTCAAAGAATGGTCGGTCCACAAACCAGTCTATCACTGTCATCTGAAAACCAGTCAGAAATGCAAAATCCCCCCCGGGCCACACCCTACTAAAGCATAAGCCCTGGGATCCAGGCAGAAAACCTGTGGGTCAGCAAGCCCTCCAGGGAATTAGGATGAGCACTCCACCTTGAGAACCTTTGCCTTAGGTGATTTGATAAGGTAAACAAGATGGCAACTTGCACAATGATGAAGCCTTTCTCTGTTGGTGCATACGTTCATAGAGGTTCATTGAAAAATATAAAAGTCAGTGTCACTCAAAACTTAAAAAGTCAAGATTGAATCAAAATCTATTATCTACTCTTTTTCATAATGGAAGACTCAGAGAATCCAGTAGCAGAGGACCAATAAACCATGGAGAGTGATTATCCATAGAAGAGGAAGGAGACCAGTAATTTGTCACCTGTGCATCATGGCTGATTGCAGGAAGAGATCACTGTGATTGCAGAGATGCCCTCCCAGTTAGGGAGTTCAGTGAGGAAGGAAGGAATTTCTCAGGATGGCTCAGGAAACAGTGTTCTAAAACGAATTGAATTTTCTTGAAAATATGGTCACGCGATTTTTCTCCCAGAATTTTTGCTATTTCATTCAAACAGATCTCTTGGAATTGACAAAGGAACAAAACATACTGCTACGATGGTTTTCTAAATCTTACTAAGATGGTAAAAGTTACTGAGGATCAAAATCAGTTTTTAAAATGGTACACATAGGTTTAGCTCAGTGGTTTCGCTGCCTGATGCACAAGCGCAAGGACCCGAGTTCGATCCCCGGTACAAAAAAAAAAAAAAAAATGATACACATAGGTATGAGAGTCCAATCTGTCTGCTTCACTTGTGGCCCAGTGATACTGGGCTGGTTATTTAACTTTCTGAGCTTCAGCTTCCTCATCAAATAACTGTTGCAAAGACAAAATAAAATCCTATATTTAAAAACACCAGCAACATTCCACCATGCCCGGCACAGAAATGACTCATTTCCCTTTCTCTTACCCTTTCTTCCTACCTTAGGTAAAGAACATCAGCTTTTTTTTTCCTTAAATTCTTTTATTGGTACATTTTAGGTATACAGTATGTTTACATTTATCATTGGGTGCTTGTACCTGTATATGATGTATCTTGGTTCTTATTTTTTCCCCATTACCTGTGCACCCTTCACCCCCCTCCACCCTTCCCTATTTACATAGGCTTTGTTTACATTTTTTTTCTCATAATTTTTCCTTTCCCTTCTTTCAGTTCCCCTTCCCCTCCCACTTCCCCTACCCCTTTGGACCTTTTCTTCCTATTTTAAATTATCAATTATTCATTGTAATCATTTTAATCCTTATTTACACTTTGTTTCTCACACTAGAGAAACTATTCGGTATTTACACATGTGTGTCCTATTTATTTCACCTAAGAGTATGGCCTCAATATGCATCCATTTAGCTATAAATGTCTGTAGTTTCTCATTCTTTATGACTGAGTAGTACTCCATTTTATAAAAAAATCATCTTTTCCAGTTTCCAGTTGATGGGCACTTGGGCTGTTTCCAAGCTTTAGCTATTATGAACTGTGCCACTATGAACGTGGGTCCACATATATCTCTGTGGTATGATTCTTTCAATTCTTTGGGGAAGATCCCCAGCAGGGGAATAGCTGAGTCAAATGGGACCTCCAGCCCTAGTTCTTTGAGGTATCTCCATACTGATTTCCACAGTGGTTGCACCAGTCTGCACTCCCACCAACAATGGAGAAGGGTTCCTTTCTCCCCACACCCCGCCAGCATTTGTTATTGGTTGATTTCTTGATAGCAGCCATTCTTTGTGGGATGAGGTAGAATCTCAGTGTTGTTTGCATCTGCATCTCTTGAATGACCAGTGGTGTTGAACATTTTTTCATATATTTATTTGCTGCTTTTACTTGTTTGTCTGAGAGCTGTCTATCATTTCAGATGCCCATTTTTGAATTGCGTCTAAGAACATCAGCTTTTTATCTTTGGCTTCATATATATGTCCAAGCATTCAGGTAATGAGAAAATGAGAAAAGAGATTAAATGTGAGAAGGAAGATATGATCTTAAATGCACCAACTTAAGTATCAGCATAGATGGAATTTACAAAATGGGCTCATTTCTGCTGACAGAATTGTGTACTGTTGGCAGAAAGACTTAAGTAGCCAGTGCAAAAAGTGTATCAGACATACAAATAGATACTTCTTCACTGCCATTCAAGCTTCCTACACACTAAACTGAGCCCACTGTGAGCTTTTACTTAAATTTCCCGTATTAACTGTATGATAACATAGTTTATCATTTCTGTAAAATACAAACATCATAGCAGAACAAAATAAAAAGTTGTAAGACCCCCCCACACACACAAAAACACAGAAAAGCAAGATGATGAATGGGGAAAGAAAATGGGATATTTATACAGAATGAAATACTACTTTGATATAAAGGATAAATGTAAGTTATTTGTAGGAAAATGGATGCACTTTGAGACTGTAAAAAAATGGTAAGTGAAATAAATCAGACATACAGGCTTAAATATCAATTATTTGAGAAACTCAAAATACAAGTAAATTCAAGAGCAAAATAAAACAAAAGATAGATAATAGGAAACAGAGATAGATTTTTTTTTTTTTTTTTTTTTTTTGCAAAAGGGAAGGAGTTCAAGAGAGGGAGAAGGGAAGGGGAAGAAAAAGGAATGAAGATGTGTTATGTACCAGGTACCAACTCCCCAGGATGAATGTAATCATTATGTACTGCAAACATGTACTAATAAAAATAAAAAACAACTCTATGTGGATTGAACATGGCACTGTTCAAGGGAAAAATGCAAAGCTTGACAAAACTCAGTGAGGGGATCAAGGTCTGATCTCCTTGACATTATTTGAATTTGCACACTAAATTTATGAAGATCAAACCTACCTCCCCTGGGGTGGTAAGGACATAGTATGGGAGAGCGAGAAAGATGCTGCAGGAGCGCAGTGATGTCTTCTATGGAGGGGGTGTTGGAAATTACAAGGCTTTATATGTGACATGGTAAGGCACAGTGTAACCCTCCATGTTCCCACAGAAGACGTTTCTGACACCTCAGAAGAAAGCTTCTCTCTCACACAGCCTGCCCTGAAATTATTTTTAAATCATCTTTGTATTAATTATGACTGGGTTTTCTTTTTCTGAGATTTATTGTTGTCTATTTTATATATCATAAAATTGGCCCATTTAAGGGTACAATTCAATGATTTTTAGCAACTTTACTGATATACCATAACCGTGCATCATTTTTAGAGCCTTTTTTTTCTCCCTAGTAGGATTCTTCATGCCAATATATACTTAGGCTTCATTCTTGCACCCAGCCCTAGGCAGGCAGGACTCTCTCCTATCTCCATAAATATGCCTATTTTGGACATTTCCGGCCTGTTAGGGTTTATATCTAAAATGTACCCCGAAAGTCTCATGTGTTCAAAGGAGGAGCCTTTGGAAGGTATGGCGGGCGCTATACTCATTAGTGGATGGATCCACTGATGAGTTTGGAGATGGGTGTGCTCTCAGGAGGCTCCCAGGGGCCTAGTTGGAGGAAGTGGGTCACTGGGCTTGACCTGGAGGGGTATATTTGTGTGTGCGCTTCCTATTCTCTTGCTCTCTTCTGACTCTCACAAGATGAGCACCTTTCCTCTCCCATTGCACTCCACCAGGATTTTCTGCCTCGGAGCAAACCAACCATAAAGGCAACCCTCTGAAACCAAGAGCCAAACTGAACCTTCCCTACTGTAGTTTGTGGGCGTAGGACATCTCTTCCCGCTGAAGGGAGAGCGGTTAATATACTAAGGGAATCATACATTGCGTGATGGCTTTTGTCTGGCTTCTCTTGGTATAATCAGTTTTCTGGTTCATCCACAAGACAGCCTATGTTAGTGGCTCATTCCTTTTCACTGTAGAATAATATTCCAACATGTTCTGTTAAAAAATTTTTAATTTTTACAATATTTTAAAACTTCATTCATTGTAAAAGCTGAAGGGAAACACGTTTCAAGTGAAGAGTGAGATTCAGATGGAGAGCATTGCTCTCTGTATGTCACATGGTAACTTGACTGATTGTCCCCTTCTAACATCATTTCAAGCATTGGGTTCCCTGTTTCACTTTTTAAATGTTACTTTTTAAATATCACTTTTTGAATAGTAGACTATTCAAACACACAATGGTGAAAATATAAAAACAATACTGTGGTTGGGGGAAAACTAGACATTCATTTAGAGAGTGCTGTGATACAAATATGTGTTAAATAATGCAATCGAGGCAAAAATTATCATTGTATTAAGATGAGTAATAGGAATCTGAAAATAGTAGATTACTTTTAATATTTGAAAGTAAATTAATTTATTATCTCATAGTTTTGTTGATTTCATTTTCTTTGGTATTCTAATATCATATCAGAGAGACTGCTAGAATATTTATATATTGCCTTTGCTCCCCACAATGTAGTTACCTTCTCAAATTATCCACCAGGATCCATTTAATTTGATAATGGGTTTCTTTAGAAGTTGAGTTGTGGATTGTCATAAATGTTCTGGGAAAGCATGCCACTGTGGACTCAAAAATTATATGAAAAAGCTTCCGGTACACATGCTACATAAAAATGGGTCATATAAAGTTTATTAACGAAGCAAATTAAACCAACTTGGGAAAGGTGTTTCACATGAAAGTCCTGGAACAGCCTGGATGTACTGTGCAGCCTAAGATTTCAGCTCATCTTTGACTCTCATGATATTTGCCTTTCTATCTTTTTCTAATTTCTAAGCTAGGCAAATGCTATCTTCCTTTTTCTTGAATGGGAGAATTCTCTCCAAATATAATGCAGATTTCAAGACTTAAGCAATTCCCCAGAGGGAGTAAAAAGGCTCAGTAGGAAAATTGTTGGTGACAAAATAGTAATAGTCAAAGTAGCATGATGCCCTCAGTAAATGGTAGTTACCTTTATGTATCAAGTCTGTGCTGCAGATTTGGCGAGGTTTCAGTAAGAATTATAATAAAAGTTACAAAATGTAGCTTCAGTGTTTCCGCTAGGCAGATGAAGAAACCGAGACTTCAAGAGGTAAAGTAACTTGACCCAAATCACTCACCTAATAAGTGTCAGAGCCAAGACTGAACTCTAGTTTTGTCTGATCGTACAGTTTATCTTCTTAACAATTATGTTAACCTGTCTCTTTAAATGGTACAGACAGGACCTACCTTGTTCCCTCTTACCTGATCCTCAAACCAAGTTTTCAGGGTGTTGTTATTCAAAACGATGAAAGGTTCCTTGTACATCAGCTGTGTTTCCCTGGTCTCTGAAAACAACTGCTGCATGGCTAGGCTGAAGTGAGAATTCGTGTAAGTTGCTTCCTGGTATGGAAAGAGGCACTACCAGTAACGAGAAAGCAATGTTCAAACATGGAGCGAGGGTTGGGGACCAGGAACAAATAGGACCAGGGGGCTACTGAGTAGTCACAGGAAGTCATAGCAGCCAGTGCTAAAATCAACCAGAAAATCCACCTCAATCTCTAGGGCTTCCTTGGTGCCCTTCACGAGAAACACTTGTGTGTTCTTTTCCTTTTGTCGGGATAGGTAATTTAGAAAGCAGACTTTTTTCCATTCTTTTTTTTAGTAAACATGAAGGATTAAAAGGAAGTAGACAACAGAGCTTTTAAAGAATCCTTTCATAAGCCCTTCAGCAGACATCCAATAAATAAGCGTTTCACAGTATGTTATCCATGTTAGTCTGGAGAAAGAAAGGTCAAAACTTTGATATCTTTATTTTTTTACAAAGGCTATTTCTGAAGGAGCTATATGTAAAAAGAAAAGCAAAAAGTAAACTATGTATATATATATATATATATATAAATATAACAAAAAACTGTAAAAAAAGTTTATATATATATATATATATATATATATATATATGACAACAAAAAGTGCTTTCCTGTATTCATTCCAAGAAATGGGTTTCACCTCATAGCTCTTCTTTACTGTAAAAGGTTTGTGTTATTATCCTTGGGTATTATGTTCTGATGGTATCAGTGTAGCGGGTCATTATCAGAAAGCTGGCTTGCTCCTGGAAGATTTTATTAAATGCTATGGAGGTACAGTTATTTCCATTAAAATACCAAAAGAAAGGACAAATGTAAAAATACAAGAGGTAGTTCTGAAGAAACCAAAGAGAATCTTAGAAAACAAGACAATTGATGCTAAAACTTTATAGAGTTAAGGCTGACTTTTCCTAAGGTGTTTGTCTGCTCTGCTTCAGTTACACAGACTTTAGTGTATACTGGAGCTAAGCAAGTAATATGAAAAGTGGACCATAGTGGGTGGGGAAAAAAGACATGGGGAAAAAGAGAAATGCCTAGATTTCCCTTTATCCTCTGAAACAAACAATAGCACAAGCTGGAAATAGTGACATAAGTCTAGAATCCCAGCACTCTGGGAAACTGAGGCAGGAAGATTACAGGTTCAAGGTCAGCCTGGCAACTTAGTAACTTAGTGACACCTTGTGCCAAAAAAAAAAAATTATATATGGTCGGGGGGACATAGCTCAATGCAAAGGCCTTAGGTTCGATCCCTAGTACCACAAATTAAAAGCACAGGTCCATAGTTAAAGATATTTTACCCCTGGGTCAGGCATATAATTGGGATGAAAAAACTACAGCAAGCCAGATGGCTCATAAAATGGATACTGTCATAAATTCACCTCAAGCCAGTTGCTCCTTCCACCTTTCTGGAAAGGTTTGGATCTAAACCTAGAGAATAATAAAAGTTGTGTGTGGTTGAAAGGAGAGAATGCAACCACTGAGAAGTCACTTTATACCTGGAGATGATTTGTGGTATGTGGGGCAATTTCACTGCTTGATTTATTCCTTGTAAGCAAAATGGAACTCTCATGGGTTCCAGGGGTTAGGAATATGATGATGTCCAAGATGCCATTTTGAGAAATTACTCTAGCAATCCTGAGTGAGGAGGTTTGGAATTAGGAAACTAAGAACTGCCAGACAGACAGGAAAGTGGTGCAGTTGATGGATCCAGAATGAGGTTAAAGATACAAAAAAGGGGCTGTTGACTGCTGAGAAAGATGGCTCCACCAACAAAATAAAACCATAAGGAAAGGAGGGCATTGCAAAAGAAGGTGCTGAGTTCCTTCAGCCTTTGCTGATTTCTTGCACATTGTGGAAACTCTCAAACAACAGAGGAGTGAATGATACACCGTCAGCCTGCTGGTGCCTCATGGTCTGACCCTCACCTGTGAGTAGTGCTTGTAGATTCAACTTTAGATGTTTTGAGCTCAAGACACTGGCAGAATCCTTCCCAATTTAGAAACTTGAGCCCCGTGCTGACTTTCCCTCCCGTTTATCTCCTATACGACATCATTCAATATATTTTGACTGTGAGTAACCCTGAAGTTCTGTTTCAAAGAGTGCCTGGGGCACAAAATCTGTACAAGCTTTGGCTACAGATTTTCCCTGTCTGAAAGGCAGCCCTCAGGATCTGCTATGGTGCATCTGTATGTGCACATGCCTTTGTGCAAAACCATGGAAGCTGAGCTGTGGTACGAAGGAAGACATGGGAGGTAAACTAAGCAAGCACATTTCAGAATGTCACACTAAAATGCCTTAGTACGTGCATGCAGGAAATGACCCTTTCTCTACAGGGACTGACCAGCTCTGCTAGGCTTGTGCCCAGGACATGCTTAGACAAATATGTCTAGGTGGGTTTTTGTTATTATTCAAAGCCAATGTGCAGTACGTTTTCCTTTTATATAAAGTACACATACACAAAAATATGAAAAAAAATAGGGATTCTACCATGTATTAGTATGGAAAAGAATTATCAGTTGCTTATCATATACTATATGTCAAGTTCTTTACCTTGATGACCCTGTTTTGGAATCTGTCCCAATAATGGGGTTAACAGGATTAATTATTAGAAACTTAGGTCACCCTAGAAAATCTGGGCCATATGGCATGTACCTGTAGGTTCCTCATTTTCTCCTCACCCAGCCTGGAAACTCTGGCTAGCTATTTGGAAGTCTGTTTGATGTTGGTCTCTAGTGAGAAGCAGTGTGACGCTTCCCTCGATGCAGCCGGATGGATGTCTGTCTGGGAAACAGAGAGGAGGGTGGGCTGGGTGCATGGGGACCCCCTCACCAAAGGCTTTGATCTTCCTCGGCACCTCCTGGGATGCCTCACCTTTTGATGTTGGGAATCAGTTAATTACTAGTTGAAACTGGTTTGAAGGACTAGGAAACAGTTTGAAGGCTCCCTTCTCAGAGTTTGAAGGCCTGTACTTTGATCTTAGGGACTTCGGGGCACCTTTCTAGAGCACCTCAAGGCAAATGGGAAAGGTTCAGTCCCTTCCACCATAGCCCCACTGATTTGCTTCATGCTGCTCTGTCATGGTACCATTCTGATTTAATAGGCCACTTCTGTCTCCGGAGCCCTAGTGGTCTCACAGGTAGTGAAATGTTAACTTTTAGGATCGAATTGTTAAACATCTTTCACACCAGAAGGAAGATGCAACTTAAGCAACTTGATAATTCTTTCCTTAGATCTTAATTTGAAATACTCAGCCCTCTTAGCAACTCCTGCTTAACATTACTGTGAATACTTCTTGCAACCCAACCTTGATTTGAGAGACAGAATATGAAATTAATGGGGGTTAGAGTCAAACTTGCTGCCCTTTCCTTTGTTGATGCAAGTTAACATCCCCCAAGCTGACCTGAAAGGCTGAAAAATGCTCAGGGGTTTGATGGGCAGGTGGTGCTGGAAAACTCAGCTCTCTTTTCTCTTCCAAACAAGGCAACACAACCTGGCACCTTGCCCAGTAATGCAATCCTCCTAATGAACACATTTCCCTCGTCTGAGGCCCTTGCATTGTGACCATGCCACAGGGCTGACAAAGAGATAATTTTCATTGCTCGGAAAAAAAAAAAACAAAACATAGGAGAAAATCTTCTGAGAATGTGTTTTGTTCTTATGTCACAGCCGGTTATGGTATTTTCATTTTAATTGCATGTGAAAGTCATTTAAAAAGGTAGTATAACATGACCGCTCCCTTGCAAAACACAGTCAGAAGCGATATGGATGTGCTTTAGAGGAGCCTGTTAGATACTCAGGCTGTCATGGTGCACCTTCAGGGTACTAACGGTATATTAAGTAACTAAGAAAATGTAATATATTTGAGCCTCTTGTGTATGAATCCCTTGTCCTTCTATAAGTAGTAGATTTGTATCAGAGTATCTCAGGCAAGAAAGTACTGCTTGGTATTTCAAAGCTAAAATTCTTATGGATTTTCATGCATGTACATTCTCTAGTTTTTCAAATGGAATTTGAACCATATAGATAAAACTTACATTCACAGAAACTCTGGAATCACTTATTGAAAAGAATGGTTGATAGGCTGTACTTTTTTGTTTTATTTTAATTTTCACTGACTCCATCGTTTTAGGAGTTGACCCATCGCTCAGATTTTGGATTTCCTAAAATCTTTAAGTAAAAATGTCAGCTCCCAAGCCCAGAAACATGAAGCCAGGGGGTCTTTTTCCATAAGATAAATTGTATTCCCTAAATCTCAATACCTGTAGTCTTCTAAAGGAAGCAGGTTTCCTATCTGGAAGAATGTCCACATTGTTTTGACTTTCCCTGCTGTGATCCCTTCCACATTTAGCAGACTTTGTTCTATGTCCATAATTGGGCATTAATTTTCTAATTAGCTTCTTCACATTTATGAAGTTGTTGATGGCAGGTCTGTTCTTATAACAGGGCCTAAAGGCTAATGTAGAGGTAATAATTCTTTTCTGGCTTTGTCCCTAATTCAACTAAGGTTCCTGGAAATATATTTAACTTTTATGAGATCTCAGTAATAGATCTTTAATGCTGATTTACCTTTGAAAGGTTGTTAGGAGAGTGCTCACTAAGGCTTTAAGACTCATTATGATACACTTGATTTTATTTACAATTGTTGCTCTAGCAAAATGACGCCATTTCTTTTGCGATGTGAAGGGTGTTTAGAAAAATAAGAGGCACAGCAACTGCTGAGAGTAAAACCAGATGATGCATGTAGGCAAAACAACACTGATTGAGAAGGAGACATTACCTGTAAGAGTAAAAAGCTCCTATGTTTGTTGTGAATATGCAAATGGAATGGATTAAGCCTACGGTGTCTTCAGTGGATTCTCTGTGACTGCCATGATGGTTCCACAAGTAGTGAAATCAGGTCTGTGATTCAAGCACTGATTTATAGAAGCAAGTAATATAAATGAAACCATCTAGTTATTTTGTTTAACTTCAGTGAAAAAGTCCCAAGATAAAATTATTAGATTTAGGTGTAAAAACTAAATCCTTGTGTCACAGTTTTTACATAGAGCTTGTCATGTTAGTTATTAGTCAAAGTACAAAACAACCTTTGGCAAGGACAGTGAGAAAAAAACAAAACCAAGGTGCATACCCCTCAGCAGCCTTCAAATAAGAACCACTTCTCATGTCAGTTCCCACTGTGCAATAATTTCCTCCTTTGAGTTTCGGCACATATATCGAGGCTGGGCAAAGACTATAAGAACATAATAAAAAGCTGTATATTGCATGAATAATGGTAGATGGTACTCAACCTTAGAGAAAAAAATTTTGATTTCTCACCTGTTTCAATCCTTATCAAAATTAACATTTAGGTTGCCATAGCCACCAGTTTGTAATATCTATTCTAAAAGTTCCAGGTTTACAGCTATAACACATAACTCTTAAGACCGTATTAGGCATCAGCATAGAAGAAGGCCATATGATACAATGGAAAACTATCTCTCTGCCCCATGGAACTCAGAAGACTTAGTCTCTGATCTCTAACTGTAAGTGCCTGTGTGAATTTGATGAACTACCCAATCTCTTTATTCCAATGTAGGTCAAAGAAGTTCTTTCTGTTTTGTTTTGTTTTTGGTATTGGGGATCGAACTCCTGACCTTCCACTTGCAAAGCAAGAGGCGGCACCACTGAGCTAAATCCCCAGCCCAGGTTTCTGCTTTGAACACACTTAGCTTATAAGTTTTTATCTACCGTGTGCATTGCCCAAAGAAGTTTGACCAATGCAACTCATGAAAACTTAGTGTTGGCCCACAGAGTGAGTACAGCATGGTGGCTAAAATTGCAGGATAAAAATGTTGCATTTGGTTCTCATCATTGCCACTTTCTTCCAGCTACTTAATCATCTCCGTCTCAATTTCTACATCTGTCACATGGACTAAAATACCATGTTAGGAATCCCTTGGCTCTCTCTTCCTCCTCCTCCTTTCACTTCTTAATTGTGGGGTTTTATTTTGTCTGAGATGAGGAGGACCTTGATAGGCAAGATCAGGCTGAGAGGGGGGCTTCGTGGATTAAGGAAGGGTCCATCTTTAGGACTGGAAACTATTTAACCATGAGACTACTGCCTATGACATCCAAAGTCATCTTTCTAAAATGTGAATCAAATCACGTGAGTCCTGTGTTGGAAAACTATCAGTCATTTCTCAGTGTACTGTATCTACAATAAAACCTAACTTCTATCACATTTACCAGTAATTCTTGACTTTAGACTTCATCATTATCTTCCTCTATGGATTCACTCTCTTCTTTCTTTTCTGCACTGATGAGAAAACTTTCACGCCAATTGTGTATTTAATCCATGCTTGCACTTCTAGCAGCTAGTGCAATATATTCTCCTTGAATTCCATTTCAAGATGGAATTCATCGTATCCTTCCGCAAACCACTGAGGAACTGTGACTCCAGTCATCTATTCTTGGCCTTTTATTGTTACAGCCAACCACACTCACAATGCCACTCCTTACGACTCCTCTCTCTCTCCCTGTCTCATCTCAACTGTCACTATTTTTTCTGTTTCATCTTTCATTTTTTACTTCTCCTTTCTTCCCTCTGCCATGGTCATCTCTCATACCAGGTCCTGAAATAGTAAAATAATCTCCCAGTGGGTCATTCACCTTCTTTCGCATTCTCTCCTGGTTGTAGCACTGCTAGATTAATTTTCCAGAATGCATCTGTGATCATTTGATAATTATGCCTTCAAACATTTACTAGCTATATAATAAAGTCTGATCTCTTCATCTTGACCTTCAAAGTTATGTACAGTATCACCCTAACTGCCTTTGTAGGCTAGTTCTTTTCATATATTATACTATACATTCATCCCTTTATGCTTTCATCAAATAATAATTGAGAGTCAATAATATGCAAGATACAGGGTTATAACACTGAATAATACAAACATGAAACTGCCCAGTGAAAGAGAGATCAAACACACACACACACATACACACACATACACGCACACACACACACAGAGAAGTACTATGGTAAGAAAAAAAGAATATGACAAAAATGTAATAGTAAATAGCTACATATTTACATAAAATTTAATATGTATTTCACTTCACCGAAGTTGGATAACTTATTAATTCTGAGTATTGCCTAACACTTTCTACCTATTCTTTACTGTTTCCTATTCCCCAATAGTCATACTCTCTAATAGTAAATGTCTGATCTATATTTAAAGTCATACTTACTGAACCTTTAGTTTTCCCCTTTCTAGTGCTTACTTCCACTGCTATCAAGCCCTTAACTGAGGTAGTTTGAGTGGGGATATGGATTTGCTCCAGCTGTGGATCACAAGACCTAGGCGAAGCTGGTCAGCACACTGCATTCCCCTGACTATGGGGATTGGTTCTAAGGTTGCTTGTTACTTAAGCCAGCAAACAGCTATCCCAAGGGTTTTTAAAGAAACCATTGGAAAAAAATATTCCTTTTAAAACTTGAACCTAAGAAAAGAGAAGGTGTGGAGTTGCCAGAGCTATCATGTGTTTTGGAGAAAAGAGTCAACCTAGAAAGGGATAGAGAAAAGAAAAGTGGTTCTTGAGCTCTCTCCTTTCGCTGCCAAGTCAACACACTCCTGGAATTTTTCATCTTACTGGTCAGTAGTTTCCCTATATGCTTACGTTGTATTAGTTGTATTTTCTGAGAATAAACAAATACAGTCCATCAATTTCAAATACTACTGAAAATTGAGTAGCATTTATCTGAAATGCTTTGGAGCAGAAGTATGGCAGATTGTAAAATATTTCATGTTTTGGAATATTTGCAAATCCCTAAATACTAAGACACAAGATATCACAGGAAGTATTTTGGTAATGGGACTCAAGTCTAAACATAAAGTTCATTTATGTTTCATATATGACTTATACACTCACCCTGCATTCTAATAGGGACATACCACAAGAGTTCAGGTATGGAATTTTTCATTTGTAGCATCATGTTCACAGCACTCAAAAAAGTTTCCTATTTTAGAGCACTTTGGATTTTGAATTTTCACATTAGCTCAACCTGTATTTTTCACTAAACCTTTATTGATACCAACGATTCACTGCAGTTTCCCTCTACTCTCAATCACCTTGCGTCTTGGCTAGGATACATATGCTGTATGCACTGGCTTATTTTAGAGATTTTGTGAACTGCTTTTATGTTCCAACCAATTCGAGTATTCCTCTTTAAGGAATTAGTGTATCAAAGAGGATCCAGACTATAGTAAGATATGTGAGGTGCCCTCAACATATCAGGAAGTGCTCACTTTCAGGTGCCAATTCTGGGCTTGCACCATCTGGGGAGGAAGTATCTCCTTAAATTTCACTCTTTCTGATTCTTACCCTCTTACTACATCCTTGTCTGACCCTAGTAGCAGAGTAAGTACTTAGACAGTTTCTGCAAATTTGAGAGAATTACTCCTTTTGCATGTAAGTGGAAAATATTCAGCATTGTATTTTCATTAGCATTATGAATCCACTTTTTTTTTAACTTGACTGTCTTCGTTTAGAAGTCATCACCAATATACAAGGAATGCATGGAAGATTTGTTAATGAAATGACTCTAAAACACTGGACATCACATTTCCCAAAAAAGAGACAAAGTAATAACACTGTGTACTCATCAGCTTTTTGTCACTGTGACCAAATGTCTCACATAAACAGCTTAAAGGAGAAAATACTTGTTTTGGCTTAGGATTTCAGAGGTTTGTCAGTGGTCTGCTGTCTCCAAAGAAGAGTGTGGTGTGAGAAAGCTACTCATGCCATGGAGGTCAAGAATCAGAGTGCAGAAAGAGAGCCAGAGAAAAGGGGCTAGGGACAAGGTACTCCGTTTGAAGACATGCCACCAGTGATCTACCTCTTCCAACTAGACCCCACCTCATAGCCACCCATTTTCCTAATAAACTCATTGATGGATTAACCCATTGAAGAGCTTAGTGCCCTCACTCTCCAACCACATGTCTGGGCCCCGCCTCCGAGTATTGATGCCCTGGAGATCAAGCCCTGAGTGCGTGAGTTTTTAAAGGACACTTCTTATTTAAACTAATGTAAAAAAATAAATAAATAAAATAAACTAATGTAATAGCATTAAGGTGAACATCTAGAAATAACAAGAAACGGGTAAATGACTCAGTTTTTGCTAATTTACTTATATATTCCTAGTTCATTGTCAGTTGTGGAACTTGAATTATACAACTCATTATCCAGGTCATCTAGTGAGCCATCTTGTCAGCACAGATGTGCTACTTTTGCCCTAGAATTCTCAGTGGTAAAGTTGGCACCTATTATTAATGTTAAATACATAAATTATGGAAACAATTAAAGCAATGCAGCCTACGTAATAAGTGCATTGGACTATAAATGTTGTATCTTCATTTCATACATAGTTTTGTTATTTAAAGCTTCTAGGAGATCAAGTTACTTTGTGAAAGTACCAGTGTTGGTTCACTGATTGTAAGGAAAGCAAACTCATTCTGAATTTAAAAAGAAATGTTTTCAAAGAGAATATCAGAATCAAACAAATGAACAGATTTGAAAAAAAAAACACATTGGAACAGGCTAGAAGCAAGACAGCTTCAAAGAATTGGGTCACAAGAATTTATGTGTGGTCTCTTGAAGGCACACAATTTTTAACTTTGCATTGTTCTACTCAAGACTAATTTATAGAACAGTAAGTTCATTTCCTGACTGTGATCATAAGTCACCGTCTTTAGAAAAAGTATGTATGCCACTTTGATTAAAAGTCCTAGTAACACTATAACTATACACAAACAGCAGATGTCCATTACTCAGGTACAGTCACTGAAACAGTCACTGTGCTATTTTACACATATTCTGGGCCAAATGCCAATTCACGTTAACGTGAACAAAATTACTTCATCATGAGGCTTTGCTATAACAGTCACATCACATTTGCTCAAATTCTGAAAGCATGAAGCTTCAAAGCATTCATAGATCTGTAGGTAGATCTGGTACAGAAAAAACTGATTTGGTCCTGCTTATTTTAGCTCAGCTATTGGCTAATCGAACCATATGGTGCCATCTATCAGAAAATTGGACTGATCTAATTCTGGGTTGTACTGAAATGACTTTGCCAATAGATGTGGAGAATGAAGATGTCCAAGATGGAGCATTGAAATCGCAAACTCCTATTCTAAACTAGGCCTTTTTTCCCTTTATAGGTCCTTAGAAAATTGTATGTGAAATGAAGAAAAGCTAGTGATAGCACGACTTTAGTACTAAATTGAGTAGTGTCTGTAAGCACTAATACAGAATTCCAAGAATATGGGCTGGGACCTATGGAAGATTCTTTTGCCTGGATTTAATAAGACTAAATAGTCTAAAACTAATGAATGATGAAGTTTTTCTAGTTTTCTTTAATTACATCCCAGATTTTACTCTTGAAATCAAGGAATGTCTAAGTAATTTCCATTGTCTCTGGGCAGAGGATAACAAAGGAAGAGCAAAACCAACAAAAGATTTGGTCCCAGTTCCTATAGTTCAGCTGCCCAACTCAGGCCTTTCCTGTGGCTCAGCACTGTTGCCCAAGATAGCTGGAGGTACATTTTTCTTACACATCCCTGAAAAGAGAAGAACTACTGCTAGTTTTATGGGCTTGTGCCCTATCCAGTGTCCCTGCTTAGATGGTTCCCCCTAATTGGTTTAATGTCTCTTGAAGTTGTTAATGTCAGGTAGAAAAGCTGAAAACCAAGACCAGACCAGGCCACAACAAGCCTTTATTGCAGGGGCGATCTGCTGGGCTGTCTCTGAACAAAGGAGAGACAAAGGCAATATGGCCAGGACAGGAAGTGCCTTTTATAGGAGCTGGGGTGGGGTTGAGTGAGTTAGTGGCTAGGGACTGGAGGAGCCTGTGACATCACTAGCTGTTAGGAGGAGAGCAAGTATTACGTTACTCTTTTGGTGGGAGTAGGGGCATGTTGGGAAGAAGAAAGTAGCTATTATATACAGCAGCCACCCTAAATCAGAGCGAAATCTATCAGTTAATAATTTTTAACAAAAATCCCGAGTTTTACTTTTGCACTGAGCATTAAATATTATATCCAGAAAGACAGAAACAACAGAAGCAACAATGGCATGCTATTTGGAACACCCAGACCACAACTTTCTTCAACCTTAAATCTCTTTAAACAAATACCATCTCTTTACACTCTGGTCAGGTGCCACATCCTATTATTTGTATAATTGGTCTTCAGCACTCTTTCTTCTTAGGATGGGCAAAAATGATGAAATAGCAGAAATTTACCCCAAGGTTTTTATAGTTAGACCTCGGGTACATTGTTTTATCCAAAGTATCATTTTTTCTGAAACACACAACTAGCATTTTAAGTTAGTTGTTCTTCAAAGATGAGTATTAACTCTCTGGAAGAATGGGAATTATTGTCATTGATAAAATGATTCTTGTTTTCACTTTCTTCATTCATTCCATGGAGCAGGCAGAGTACTTTGCTAGGCTCCAGAGTAAATACAGCATTATAACATTCACTGAAGGTTGACTTAGAATTTGGATAAGTGGGCAATGCTGAATTTTTACAGAAGAGTAGCTCTTTGAAGGCTAGATGTTAGAATAGATTATTCATCTACTTAAATTCCTTAATAGATACCCACTACAGACAGTTGAATGAAAATAAAATAATAATTCTTAAAGAAAGCCTACGTAGATCTTAATATAAATGTCAAAGGTTAGAGAAGCCTTGACTTGCTAAATTAAGTCAGGACTCTCTTATTATTCTTGGTAACAGCATGTATTGTTTAACAGTACAGCATATCTAATGATTTTTGTGCTAAGATTTTTGTATATTTTTTATGTGCTGTTTGTCTCATATAAACCTTGTACTTAAGAGGAAGGACTAAATATCTCTTACTCTGAAAAGTAAACTGAGCACTTTAGCATGACTCCCAGGCATACAGTGAATGTTCTGTTCATGCATATTTTTTTTTTCTATTCATGCATATTGCTATGGTTTGGGCATGGTTTCTTCCTGATGGCTCACATGCTGGAAGCTTGGTCCTCGGTTTGACAGTGTAATGGTGGTGTGGAACATTTAGGATGTGAGGCCTAGTGAGTGGTTGGTAGGTCTTTGAGGGCCTCAGAAGGCATGTTGGGACCCTGCCCTCTTTGCTTCCTATTGGAGCTGTGACATCTCACTCTGGCCTGTGCCCCCACCATTGTCAGCTGCAACAGTGACACAGCTGGGTGAGGGGGTCCTGGAAAGAGCCTGAACCGCCCTATTTGGCCTTTCAACCTCCAAAACAGTGAGCAAAATAAACATCTTTTCTTTATAAACTTAGTCTGCCTCGGGCCTTTTGATGCAGTAACACAAAACAGACAAACATATACATTGAATTTATAAATAAAGCATGCGAGCCTATGTTCAATTTTCAAAGTGGCATTCAGTACAAAGATCTGGAGGTGTGAACAAGTATGTCATGCATGGGAAAGAAGAAAGGGGCCAGTACACCTGGATCATGGTGAACAAGAGCATAGGAGGGAAGGGGGAAAATAAAATGTGTGAGGGACAGATGATAGATCAAGATACCAGTAGTCCAGAGTAAGACATTGAGTGTGATGAGAAGCTTTTGGGGAGTTTCAGATATACTGAAGACGACATACTTATTGTAACACCATAATATTTTGGTATATTAATAAATAGTGAAGCATGAATGTAGCACAATATCATTTAGATCAAAAGCAGGCAAACATTTTCAGAAAAGGGCCAGATAGTAAGTATTTTAGGCTCTATAGTCTTTCACAAAAATGGTCTATCACAAATCCTCAGCTCTCTCACTGCAGGGTGAAAGTGGCCATGGAGACTACTCATGCAAATATTGGTGGCTGTGTTCCAAGGAATCTGCCTTTAGAAAAAAATCTGGTAATAAGCCACATGTGGTTCAGGGCCTTCCTTTGCCAATCTCTGATCCAGGGGAAGCTGGGACCATATGCATTTCTATCACTGGAGATCCAGACCCAGATGGTCACAGCTTCTTCTAGATGTACTGAACTTGAGTCTCCGGGTCTGTGGTTTGAGAGGTTTCCCTGAACAAGTTGCTCCACTGAAAGTTTATGCATGTTTATGTTGGACTTTTGTGCTGCTATAATATAATATACGAGATGGGACAATCTATAAAGGACAGAGTTTTATTGCTCACAGTTATGGAGGCTGGGAAATTCCAGATCCAGGCCTCAGCACTGTCTGGTGTGACCTAGTGGAAGTTGGAAGGATAAAAAAAGCTAAAGATTGTGTGAAGCCTGTTTTATAAAGGCCTTAATCTCATTGGCAAGGGCTCCCCCTTTGTGATGTAATAACCTCCTAAAGGCCCTACTTCTTAATGTTATTACATTGAGGATCAAGTTTCAACACGTGAGTTGTGGGTGACATTCGGACCATGGCAATGCTGAAGGTGAGTCTAATTGAAAACCAGTTCATTCCCCTTAGACTAATTCTAATGTGCTGAAAATTGCAGATAATTGACCTAGGATAGCGCACGGGATAATTTCCAGGCTTGCAGTACTATTACTTGTGATGTTTGGTATTCAGTTAAGAACAAGACGCAAGTTACAAGAACTAGACAACAAATTAGAATGGATTAGACTCTAAGAAATAGCATACTGTTAGTAGCAAAGAGAGAAAGCTCTGCCTCGATAAAGCTGAGCACATCAACCCTCCCTTCGAGTTCCCTGGTTTTAATTATTGATGCTAAAAATACATTTTCCTTAATTGTTTTGTGAAAATAAGTTAAATAAAGAATAAAGCTGTTCCATACATGCACAGGCAAACATTACACTCTTTTCACATAAACACTGGGATGATTCCTCAGAGTGTTCCTATTCAAATTTGGTTGCAAAATAACACCCACAGAATGTATTTCCAACCACAAAATACTGTGACAGTAAGCAGACAGCACAAGAGAGCCTGTTATGGTTTATAGATTGCAATGATTATATTGCGGGAGCAGTCAGATGCATTTGTTGGTGTTCATTCTATTTCACATTTGCATTTAAATTCTTGTGGAACAAAGATAAGATAAAGAAGAAAATAAATGATGCTTATTTGTTGTTGTATTGACTCCTGTTATAAGTATGGCTTTGAAGGAGGGTAAAGCTTTGTGAGGAAACATTCCGCACATTCTTTACAAAACATCAGATACACATTCAATCCTCAACTAGAAATATGCAGGAAAACATATCCCTGGGGCTTTAATAAAATCGTAAATCAATAAGGAATAACCCAATATGTGGTTGAGTACAAAGAGCAAATGAAATATTCAATATTCTCTTTCACATACTTGTCCACATTTTATTGATACATAAGAAGTGTGGAACCGTGTTTGAGTTCTGAAATGCTATCTTTTTTTATTTCAGGCGTACTTTTTAAAGCATTGCTCGATATATTTCCCCTTTCATATAATCTGTGCATCCACAGTGTGATCCTTTGATGAATTTATGCAGATCAGTTCTACATCCAGGGTAATTCTCTCTGTTCCTCTAAGTTATCTATTTTGTTAGGATGCAAGAAAAAATCTTTTTGTGGAATTCAGATATTCATCCTGGTAGGGGTATGTTACATTCCTCTCTCTATGCAAGAAATGCATCTATCCTCACCCCTGTGAAGTGTTTGCCATAATACATTCCAGAAGAGGAGGAAAATATCACCTCTCCCTCTTAAGTCATTGAGTTGTATAAACCAAAGTTATTTAAATTGTTATTTTATGCAACTTTCTATAAGGGTACCTGAAATAAGATAAAAATTAATTCCATGATAACAGTAAATAATCTGATATACCTGAACTAATAAATCAAATTTTCACTGACTTCCTTACCTTCCACAGTACCTTTCTCGAATTAAACACTAGTCAAGTCTTTTTCTGGAGATTGTCAGTGAGGATCCAGTAGTGTATCTCCAAGTCAGTTTCGTATACTTTTAATAAGAGATGTTACAGAAAAATTAAACTTGGTTGTCAAATTATGTCTGAAGACCTTGGCATCACTGATCTCCCATCTTGGACATTCAGGAGGATACTGACATATCAAATATTCTGAGAAGTTCTGAGAGAAGAATTTGTTTGTAGTTTTGCTAGGAGAATCTTTTGTTTTTTAATCTAGCAATTGGCACTGGAAATCCTATTTCTGGGAATGTATGTTTCAAAACTCAGATTGAAGTAATAACTAATAAGTAAAAGTAAGTGCATTCTTCCGCCTTCATTACTTATTTTATATTCTCTAAGAAATGAAATATGTGTGTATGTACTTTATGTATACAGTTAGCCTTATTTGTTCATTCATCATTTGTTCAGAAAATATTTGAGGATTTCTTCTATGCCAAGAATTGTTATGTGCTTGGGACACATCTGTTCAAGGGTATATTTTGATTTTATTTTCAAAATATATTTTAAAAACCTAGGTGGTAATGGGAGTAACAAATTATATTTAAAAATTGGAGTACTGTGATACATCAAATATACGGTCTTTTAGAATCTTAAGTCAAGCGTTCAAAAGAAATGCAAAATAATAGATATTTTTCCTTAGATGTCATTGGGGCACCTTGAACTGAGCATGTACCTTATTTATTGCGGTGACTCTCCCTGGAATGCTAACAAGGATGCATTTAAATAGTGTATAGTTATGAGTTTTCAAATCAGAAGCAGATACATTCAAAAGCATTAATTCTAGCCTCTGTGCTTTAGATGAATTTTTATTATCTAAACCAGTCCCTTCAAATGTTTTTAAAATCAGATCATAAACAACATTTTTAAAGATTTCTTAGAATGTGAATTTCAAATTGCACTAAACTGGCCTATTTTTCTAATTTGTAAGGTAAGTTGGGTTAGAAAATCTATTTTTAGAAGTAGTAAGCATCTAAAAGGTACATAGTTGTTTCAAGCTCCGGATTTGAATAATAGCCCTTGGAAAACATGTAATCTGTTTCTCATTCTTATATAGCTGGTGCCACTTGAGTGATGTCACTAGAACTGAAAGCCACGGCCAAGTTAATTTCATCAAGTAGTTTTCACAAACTATTTGCCTGATTAATTATTCCTTTCATTTGCTGGTTGAGAAATCCAGTTCAAAATTGTTAAGCTCAATAAGAACAAAAATAATAATAATAAGTAAATACAATAAAAAAGGATAAGAAAATATTGTGTCCCTTTACTTCAAAGTGCAAGGATATATTTTGCTTCAGATGTGACTAGATTTGCCGGTACAAACCAGGGCTTTAGGGCCTAGAGCGTGTCTCCCTTTTTTCCACTGGTTTGGCAGGGATTTCAAACAGGGCCTCAGTGTAAAATTCCTATAGAAAAAGTGGTTTCTTTCCCAATTATTCTCAAGATTGACTCACTGGGAGACTCTGACTCATGCTTACGCTGTGTTCTATCATTGTAATCAGTGGAGTAGAACAGCCTGATGGGCCAAACTCAAAAACCATTCCCATTCCCAGAGTTGACATTGAATGATAAAGCGGACAGGGAGTGGGGGATGTGTAGTTCTCCCAAAAGAAAACTGAGGGGCAGCTACCAAAAATAGGCAGAACTGACACTAGACGGGCAAAATTAACAGGGCCCATTATAATTATTTTCCCAAGTGAGTGTTTACATAGAAAAAGGAGGTATGCTATGTGGGACAAAGAGAGTTTAGGGAAGAAATGCAGAGATCTGCCCATTCACCCACATTCTCAGCTCTTGAGGGAAGCGGACCATGTGTACTGCTTTGCCTAGAAGGATCCTGGTTTATGTTTTTGTCCTAGGTGATTAATAGCACCACTTTTTTAACCTCAGAAGTCTCCTGGGCCAGGCGTGGTGGCACGTACCTGTAATCCTAGCATTTAGGAGGCTGAGGCAGAAGGACTGCCAAGTTCCAGGACTGGCCCAGGCTACATAGTAGGACCCTGTCTCAAACAGACAAACAAGCAAAAAACAACAACAAAACAAAAGAAATATATTTGTTTGCTTCATGGATTTTTATGGTCTCTCCATCCAACCCAATTGCAAAACTTCTGATCGTTCATTTTTATAGTTTTCTCTGTGCTCCACCCTATACACTTTGAGAATAATATGAACATCTTAAAATAAGTAAACTCTTAGCATTCCCTCACAGTTAACTTTTTCTCATAAAGAAATTTAAACATTGTCCTGATTTTATGCAATTAACATTTCTTTAGAGAAATGCATACTTAACAAATTTTTGGCTCACCATTACTTCTTAAGTCCCAGTCATTCTCTTAAAGTACATATTTATCTTCCTAAACTATTCCTTTGGAAACTTGCTCATACTGTAGTCCATAGATCCAAATCATCAGCCTCATATGGGAGCTTCTTAAAAATGCAGAACTTGAGGCTACTGAATCAGATTTGGTAGTGCAGTTTCCCCAGGGGATGTGTACACACATTAAGGTTGGAGAAACTGTTATACAGTGGTTTTCCCCTCTGACTGCCCACTAGGTGTCTTAAGAACTAAGTATCCATTTATATCTCTAGGTACACAGATAATCTCTAAATGGATATATTAGAGATAATATATTACAGATACTGTATTAGTTATTTTAGAGACATAATATAGATATGTATCTATTATAGAGACTAATGAATGAGAAAAGGATGGGTGGATGGATGGATGGATGGATGACCAGGACTCCACTCAGACAAGCTAAATTAGGATCTCTCATGGAACCATTACTTCTTTAGTTAGGATTTGTTAGTGACATATTCTCATTTTTGTGTTTGTCTGAAAAATACTTATTATTCCTCAATGAATGATAATTTAGCTAATTATGCAATTGTAGGTTGACATGCATGGCCCCTTAGTGTTTTAAGATCGGAAGGATTTTAGCTATGCATGGTGGTGCACGCCTGCAATCCCAGCACTCTGAGAAGCTGAGGCAGGAGGATCTCAAGCTGGAGTCCTGTCTGTGCAACTCAGTGTGAAGGCTCTGTGTTCAATCCCCAGTACAAAACAAAAAGATTTTACTCTTTTCTTACCTGAATTGTTTCTGGGAAATCTGTTGTGAAATACTTTTGGGGGGGTTCGGAATCTAAGGTTTAAATGTCTTGCTGGTATTAAGATCTTCTCATTGTGATGTCACACGGTTTTACTCCAATGTGGGTAGATAGATATTTCTTAATTAGGATCTGCTGCATTTTCTTCATCATATAATCAGAATTTTTACCAGTTTTGAAAAATCCTAAGCTATATTATCATACCACATTCTGTAATTTTTTCTGTAATGTTAATTAAATGTATGCAGGTTATATTCATTTGTATTTCTGAGTATCCCTTCTCTCCAGTTTAATCTCTTTGTCTCTCTCTTCAGCATTTTGGATAAAATATTTATAATTTCCGGTTCCAATCTACTACTGAACATACATATATTGAGTTTTTTATTTCAATGATTTTATTTTTTCCCTTCTTGAATTTTTATTTAGAATATGTCCTTTCTGGAAGTTCTTTTTATAATCTAATCTTTCTTGAGAGTATCTTGCTCCTCCTTGCTCATTTTTCACTTCTTTTATAAAACGTTTAAATATAGCTATGTTGCCATCTGAGTGTCACAGCTCCTCTACCTACTGTCGTTTTCTCTTATTTCTACTGAGTACCACTCTTGGACTCCTGCCTCTTTGCCTGCTGTGCAGTTTTGGAGAGCAAGCTTACGTTATCTGCATTTTACCTGTAGATACTTTGTGAGGCTTAACTTGATGGTGCATTATTCCATCTTGGCTCAGAAATTCGCGGAGGCTTCTGCCAGGTTCTGTAAAGCACCACCAACTGAAGACCAGTTTGATGTCTTGTCTTGAGATTTCTTGAAATATGCTGGTATGTAAATTTTGAATCCCCTTTGCTTGAGAGCAGGCCTGTGGTTATGAATATTTCAGAAGAGATCTTTTCTTCCTTTTACAGTTCAGCGTTGGATAAACAAAATTCTCTTGCCTATGTCTTTGCTGAGACATTTTTTTAGTGCAGCCTTTCCCTGAGGGGAAGTACCCTGGCCTGGAGTCATTCACTTTGTTAATGAGGAAAGTGTGGCTTTTAGTGTCTTGCTCAGGGTCACCCACCACCTCACAAGCAGGAATGGAAACACGACCCACATCTTCTCAAAGTCCAGTTATTTTCTCTCCAATAAAACAAGCTACAAAAATAGCATTGCTTTGTTCTAATAAGAATGGCTTCACCTTTGCCACCAGTTGGACAAGGAACAGCGGATTCAGTTATTCCTCATGGTTAAGTTTGATGAATTATAGAAATAGGTTACTTAGATATATTTTAAGAATCATAAGAACATAAAAAAGTCATATGGGATAAAACTTACAGTGCACACTATTCAGTATTTTGTCTTTTATAGTAGCACCAAGGGACACGGGTGTGACATGATGATAGTTGCCCTCCATAATATTGTCCTCAAAGCGGGTATCCCTAACTGGGAGAGATCTGTCGTTCAAGAATTTCTCTGAAGCTTCTTGAACTCTCATTATACTTTTGGTTTGTACAACCTTAAGGCACTGATTTATATGGACTTGATCTTATAGTAGTCAGGACATCAGCTAAATAACCCTGAAGTCTTTTTAAAATATGATTCTGAGTATCATAAATCTTGTTGTATAAGTAGACTCTGAAGGTGGAGAGAATACAGCCAGTGATACAGAGATTGGATTTTGAAGTCCCAATAGCCCATGTTCAAGGGCAGGCTTCGTCCCTGTGTCCCAACTGTGTGACCTTGAACAAATTCTACTATTCTGAACTTTTATTTCTCTCCCAATCAAGGACAGTGATTTTAGGGTTGTCATGGTAATTTTATGAAAAAGTGAACAAGATAAAGCATATAAAATTACTTAGCTTTGTCTATAGTCGGCATCAGATGAGCCTGTTCCCAGTATTGGCATTATTGTCCACAGATGAAGAACTTCATTATGGTTGCAAAACCCTGCCCAAAAAACTGCTCATGATCTCATTTCACATTTTTAAAACATCTGAAAGGTGAGGGACAGAATGTGAGATGGAGACAGTATCTTTACCTTCAAACTATTTAAAATTTCATGGGTACCAATGTGTACTAAATAAATCAACCTTTCAGAAAATAACCACTGAAATATTTTTGGGTGAGCTGTCATGCCTGCAGCCCTGCATTTTGAGTAACAGAGATATGAACTAACCAAGTCAATGAGGTCACTTGTGATTCCATTCTGGGTTTATCTTTCTATAAATTGACTCTGACGCTTGGTCATTGGGTTCTCTCAATTATCTTATTTTATATTTGCAAAAGCCAAAACAAAAATAATGTGGCATGTAATGGTTCTAATGTTAATAAAATGGAATGCTTTTTCCTGGAAAGTGGCCTCTCTCCTCATTCTTAAATGTCTCAGTCTGCCCCGACATTTACTTTGCACAGGTAACAACGTTCAGTTTTCATTGACATTATCTTCTAAATATAATCAGATCAAAAATCACCAACATCATTCTCATTGCTCTGCTGCAAGTAGATAATATAGGACAGGGTCTAGCTGATAACTTCTGCTTCAGTCACCTCTGATTCTACTAGTTGAAATGTTCTGTGTGATTTTCCACTGAACTAGAGTCAGAAGTGTTTGTGTATAACAGGTGATTCCCATCCGCACAGATGCCAGACGTGGCATTTGCCTTTAACTGCCCTTCTTCCTGCTGAGCCCAAGGACTTTGTGAACAGGCAGATCTTTGAGGGTCTGCACCCAATGGAGCCTGAGCCAGCAGGGACCTTCCCAGGTGCACATTTATTATTTTCCCCAGGATCTTGTGCTTAAATCTGTAGGTTCAATGAAACTAAAGTACAACTTCTAAGAAACAGTAATGAGCATTTTGTTCTAACTCAGTTCACATAAGCATTGATAGTTTCATGCCGTTTGCAACCCCAAACTAAATCTACTTAACTATGCTAGTAAAAATCAGGAATTTTTCTTCTCGCATCTAACATATGAGTCACTTCCAGCAGGTTACTTAAGCTCTCTAAGCTTCAGCTGCCGCAAATGTAAAATGGGAATAAATGTTAATATTAATTATATTGAATATTAATTTTGAATAAAATAGGAAATTATTACACATTACACACTGTAATATCACAATATTAAATATTATTGAGAAATATTAAAGTAGTGCAAGTAGATTATTCAGAGTGTCTGGCATATTTATAGGGGCAATGCATGCATTATTAGCTTTCCTAATATTAATCCTAATGCAAACTTCTACTAGGTTGCTTTTCAAGAATTGTCTCAGGTCTCCATCTCTGTATATCTAGGTGGATAGTTGACAATACTTTCAATTCAATCTAAATTCCTCTTGTATTTTATATGCCTGGAAATTTGAGGGGGGAAACGGTGAAGTATTTTGATAATTTCTTAATTTGGTGGTAAATTCCATACATGGCATTTTTCTATCTTGATTTGACTGAGACTATAGGGGTTTCTGAGATGTTCACCACTAAAACTAGGATAGTCCAAGGCAAACTATACAAGTTACCCTACCCTACGTATTATAGATCCAAGTAAATATTGTAAGGCACTCAAAGGTGATGAGCTTTTAAAACTGCAGTCACACCTTGGTACTCAACTGCTTTGAAACTCAGCAGATTTGGTACACAACACAATTCCATGTGAAAATTTTGTCTGAGTACTCATTGTCATTTGTTTGGTGCTTCGAGCCCAAGGTAGAACTTGTCAGTGTAGATTGCCCTGTGACTCACTACCCTCCCCCACCAAAAATTTGTTTGCTACTTCTTGTTTTGAACACTCTTTGGGTCTCTTAGAACCATTAAAATATGAGTACCAAGGCACCACTGTACATGGATCTCCCGTAAATTCAAAGGGTACTTCAGTGGGGAAAATATGACCAAGGAAGAATATATCTTTGCAGTTTTCTTCAATTGCAAAGATAACCCGATTCTGAACTGTTGCTCTTGACTAAAAAATCTGGTGTCTAAGTGAGCAGGAAAACTCTGTATTGGTTCAGTAATTTAACAATGCCTTGGGTTTAGCTAGATTTGCTCTTGGAGTCACGTTGGACAACTTCATCTTCACACATGCTAATCTCTCATGCCAGTGTACAAACCAGGGAACACAAGTTTGGGAGAGGGGCTACATTGGGCATCTCTTATCTTCCATCAAGGAATACACTCATTTTCAGGCTCACCCAGTCTATTTCCCTCATGTTTCTTCAGGCAACTGTCAGCCACGCCCACTTATCAGTCACGCAAGTGCATAGCATCAACATATAATTGCACGAATCTTAAGTCATCATCCAAGTATATGTGTTACACACCTTCTCCTCTGAGCACCTTTTAACATGAATAAAAATGGAATTTGGTTAGGAAAGAAGAAATTGGAAAAATAGCTACTGGGTTTTGAGTAGACAAACAACTGCATCTGCCATGGACACATGAGAGAAGACAGATTGTCTCTTTAATATCCACTTTTGCTCTTTAGACAGCTGTTTATCTCACTTTTTGCTGATGATTTCCTGATGCCTGAAGAGAATAGGAGTATCACATGTCTACCACCTTCTACTGAACGTTCAAGATCACGCAGCCCAGGGAATTCATAGGAAATTTATCTATGAACTTGAAACATGGCCAGCAGCCTTCTAGATGAAGAAAACAGTGTAAGGAGCACCCTCATTTTGAAGTTTATTTCTTACCTCCAAATCAAAGAAGATATTGATCTTGTATCTCAAGAGAAAGTCTTTCATTGGCCCTTTGATGCCACAGTTCTCATAACTAAGTCCACAGGGAAGAAAATATGAGCTGGTTTCCTCACCTTTGAAAGTCTTTCTCAACTCCTCCAGTCTCTCCCTTTGTGTAAGGTGGATGTTGACCCCTGAAGTCCTTTCTGGGGCAGCTTTGTTTATTCAAGGACATTAGTTCAAGGTCACTGAAGTAAATCTTCCTCAGCCTCCTTGGGACCTCTTCATTAAAAGTGAAAACGTAGAAATCATGCGTAAAAGATCAAACCCTTGTTTAATGGAGTTACTTTGTGATACCAAGGCTTTCTTGGTATCTATCACTTTCTTACCCCTTATGCCTCTTATGAGGATTTCATTAACTGACGATTATGGTGTTTAATATATTTCAGAAATAGTCCTCCAGTGTTGAATGCTTTTATTCTTTGAGTCACTCCCTATTTGCATGAATACAAATTCTAGCATCCTCCATGCACTGTAATGCTGGCGTGGGTCTCTGGAGCATTTCTGGATCCTTCAAAAAAAAAAGTTGCCGATGCTAAAGGAGGTTTAATTGTCATTTTTTCTTTAGATGATGCTAAGAGTCCTTAAGTGAGAATGATGTAGAAACAGTGACTTCAGGTAGTAGAGGCCAAAAGTACGAAATAATTGCTCAGGAGTCAAGGAATGAATTAGCATCCTGTGGTGCTGCATTTTAACTAAGCATCTGTGTAACAAAACTATAGGCTTCTCCCTCCTTTTGGAAGGCCCGAGGAGAATTTTAAAAATTAAGATAGCAGAGATACTTCCAGAGAGTCCTGTATGATTTTGGCTGGTTATACTTCCCAGCATTTTACATTTTACATCATACACTATGTATAGTGTATCACTTTATATAATTTCTCTAGCATTTGTGGTTTGTTTGTTTTAGATGTGAGATAAAGAGTTTTTTAGTTTACAAAAAGTATACTATTTGTAGATTGAAGAGAAAAGGCCTTCATAACAAGTAAAAACTTAGTAAATGTTCATTTAGTCAGTTGAGTGAATATAGCTTTGAGTCAAAAGAAATATGTGAACAGCTTTTGCCCGACAAAAGCAACATAGAAAGAAGAGAGGAGTTCATCAGTCTGGTTATTCTCTTCCCTAAAGACAGTGAAGGCAGAGGAAGCATAAAGAAAAGCAGAGTCACAAATTTGTATTCAGTGGAACAAAGGATTCGTTTCAGTAGAGCTTTGAACATCCTACTTACAAATATTGTATAGTGTGTGATTTTTTTTCCTATATGCCACCCTGTGCCACTCCAGCTCTGTCCTTTAAATTGCAGTCTCACATCTTATCTGCCAAATCCAAATAGGAGGACAGTTGGCTTCATGCTGGTTGTGCTTTGTTGGGGACAGGGAACAAGGTGGCAGGTGGGGGAGGGAAGGCCTGTAATTAAGCATAATGGTTTAAAGGATTGCTTAGAAAAGACGAAACATCCTTAGAAAAATCAGTGGTTGTAGGTCATAGGCTGCTCTTTCCTTGCTAATAATTGCAAAATCCATAGCTGTCCCCTTTGAGTGTTTTTTTAATAAAAGACTATTAAAACTGAAGAAAAGCTTAATAAGTAGATTAGTTAGAACAATAGTCCTCATGAGAATGTTTTGATTCGGAGTATAGCTGCTAAAGATAACCCTAAATGCAATCAGGTTGAGCTCCCTGCATGCGTGAAAGGAAGGTAATACCCTCAGAGATTTTGCCAACAGATGACATTATTTTTTAAGTATCTCTTTCTACATTTAAATTAGTCTTTCCTCTGGGCACAGGCAACAAAACCTTTGTTAAGAATCACCAGAGAAACAGAGCTCTGAATAAATGCTCAGTGGAAAATTATTTTTGAGAATTTTGTTTTAGATGTTTCACATCAAAAGGATGGATGGCAGTACATCCAAGAGGGGACACTTTGTGATCCTTCTCTATCCTCTTTGTAATTTTAGGGATCAAAACTCCCAAGGTGGCCTGAGATAAGGACACAGGGAGCTGTGCAATTTTCCTAAACATATACATATTAGAAAGGGCAATGTGATCCAATGTCAGCGAAGGTGTATCCATATCCCATGCTCGTTGTTTCCTTTTATTAATGTCATTCTTTTAGCTAGATATTTGTTTTCCTTCTTCTTTCTCTTCTCTAATACCAAATTTTCTCTAAAAGACCTGTACGAGACTCAGAAAGAACTCATTCACAGATTTGATCATTCCTAATGAATATTGCTACCCAGGTCAGTTCTGCAGGCAAGATAACAGTACTGATACCACTTTCAGTTGCGTGCAAGTTTACAGGGAAATTGCCTTCCACTTTCTGTCTTCCTTCCTTGGAAAGCCTCTCGTTCCACATTTTCCTGTCACACCTCTAGATTACTGACAGCAGCCCATTGGGAACTCTATGTTTAAGAGAGGTCTCTAAGGGATCTGTTTTGTTATCCTTCTTGCCACTTTTCCTTTTCTGTCTACAGTATCTCCATTGTTGTCCTCCAAGCCACCAAAGTCCCTCAGAAATTTAAACTTTGACTAGAACAGGCTGGGAAACTTGGTCCTCTTTCAAGGATGTAGGTTTTCTTTTGTTTTGGTACCAGGGATCAAACTCTGGACCTTGCGCTTGTGAAGCAGGCAGCAGCACCACTGAGCTAGATCCCCAGCCCTCAAGGATGTAAGTTTATGAAGTATACTGTCACCAAATTAATTGAAAGGAATTTTTCATTTGATTATCGATACTATTCTAATGTGACTAAATAGAATATTTTAACTTTTTTTCCTCCCTTCTGCCTTTTGAAGTAAGCCTTTAGCCTGGTGGTTATCAAAATGTAGAGGGTATAGAAGCAAGACAGCCCCAAGATGATTTAGTCTCAAATATACATACTCTGACTCACTGCTCTGCTGTGACCAGTAGTACTCTTTTTTTAAAAAAATGATAATATAAATTAAAATGAAATTTATTTTGAGACCACTTTATTGTTTGTTTATTAGTATAGTCAAAAAACAAATTAAGTTGTTATTCATATCATTATGACACAGAGGAAATGTTATAATGTGATAGTTTAAAATTTCTCTCAAGGCCAGCTAAAGTCTAAATTGTCTGGAGAACTTTCTAGAACTGTACAGGTTATGTCCCCTTCCAAGCTTCCTCATTATTGGCTGGGGTGAGGGGAAGCTGATGTGTATTTTTAAAGTTACCCATGTGATTCTAACATCCAATTAGGATTAAGAACCATGGAACTAGACTTAGGGAAGCAATTATTGTATGAATAGATATACATTTACTCATTATCTTTATAAAAATTCATTTATTACGTCAATTTCTTTAGAACCTGTGTAATATGTGCATATTATGTATAAATCAAGTTTATAACTGCAGACAGATGCCCAGAAACTTCATAGGTAGAGTGCCTATAAAAATTTCCCTAAAAATTATACACAGTTACTGAACTATGTATATACTCTGCTTGTAATATACTAATTCTGGGAATCTAAATAAATTTTTTGGCTCACTTTGCAGTATGCTGGGACTAATATCATTGTTGCATCATCTAATGAGTTCTCATAACACACCTTGGAAAAGAATGCTTACATTTCTGCTCTCATGTAATATATACATTCTCTAAAATTCTTTCAGTGTCCAAAATCACATGACAAAATAATAATTTAATTTATAGTAAATCTGGTTGTGGTAAGTCATTCAAAGACTATAGGACTTAGTATATCAGAACAACAACAAAACAATCACACTTCTTAAAGTAAAAAGTTGTTAAATTTTTAATTGATGTTGGTATATATACATATGTATATATATATATATACACACACATATATGTGCATGTATACATTTGCCTTGAATTTAAAAGTTCAAGGTAAATTGATTACAGTCTGATTCACTGTCAGTTTATTCCCTTTAACATAAAATGAGATCCAAGCATGTGGCTTTTTGGTTCTCTAGCCTCGAGTACCGGAGGAGTGCATGGATCACGTACCACTCAGACCAGCTTTCCAACCCATCATTTCTCTCAGTAAGGCTCTTGGTAGAAGCTGAGAGTCCAATCATCACAGGCCATGCTTTCTGAACAAGGCCTGATGTCACTATAGACTCGGTTAGTTATTGAGAGTGGATATGGAGGACCTGAAAATTGAAGCTAGGTGCTGATATGTTTGATTCTTGAATAAAAGTTTACCTTCACAGTTGTGAAGACAAGTGTACACACTGGCACCTTTTTCTCTCAGAAAATAACGTTAGACCTACTGTTGATTCAAGGATCAAATAATAAGAATAATGGCATGACAAATTACTGAAAGAAACTTTGCTAAGGAAGGTTAGTGAAAAATAAGACAAAAATTAGTTCTATCACTAGCAGAAAAAGACAAGAAATGGAATGATCTGCCTCTTATGTAATAAAAGGATCCATGCCACACATACACACCCCTGATGCACACAGAGAATGCTAAAAGATAATGCAGTCATTAAGACCTTGTACAAAGAGAATCAAACTATGATCTCTGTTATGTCCTAAAACAATGTTTCCAATGTGTAATAAGTACCGCTAATTATAGGGCCCTCTCTTTAAGTATACATGTGAATAAGACTGTACAAAGCAATTTATATTTTATTATAATTTATGTTTTATGTTTTGGGTGATGCAAAGTGTCTACTTATTATTTTTTGCTAATTCTTTTCAGGTTTTGCCTTACATCCATACTACTTTAATAATTAAAAAACATAACAAAGTTATTCTAATCTCAGAATAGAAGATGATTTCTACTAACACTTTCATTTAACTTATATTTGCTCACTACCAATTAAGGGGGATGCTCATCTTCATGGTTGTCCATTGGGGAAACTCTCTGGAATATCACTGACCTGTGACAAGCCCTTTGGATTTGTGCCTTCACCTAAGGTGTATAGAGTATCTACTACACACCCTGTATGTCAAATACTTGAAATTGCTGGTTTGAGCATGATGGGTAGGCTTTGGGGATTGGCATAAAGGCTGCTTGTGGGAGCATTAGGAAATAATATTCAGTCATTGAAAAGAAAGTCCAAATAGTAGTTCAAATACTGACTCTCAGGCTGGAAGTCTCAGAAAAGGGGTAAAGTTGAGAGACCCCAATTGAATCTGCAGTTTCTATTAAAACTGAACCCTAGAGACGCCTTCCAGCAAATACCTTATTTTTTGGATTGTAGAACAATTCATATTATGTATACCCTTCTACTGACCTGTCTCTTTGAAGCCTGCAGGCACTGGACAACTAATGAATAAAATAATATTGTGTGCTTTGGGGCTATGTCAGACTCTTTTGTGTCTATAAAAGCTCTCATTTTTCCGACACATGGGAGAGGACACAATATGGGGAGAGGCTGTGGAGAATAACAGAGATAGCATGGGCTGAACCCCAGGGGCACTGATGACATTGCATCCACACGGCAAAGTTAGAGTGTTCTATAATGATGTCATTAGACTCTTGAAAAAGCGAACTTACTGCTGACTAGAATTTCTCTATTACATTCTCTTTAAAAGAGGAATAAACTCCAGGGTGTGTAGCTGTGCGTGGGTATTGACATTGAATATCTGAGCCTCGGGTCAGTCTGCTGAAGCCACTTGACTTCCTTGAATCCTGTTTAGTCAACTCAGCTTCCCTTTGGAGGGAGACAAATGAATTTTCAGGATTATGCAGGCCAGGTCACCTGAGGTCAAAAACTGATTATTCAGTCATGCCATCACCTTTGTTCTACGTGGCCATCTTTGAACATTTATCCTTTGGGTCTTCACCTCTGATTTGGTGCCCCAGATGTTTATTCCTAAGAAAAAGTGTGTATGCAAGTCAAATCCTGATGCCCACAGCTGATTCCTGTAGCACATTCAAATCTTTTCCACGGAAGCAGTTGTGCAAAAGTGACCACCCCAAACATCTGTTTGAAAAGCAGAATTGCAGGATGGGAAAATAATCATTACTTTTGAAATGTGTTAAAAATGAGACCAAAGTTCGGCTTGCTATAACTTGACCTTGAGCAAGGTATATCATACCTGAATGTCTTAGTTTCTTCTCCTGTAAAATGGGGACAGTAACAGAACCCTGTTCTTAGGATGGATTAAGTGAAATAAATATGCATTTCACTTAGTAGTGCTCTAGAGGTTGTGGTAGCATTGATGAATGCAGGTGCGGTAGTAACTGTATCTGGACTTTTTATCAGAGGAGCATCATTTAACAGAAAGGTAATCTTTCTACACCGAGAATTTAGATTGTGTTTATGTACTACTGGTCGCATTGTCAGCCCCGAAGCTTTTATAAATGTCTCCCTATCAAAACACCACAATCTTCATGTTGTTGCTCTCTGTTTAAGCTCTAGCCCCACGCAGCAGCAAATTTGCATCCCTCACATTTGCATTCTCTGTTTTACTGTCTCACAAAACAAATGCAGTGAAATAAATCTTCAACTTTGAACACCCATTGTGTCAAACTGATGTGTTATCCAATGAATGCTTGGGAAAAAAGGAAACATATCACCCCCGTAATACATAAGCTCTCTGAAAATATCAAGTAAGCCCAAGCCAATATGATATAATGAGTTTTTTTTAAAAAGGTTATAGTCTAAAGAGATTGGCATGATTTATTAATAGCCTGTGCCTCCTTTGAATTGGAAAGATAAGATGTCTTGTTTCCTGTTATTTGGTGCAATACACAAAGACATTTGCGTACTTGGTGGTATTTACATAAACCCAAGAATATAGAATTTTACAGTAAATTACCATATGAAGCTCATAAGAAGAGAGAAAGCACTGTATGTTCATACAACAGTGGTCCTGCCTTTCCATTAACAATCTTTGGCTCTCTACAATTCTGTACACCCACAGTGCATCTTTGTACCACGTGGCTGAGGTACACCTTGGAGGACCAGGTCTGAGCATTGAACTCTTTGCTGTCCTCAAGTGTCTCCTTCTTCAATGAAGGCATTCCTGGGGTCATTGGAAGATAGCACATGATTACAGAATCTTAGGCCATTTTATTGACCACATGGTTTAATGATTTTATATGAAAGGCAATGTTGAGTTCATAAGGGCGTTGAGAGGGTTAGAATTCCAGACCTGCTACTCAGAATTTTGTGATGTTATTTCAGGAACTGTATGTTTGCATCAGTTAAATCTGAACAATTGTGCTCGCTTCGTCAGCACATATACTAAATCTGAACAATAGTAATGCTTAACTCTAAAAGAACAAATGAGATTTGGCCTACATTGAATACTCAATAAACAGTGATAGTTATAGTAAGTCTGAGACTCATATTTTTGAATAGAGAGTATCCAAAAAATGTTATACCCAAAGAATAGCTTTATGGGAAACCACTTCCTTTTACCTTCCCCTGTGATCCCAGTGATTATAGTCTCCTTAGGGCAGCTGGGTAATAGAGACTGTCAGAGACTAGTCTGACTTTTAAAACCTTGGGAGTATTTACTAACCCTATTGTTCTTGACAACGACCTGATATAGGGAAGGCAAGGTCTCAGGTCCATTCACAGAGCCAGATTTTTACAAATACCATGTAATCCCCATTGCATCATTGTAACATCTCATTATATGTGTTTACAGGGTATATTCGTTTGACACAAGATCAATTTTTCCACAATATGAATATTATAGATATTGCCATTTTAGAGCCAGGTCTGCTCAATTAATTTTTGGTTATTTATATATTTTTCCAGCTGTGCTCTTTGATTCATAGTGCGTCCCTTTTTAGAAGTCCAGTTGTTTTTCTTTGAAAGTATAAATCGTTCTATCCTTCAATCGTTCCCTTCTTGATTCATTTTTCTTTGCCCAGTGCTAAATAAATATCCCATGAATCAGTCTTCAGAAATAAAAGTATGAAACATGGTTCCTGGTTTATTTGGGACTATGCAGTGTAGATGAAAAAGGAAAATAGACTCATTATACCTCTTCTTTATGCTTATTTCTAATACTCTGTACTGGTGAATATTATGACAGATCAATAAGTGGATTTGAGAAGATGTACAAAGCACTATGACAAGTATAAAACTGTTCTGTCGCTCATAAGAGGTATATGGTTTTGTCTGCCGAGGAGAGTAATGGTGGTGGAGAGCTAGCAATCAAGGAAGGCTTCCTGGAAAATGGCAAATAACTCCATCTTAGAAGCTTAAAAGAGAGCTTTAAGGTGACACTTTTTATGCAAAATTGCTAACTGCATTTTCCTAATTGCAGCTTTATCCTTTGGTAGCTCATAAATAATACGTCCTTAACACTGTATCCTTTGCTGGAACAATGCTCCACAGAATTAAACATGCATTTCCCTTGCTCCTCAAATGCACTTGAAAAAGTTGATTTTTCTAGACTTTTTTTGTGAATCTAATGCTTTTTGTCATCAAGGAAAAGCCAGACTAATTAAACCATGTGACAGCAGAGCACCTCACCTGCAGATGACCTCCGAGAATCAGCTGATGTCTGCAGGTAATTCTCTCCACTAAATGTATGCATGTTGTACAATGCGGGCAGTAGGGGGGTCAGTGACCTTTCCCTCTGTGCTCCCTTCTTCCACCTGCCTTTCAACATGTGGAGGACAAAGGAATGTCATCGCATCTCTTTAGTGCCTAAACCCTTTTAAAACCATATGTAGCGTTTCCAGTTATGCCAAGGGAGTAATGTACCCTGAAATGATTCTCTCAGTATACTTTAATTATTCTCAGTGGTGAGCAAAATTTTACCAAACAATTCTTTAAAACAAATAATTTTGTTTCCTCTGAGTAGGTTACCAGGAATATCACTTGTTATACCATACTATATGTTATGCCATACATAAAGATCTTCTCTGTAAGAGCTGCAAGAAAATATTGTTTATGATTTAGTATGTGAGTATATGGTGTCTTAATTTTTTTCTAGACATTATTACTTATATGAGTGATAGTATTTTCTTCTGCTTTTGTTTGATTGGTAAGCAAATCAAAGATAACCTTTTACTCCCCTCTACCAAAATCTATAGTTATTGATAGTATGTATTTTGTGTATTAACCCTATCCATGTTTTCTCCATGTTTTCCTAACCCCTATTTATAACCCATAAAGCATTTTATTCTTAAAATTTTGCTTTCTGATATAAAGCTTCATTAGAAGTTCCAAATGTTTTGGGGAGTCATATATTCCAAACTATGATTTAAACATAATAATGAGTAAATAAAACACCATAAATCCATTTATTGGTAATACTAGAAATTTTTAAATAAATTTGAATCAAATACAGTTATTGTTGATCTCTTCTCAAATTTAGAACATTAAATCTACAACCTTGCTTATAATATAGAAGTGAAAACAGTTTAAATGTTCATCAGTAGGCAGTTGGTTAACTGAATGGATATATTGCATCAATAAAATATAGCTGCTAAAATGATATAGAAAAATATTAAAGATATGAATAATCATGGCATATAAAAAATTTTAAATGGCAGGTCACAAAGTAATGTATGCAGGACCATTTTTGTTATACACAAAAATAGGTTTTACAGACAAAAATATTAGAGGTATCAAGAATAAAATTATGACCATCTGCAGACAATGACATTATAGATAATTTTTTGATTTGTTTTATTTTTATAATTTTTATTATATATTATCTAGATGCTCTAAAATCACCATATGTTCTCTTTCTAATCAGGGATAAGTAAATGTTTTTAAAAGCCAGATATTAATCATTTATTGTTATCATATATAGCAGATTCCTCCTGCCTCTCAAACCATGAAAAAGAGTTCCTATGTACTCAAGGCAGTGACTAGTTTACTTTGATGGTGATAGGATAGTACCTAAAGATTGGTAAAAATAGCTAATAAGAGCATTCTACATGCAAATTCTTTCTCTTCTGTCTTCTGTGTTCTCCCAGCTACCTGTGTTTCTCTTATGACATTCCACACCTCTAAGTCTAGCTCTTTGTTTATTAATCTTTGGTTCCAGCCCCGAGCACCCAATAGACTGCATTTCATTTGAGGGAAAAGATAAATTACATGTCTAGGCATTCCATAAATGCTTATGGAATGAGTATGTGAGTGAAAGTAAAGAAGGAAGAAACCCTTGCTGCCAATCAGACCAGAATAGCAGCAGACAAGATGCCCTCTCTCATAGCCAATTTTCTTGGCCGACTTTGTCTGTATAATTGCTTCAAATCTATATTTCCTTTACCTATCTAGCTTCAGCCTAAATGCTGAATATTGTATTTTCCCTCAAAGAATGTCAATAAAGATTTTATTTTTTTCAATTACTCTTGCAGAGAATGTTTCCCTTTAGGAAAACTAAAATTTAATAACATTTCTTCAGCAAGGTTGACGATCTCTTTATTCTCGCCGTGATGACTAGAGTCAATCAGCAGCCAGTTGGAAGCCAAGCTGAACATAAAGTGATTAAAAGAAAACCAAAACACGAACGCACCCTCTTCAAAATCTAATCACATTAGGAAGCTCTAAGCATGAGTTATGTGGTAGCTGTGGCTGGCTGGGTTTTGATGAAGTACCTAAAATTTCATATCAGCTGCCACAGGACTTTCCGACTTCTAACTTTAAAATGTGATTTACCCTGTTATCATCTGTTTATACAGTCTTCAAAATCTACCCAGGAAAAAGTAGTATTAATATTATGTTAAACTGGATTGCTGTAAGATTTTCATTTTTCCACATTCATATGGTGAAATCCAAGTGATAAAAATAATGGAAGTTAATTCATTAAATTTCAGAGCTCAGACTGTTAAAATAAAAGCATTTTCTCATTTCACGAATCTGCATGAACTTGTATGTTGTCAGCACGTACTATGGATATACTTCTTTTGAAAAGATGTACATTATTGTTATTCTGTTTAAATTAGGAGTAATCAGATTTATTTAAATGAAGGGATATGTGGTCATGATTGATTTCAGTACAGTATATTCATAATTCAACTCTTAGCCAGTTTTCCTATTGATGCTGCATGCAAATTTTTATTTTAGACAGGATAATTTAATAAGGAAGACTTAGAAACTATTTTCTTAAACTGCTTTCTTGAAATGTGTTATTAGAAATTGATATTCTCTGACATTATAAGACTTTTACATTTTTATTCTGGATCAATATTCTTCAGGAAAAGCTTGATGATATTGATGAGGAATTTAAAATGAACTTTCTGTCCCTTCCTACCTGTAGAAAAAAGAAAGCTAAATTTTTTGGCAGTGGACATCTGGAGCTTTCTCTAGGATGAATAGTAATTACCACTTATGGCTTCAGCATGGTGACAGCTCTTATTTTTAAAGGAACATACTTTTTTATAACAACCTGGTTATGTGTCATCAGTCAGTCTGTGCTCTGCCATTTTCTTTTCCTTCTTAAGACACAGGCTTTGGAGAAAGTAACCTCCGGGATGAAGTGGACTTGCCTTCATCCTGCTCTCATAGGCATAGCAGTTAATTAATCATTCCATTCTGCCTACCATCATTGTGCTTATTTTCTATGGATACAGTACTAGACACTGGGGATGGTTATTAAAAAAAGAAAGGACCCGGGGCTGGGGATTTAGCTCAGTGGTTTCGCTGCCTGCTGCGCAGGCACAAGGACCCAAGTTCGATCCCTAGTATCAAAAAAAAAAAAAGAAAAAAAAAAAGAAAGGACCCATATGTTGCTTACAAGCTTACTGAGAAAAGACGTACAAATTGAGGCTTTGGGGAAAAAAATAGAGGATTCCTTAATTCGTAGTAGATTAAAAGAGAAAAAAAAAAAAGAAACAAACTCCCTGGGGAAAAGGTAATGGGTCAGTTTCCAGTCAAAGAGGCTTTACAACAATTTGGGCAGATGAGATAGTGTGGGTTCAAAAACCTAAAGTCATGAGCAAGAAGGGAGCCATGGGGGGCATGGAATGGTCATCTACTGGAAAGTCCTTTGAGTTACAGTCGGGCTGGTACCTTAAGGGTGGAGATGAAATTTAAGAAGTGACTTACAGAGATGCACAGTCTGGAAAGTTTAGTGGACCCAAAATGTGGAAATTAGTGGCTAGGCAGGTCTGAATTAAGAAGATGTAGATGCTGTTGGCTAGATAAGAACCATGGTGATGCATGCTATCATGTAAATGTGGAGATACAAAGAACAATTGCCCCCCTTCTATTCAGGGATGTCAAGACCCCTAGTGGATGCCTGAAGCCATGAATAGTACCGAACCAAAACCTGTACGTACTCTGCTTTTTCCTGTATATACCCATGACTAATTTATAAATTAGGCACATTAAGAGATTAACCATGACAGTAATACACTAGAACAATTGAAAGAATATACAAGTAAATGTGCCCTGTCTCTCTCAAAACATTTCATTGTTCCATCACCTTACCTCTTAAAGAAAGAGCCTGGGATTTAGCTCAGTGGTGCCACTGCCTACCTCGCAAGAGCAAGGTCCTGAGTTCAATCCCCAGTACCAGAAAAAAGAAAAGAAAGAGTTTCTTATTGGCTATCAGAGTCACCAGGGCCATTACTCTTGATGTATGAGGCCATTACTAAGTAAAATAGTTAACTGTAAGGTTTTTTGCAGGCATTTTTATAAATCTACAACCTCACCCACAACTTAATATGCTGTAGGTGCTAGATACACATTAAGGAATAAATTTTGATTGATTCTATATTGTAAATTATCTTTGGGTTTTTGTTTTTATTTTTTATTAGTACATGTTTGCAATTCATGCAGTTTACAGTCATCTTGGGAGTGGTTACATGTATATATTACAGCTTTTTTAAAAAATCTCCTTCCCTTTCCCTCCCTTCCCCCCTTCCCCTCCAGCTCCCCTCTCTTTTTTGATGCTTGTTGATATTATTTGTCTTAGACCATGTTATGGCATATAGGGTTTACATTAATCTGGATTATTAGGTTCCTGTGCGTGGCCTGTCTTTATTCTTCTTATTTCTCTTCCCCTCCTCCTCACCCCTCACCCTTGTTCCTGTGGACCACCTCCCTATTGCGAGAGATCCATACCCTTGTCCCTTTCTATCCATCCTTTATCATTTTCCTTGTACTTTGCCTCACTCAAGTAAGAGATACCATGTGGTATTTAAGCTCATGTGTCTGATTTATTTCACTCAACGTATTTTCCAAGTACATCTATTTCCTTCAAATGTATCAAATCTGTCATTCTTTATAGCCAAGTAGTATTCCATTATATATAGATACCATATTTTTTTACTCATCTATTGATGGGTATTCAGGCTACTTCCCAGATTCAGCTATTATGAGTTGTGCTCCTATAAACATTGGTATGCAAGTATCGATGTAGTATGATGACTTAAGCTCTTTGAGGATGATACCTAGCAGGGGGATAGGTGGATCATATGAAATTTCTAATTTCAGTTCTTTGAGAAATCTCCATGCTGATTTCCGTAACGGATGAGCCAGTATATATTCCCAACAGCAATGCAGGACGGTTCCTTTTCCACCACAGCCACACCAGCATTTTTTTGTTTTATTTCCTAATGATTGCCGTTCTTTCTGGAGGAAGATAGAGTCTTAGGGTTGCTTTCATTTGTATTTCCCTAATGGCCAGAGATATTGAACATTTTTAAAAATGTCTGTTGACCATTAGTATTTCTTCCTCTGGGAGGTATCTGTTCATTTCTTCACCCATTTCTTGACTGGGTCTTTAGTTTTCAGTGGTTTAATTTTTTTTAGAGTTCTTTGTATATTCGAGATATTAGTCTTCTGTCTGAGGAGTAGAGAAATGTTTCCCATTCTGTAGGTTTTCTCTTCACTCTGATTGATTCCTCGGCTGTATGGAAGCTTTATAGTCTAACTTAATTCCATTTGTTGATTCTTGCTCCTATTTCTTAGGCAATAGAGGTCTTGTTTAGTTTGTTTGTTTTGTTTTTTGGTACTGGGGACCAAACTCGGGACCTTATGCTTGCGCGGCAGGCACCGGAACCACTGAGCTAAATCCCCAGCCCAAGGTTTTGTTTAGAAAATCCTTTCCTACAATTCTGTCTTCAAGTGTTTTGCCAGTTTTACCATCCCAAAGGTTTAATGTTTCTGTTTTAATATTTAGATCTTTGATGCCTTTTTATTTTTGTTTAGCTTGTGGTAAGAGATAAGGAGCCAATTTCAGTCTTCTGCAAACAGATAACTACTTTCCCAGCAGCACTCTTTGAATAGGCTGTCGTTCCTCCAACATAATGCTTTTGGCACCTTTGTCAAAGACCAGATAGTTGAATCTGTCTGTTGGGGTTTCTGTATCCTCAATTTTACCTCACTGGTCAACATATTTGTTTTGGTTCCATTGCCATGCTGTTTTTATCACTATTGCTTTGTAGCATAGCTTGAAGCCAGGTATTGCTAGGCCTCCTGCTTTGCTCTTATTGCTCAAAATTGTTTTTGCTATTCTGGATCTCTCCTGGTTCCATATGAATTTTAGGATTGTTATCTCTAGATCTGTAGAGTATGCTTTTGGTGTTTTGATTAGGACTGCACTGAATCTGTATAGCAGTGTTGAAAGTATGACCATTTTGACAATATTGGTTCTGCCTATCCAGGAGCAGGGGACATCTTTCCATTTTCTGATGTCCTCTTTATTCGCCTTCATCAGAGTACTGTAGTTTGTTTTTTTGTTTTTGTTTTTGTTTTTGTTTTTGTTTTTGTAGAGGTCTTTCACTTCCTTGGTTAGGTCAATTCCTAGATATTTCCTACTGTGAATGGTATTGTTTTCATAATTTCCTTCTCATCCCGTTCATTGTTGGTATACACAAATGCTAGTAATCGTTGTGTGTTAATCTTGTATTTTGCTACTTTGCTGAAGTTGATTATTACTTCAGAGAGTTTTTGGTGGAGTTCTTTGGGTCTTCTATGTATAGTATCGTGTCATCTACAAATAATAATAATTTGAGTTCTTCCTTTCCTATACATATCCTTTTTATTTCCCTTGCCTAATTTCTCTGGCTAATGTTTCAATGACTGTGTTGAATAAAAGAGGTGATAGTGGACATCCTTGTCTTGTTCCTGATTTTAGGGAGAATGCTTTTAGTTTTTCCCCATTTACTATGATATTGGCTATTGGTTTGTCGTAAATACCCTTTATCATATTCAGATATGATCCTTCTTTACCTGTTTTCTTCAGCGTTTTTATCATAAAGGGGTGTTGCATTTTGTCAAAAGCCTTTTCTGCATCTATTGATACTGATCATGTGGCTTTTGACCTTGTTCCTGTTCATGTGATGTATTACATTTATTGACTTACATATGTTGAACCATCCTTGCATCTGTGGGATGAAACCTATTTGATCATGATGTATCATCTTTTTGATAATGTGCTAATATCTTGTTGAGGGTTTTTGCATCTATGTTCATTAAAGAGATTGGCCTATAGTTATCTTTTTTAGTTGGATCTTTATCCAGTTTGGGGATCAGGGTGATACCGGCTTCCATAAATGAATTTGGAAGCGCTCCATTCCTTTCAATTTCTTTGAAGAGCTTGAAGAGTGTTGGTAATATGACATCCTTAAAGGTTTCTATACTTGTAAACTATATTTGGATGATGTTAGTGTAGCATATTCACACCTTCAGAAAACAGTTTCACTAAAGTTATAAGGTAATGAAAGTTGTAATTTGGGTTGCTAACAATGTAATGTTTTTCAAATTTAATTTTCTGTTTTTACATTTTAAAACAATAATAAGTCAAACTTCAAAAAGGAGTTGTTGCTGTATAATTATATGTTTGTAAATTGTTTGATACCTCCCCTAACTTCTGTGTCTCTAACCATACTTCCAGTGGTATTATTTCAATTGTGTCAGAAATTTTCTGGCATTTACGCAAACACATACTTGCATGCAGACAGTATTTTTTTATTTTCTTCTTTTTTAATGGAAGGGTGATTATGCATTGTGTGTAGTTGTACAATTTACTTTTTTCTGACAGATATCATGAGTATTTTTCCATTAAGAGCATCTATCCTAGCTTGTTTAACACCTGTAGTTTATTCTAGGTTAGAAGTACAATGATATTATTCCCCTTCTAGTAGGCACTTAGTTTATATTTCTTTTACTCGGTGTCATAAACAATACAGAAATGAGTATTTTTGTAGATATATTTAATGTGTACAAGTTAGATACTTAGAATTATACTTCCTGAAATAAAACATAAATACATGTTAAAAGTATGTGTAGGCATATATATCCATATTCTAACTATTT
>NW_004624733.1:21980579-22256899 GCF_000247695.1 Heterocephalus glaber | reverse complement strand
ACATCATTATGTGATACTTGACTATATGTATCAAAATCCTACCACCCTTAAAACACATGGTATCTTTTTAATATATCCAATAGGTCTGTTACCATAGACTCCTATATTAATGAATAATAATAACAGCAACCACACTTATTTCTTTCATAACAAATTACAATACATGTTAGTCCGGTGTATTTACTTAGTTGCGCATTCATCTCCTGCCTTCTCCAGCACTGTGCTAGGCAGGACCATGTCACTCTCTTTCATTGTGCATGAGAAATAGAAATCAAGAAAACAGATATGGTTCTAGCTGACACTTTGATATTACTTTGTTCTAGTGGTTCAAAAGAAAGATGGTCTCCATGATGTCTTCCTACGTCTTGGTGGTGCAATTATCACTAAACTTTGGAGAAGACTACTTCTTATCTGAAAAATAATGGTGTCCATTATGCTTATCACTGAAGACTAGAGTATGTTGCTGGTATACAAACATCTGATTGAATGTAACAGAATCCCAAAAGCTGCTGATAATTGGGTTTATGTGAGAAAATAAACGTAGCCAGCATTAGAAATAACATTGTCACTTTCTCCATGCCCCAAATAGCATGGTTTTCTGAGATAGGGAAAGCCATATTTGTCAGACATGAAATTTATGTTCCCATGAAAGGAGCACCTGACATTATAATGAAACCCACAAAACCATGTAAAGAGGTTTGAATGAAAACAAAACGTTCCAAAGTGTAGAAATAATTGATGGAATCATAATAATGCTAATTTTAATAAGAATCCTTCTATGAATGTCCTGGCAGCTTCGCTTTCTAACACATTGTGCTCTTATTTATGATCATTTTAATGTAATTGGAAGTATTTTTCAATTAAAAATGCATGTAGTACTTGGATAAAAGAAATGTTTCTTGGATGGCTGGCTGGTGATTGTGCTTGCCTGTGGCTCCCCAAGCTTTTGCAGAGGACAAATTGCAGACTGTGTGGATGTGGCAGTGGGACAAACCAGAGGGTGTACTCCTACATCTGGCGAGGAACCACGGGCATCCTCTCTTCTTCTCCAGTCATAATTTGGTAAAAGGATCCTGACTAAGACTCAGATTTATTTTGATGAGGAAAAACATAAAGTGCACACCCAGGCATCTCTGATGAGGTCTTTAACACCCACTGGATGCTTCTGCATGAGACAGATGGTCTCAGCCTTGGCCACCTGTCCCAGTTGGTTGATGCTCTTTCCAAATGACACTGCCTGGCTCTTGGTTCTCATGTGGGTGAGCACAGGGGTAGCCTTTGTCTTCCATTGAGAGTGAGCGGGAAGCTTTTGCATTCTGGAAGCCCAGTTCATTCCCTGTGCCTTAGCACTTCTGTGTATCTGCCTCACCAAGATTGAGGGCACACACTGACAATTTATCCATGGGGTAAATGAATATGTATGCTGAGAGAAGGAGTCAAGCAACCATTAGAGAAATTTTGTGCCTTCATCGGAACTCAGGGAGCACATAAGGAAAGATTTCTGAGTCGAAAACTCTTGTCTTTTGTTCTGCATTTGTTAGATAGGAAACAAAACAAGTCAGTTACAGTATTTTGTTTTGAGGATAAACTATTCAAAGTGTTATTTCAAAAAATTACATTTTTCTCTCTTGGTTCTTATTTTTCTGCATTCCTCTGCCCTCCCTTCAACAAATGTACTAATAAAATTAATTTTTAAAAATTATGTTATTTTCTTCCATTACACAAAGTCCTTTTGCCATTTAAAATAGTAGCATCATAGTGACTGTCTTAACAAGAGTACGCACCTATATGAGAACCCACTGTAGTGAATCATCTTCACATACACTTTTTTGAGGAATTCATGAAAGTTCTGTTAATAGCTATTTCCATCCTTTTAATATCATTATCTTATAGGTGAAAGGAACTATGGCATATAGAGCCAAAGCCATTAGCCTGAGAACACCTGGGTTATTATTGGAAAGGACAAAGTGGAGCCTATATATAAGATATTAGGGGATCTGGACCAGCAGACCTCAGTGGGTTCTCAAAGCTGTCTTGGTGGCTTCCATGATGGTGGAGTCACAATCTAGAAATAGACTCTGAGCATATCATGTGGAATTGTTAGTCTTCATCAGTAGTGAAGCCTTTCTGCTCACTACTTTCAAACTTTACAGCTTTAGAAGCCAACTTGAGAAGGGAACTCTGTAATGTTTGTATCATTGAATATTGAATATTAAAAAAGTAATCAAGTGTATAGTCTAAGGGAAAAAATGACACCATCTGTGAAAATGGAAATTTGTCTCTTCCTTTTATCTCCACATACCCTGTTTTTGCTACCTACCAACCTCCTCTGTGAGAATAAGCTCTTTCCCCTGTGTTCGTGCCCCAAACACATGAAACTCTGGATTCTTGCACTATACCTTAAATCAATTAATTGATAAGCAATATTCTTTTAACCTTCATCCTCCTCTTCTTTTCCTCTTCACTTGTGCTCTTTCCTAGGAAATCTCTAAGGTAATCTTTCAGATGCTGTTGAGAAGAAATGTATTTTCAGTGTCTCAATGGTTGGTACTGCTGGTTCATTGCTAGATCGGTAATTCTTTTTCAGAGAACTTTCCCTCCTCCCTTACATTTATTAGGCTTCTTTTGCTTACCAGTACTTGCAGGAGTATTGTGAAACCCTAAATACCTTTTTAGGTCAAAATCTTCTGAATGGTTCGTTTTAAACATCAAGAGAAACGTGTGGTTGAGACAATTCATGGTAGGTAGCTTAATGTGCTTCTTATGCTATAACCAAATCCCATGTACTTAAGAATTTATATACAAAGGAAGTTTATTTCTCAGAGTCCTGGAGGCCAGGAAGTTGGACATCAAGGTTCTGGAAAGTTCTGGTGCCCAATTAAGAGTTTGGTCATTCTGCTTCCAAGATGGTTCCTTGCTACTACATCCTCCAATGGGGTCAAATGCTATGACCTCACCTGGAAGAAGAACAGAAGGGCAAACTGGGTTCCAGGGCTTCCTGAAGACTTTTTATAAGGTGACGTCTCTCATTCATGAAGGTGAAGCCCTCATGGCCTATTCATCTCCCCAAAGCCACACTTCTCAATTCCGTCTACTTGGGAATAAATTTCCAAGTTGAGTTTTGGAGGGACTCATACATTAAACTATACCATATACCTATGAAGTACCTAATATAATACACAATAGTTTGTGATGAGTAACAGAAAAAATTAACTCTGTCTTTGTTGTTACCTACAGAGCACATTTGTCTTTCCTGAAGGGTTCAAAGTACATGAGAGGGCCCAAATGGGTACCAGCATGTAGACCCAGATAGTTATCAGTCTTTGATTCCACATAAGATGAGTTCAACTCTAGCCCTCTGCCCTATAGTGGTGTTACCTTGAGCAAGTCACTTAACACTTTGTAGCTGCAGCTTCCTTTTCTGTAACATAGGAGTACTACAAGCATGTTTTTCCTAAGATTGATGTAACGGTTAAACAGAGTAATGGCATTAAAGCACTTAGAATAGTGCCTAACACATAATAAGATTTGGAATTTATTGATCACTTAGTAGTGTTTGCCAGGATCCATTCACTGTACATCCTGCAACAAAGCACCTCTTCGTAAGCGTGCTTTCGAGTACACCCGTGTAAGAAAGGTAGCTGTTTTTTTAAAAATGCTTAAGCAATACAGATTCATGCTTAATGACCAAAAAGATCATTTTATGTAGGGCCTGTGACTTTTCTTGTCCTTAATGTTTTAGATTAGAGATGGAAAATTCTGCTATCTTGGGTGAATAATGATGCATATCTTTATGACTTAAGTGTTTAAAGGAACTGGAGCACATTTGTTAAGATTCATTTCCTCCCGGGCATCTATTCCACAGCCCAGAAGGTTGCTGTATGTTTATGTGGAGGACCTATTTTCTTCGGGTTGTGTAGGCAGGCGCAGGAGTCACTTTGATTCAGCAAGGGCTTTAAAAATAGAAACATGTTTACAAAGTAAAAAGGCAGGTAGGTCTCAGCATAAGTAGGACCTGATGAGTTTCTATGGTAACCTCATTCAATATTATAAAGGTCAGCCCCGTAGAATGAGATGATGTTCAGAGAAATGTTCTGGAATTTTCTTGATGGTCAACCTATATCTGATTTTTAAAAAATAGGACAAGTATATCACTTTACCATTGCTGGGATGCCCGGAGCCATGAGAACCCCTGACAACTTAGAGAGTAAAGAGCGAGGTCCCTCAAAACATGAAGGGAGCTTTCAGCTTAGGAGCTCCACTTTTTCTTTGACAATTACATGTTGAAATCCTAGGGAAAAGGAAACCACAGTCCAAATGTTTCAGCCTCATCTTCTTCCTATTTCTCATCACCAGACTGCTACCTTTGGAAAAATCTGTTGTGTAAATTTTTAAAGCACATTGTTCAGTATGTGCTATTTAAAAAGTATATCTAGAGCAGGGGTAGTGATAGCTCTGATTTAATTTGATTGGTTGGTGTTTTGTTATTGACTAGAGGTTATGTTTTCTGATTACCCCAGTAAACTGTGGCAGGCTGTACTAGGGAGAGCTAGGAAACAAAGTGTGTCATTTCCTTAGGTCAGTGATTTCAGAGCAAAAGAACATCCATGTCACACTTATTTGCATATTTGGAGAATATATATACACATAATCTGTACGTTCAGTATACAGTAGTTGTAAAATTGTGCATATGCAAAAGATTATGAAGACCACTCTTGGCTGAAGGAGAAGAAAGCACCAGAAAGGGGAGCGTGTACCTTTGACCACTTATTTATCAGAGAAAGTCCACTTCTCCATGTTCTGTTAGTGTTTTCTCTTCATTCCATCCTCCTGTTGACTGATGGGTATTTTTTTTTAACTTGCTGTTCAAGCATCGAGACTCACACACATTTTAGTCATGACATTTTTTTAAATGTCAAATCCTCATGGTACATTAAGTGTAAAACATTAAAAAATTAAGCCATTTTTATCCAGCCAATTACAGTTTATCACAGCACATTTTCCTTCTTCTCTCTTTCTTTTCTTCCCTTCATTCTCTTCTTTCTCTTCTCCTTTTCCTCCTCATTATTTTTCTTCTTCCTCTCACCTCTCTCCTCTCTCCACTCTCCTCCCCCCCCACCACCCCTCTCTGTTTCTGTCCTAGGAATTGACCCCAGGGCACTTGCACTAAGCTAAGCATTTCAGCCCTCTTTAAAGGTATTTGAGATAGGGTCTGGCTAAGTTGCCCAGGCTGGCTTGAACTTGAGATCCTCCTGCCTCAGCCTCCCAGATTGCTGGGATTACAGGCATGCACCACCATACCTTCTTTTTCTTTTTTTTGCATGGTACATTTTCATATGTGTGAGAAAACACTACAATAAACAAATAAGCCAAGGGAGGAAAAACACTTGAAAATTGCCTGCAATCTTACTGTTTAGCAAGAATCACAATGAACATTGTGAGAAAAACACTTCCACAGTTTGTTCTACAGTAATATAGAAGAAAACTTAAAGCAGTAATAATATTTACAGAGCACTTACTCTGTGCCAGGGCACTGTACCTTTACACCTTCATGAACTAAGTACCCTGCTATTATCCTGATTCGTGGAGAAACTGAGGCAAAGCTCCATCAAGCACCTTCAGCAAGCTTATAAATGTAGTAAACCCTAATTTGTTCTCAAATGGCCTGCCTCAAAGTCACCTCCTCCCAGCATTCTGATGTGTGCCTCTTATTTTGTGCAGTTTGAAATAGCGATGCCCTCACATTTCATTTATTGTTTTCTAGCTTTCTCACTTGCTCTGTTGTGAAGTTTTTGCCCATGGTTTGATGTATTCATCTATGGCAGTGGTGAGGAACCTATGGCACACGTGCTGCAGCGGACTGCTTGAGTCAGCAAAAGCTCTAAGAGGTTCACCACCACTGCTGTATGCCATCATTTTTTCATGATTCCCCATTTGATTCCGACTAAAATAGTGTGCAGTAAGGTATGTAAATGCTTCACTATTGTTTGGCGTATAGACTAAACCACACTGCAGAGTCTGTTCACTTGAGGAATTTCTGCCTTCGTTCTCAAAACCCTACTGTTCCAACCAACTCATGTACCAACTTTGTTTGAAAAACAAAACAGATTGCATGTTGCAAGACAGAGCTGCTGGCAAAATACTCCATCGTGTCAGATTTATACAAACCCATCTCCTGTGTATTGCACCATGTCCTAGAAAACTGAAAACCATGAAAACAAGTGCTCATATTTTAAGGAACTCAATGACAGCTGATAAAATATTGCATTTTCTGTAGCAGTTTTTACATAAAGCTTCCACCTTAAAGAAATGGATTTGATGGGACTAGGTGGTAATTTTTTAACACAAGCAGTGACAAAATAAACACCATCTGTTAGTATTGACTTATGCTACAGCATTCTCATGCTGGGTGATTTTATTTCACTTTTTTCAGAAATGGTTAATGACACATCTGGTAGTCAGCGAAGGTACACTCTGGGTGATTAAATGTGGTCATAAGTTTACACAAAATGCTGACAGAACATTTTTTCCCATTCCATTATAACCAATGGGCCACATCTGAAGCCTGGCTAGCTATTCATTTTAAACCTCCTATAGAATTATCTGTTTGGTAGTAGTTGAACTTTTGGAACAATGTTGCGTTATCAGCGGTCTTATGAGAACCAAAAAACAAGACAGAATTGGATATACAAGAGATTTACTGGGGGAGACACCTAGAAAAAAGTGAAGTGGAGGTTTAGGGGAAGGGAAGAAGAAACTTTCACTGGAAATGTTGAGTTTCACACTAGCCAAGCTAGAGAGAGAAGGAAGGAGCTTGGAACAAAAGGTCCCCAGACCTCAGCACGGTCTAAAGCTGTGTCATCAGGATATTGGGAGCTCAGGGAGCCAAAGTTGCCCATTGGAGCTTTTCAGGATCCCATAGAAAGGTGAATGAATTTGTTTCTCTACCATGCTCAGTCTTTGGTTTGTAAGAACCCATGGGAAACCTGACCTCACTGCAAATACAGTGGTGGACCCAAAGGGGACAGCAGGAGTGACTTTCTGTCAACTATGTTCCCACACCAGGAGACGTGAGGGTGCATTTTCATGGTCACTGTGAAAATGACAGTGGATCACTGTCATTATTCATATCTGAGTATCTTTTTAAAGAAGAAAATGCAGTCATGTGCAGCATAGCAATGTTTGGGTCACTGAAGGACCATACACATGACGTGGTCCCATGAGATTACAGTGAGGCCGCAATCTCTCATTGCCTACTGATGCTTCACAGGCCCAGCACAACATATGACTCACATGTTTGTGGTGACACTGGTGTCGACTAACCTAGTATACTGCCAGTTGTATAAGAGGAAAACACATATGGTTTAAAAGTATGGTGGTAGCAACTACATTACACTTTATGTATTTGTTATACTACATTATTCTTTTAATTAGTATTTTAGAGCATGTTCCTTCTACTCATAAAATGAAAGTTTACTATAAGATGGCAGCCTTACACATCTTCTATTTACAACATTTCTTGATTGCCTTAAAAGGCCATGTTGAGGCATTGCATTCACGCAGTGACAGACTTGTTCATACAGTGATGGAATTGCCAATGGTGCATTTCCAAGGTCCTGTCCTGTCATTAGTGATGCCTGATGCTCTACAGCATGGACACTGGCCTCTCCTCCCCTGATGTCTCCAATTCCAACCCCGGCAGCACGCATCATAGATGCTCAACATAGCTGGGGTGAGGCAGCCAGTTTGTATTAAATTCTGTTTGCTAAGGGAAAGGGAAGACTGCTTAACACAGTGCTTACTTCATCTGCTCTTGAATAGCTCCCCCGTGGGACCTATTGCTGATACCATTCTTGTTTTCTATGGGTAGTGTGTCCTAGGTCTACCATGGCTCTCAGCCCTCGAACTTGTGTCCCCACTTCCTATAAGAGTAGGAAAATCCTCTAGGGACAGAAGAGGTGGAACTTAGGAAACGATATGTTCTTTCAGGAATTCAAAAACCCAAAACACATTTTGAGGGCCAGAAGGGAAGAAGTGAATTCTATATTGTAGGATCATTTTCCATATGCCAGGCCATTATACTATTACTTCCTTCAATCTTATTGATAGATCCACTTCTGTTTATATTGATGGATTTATGTGTGTGTGTGTTTGTATTAACGGTTTGTTTGTCTGATTTTTTTATGGATGTAGAAAGTGAAGTGCAGAGAGCTGGTGATGTTTTATTGGCCCAAAAGAAGAAACAAGTTCACCATATACAGAGTTTCCCATCATTTCTCTTGAGGTGTTTTATTTGTATTTTTTTATTGTCTGGGGTTTTTTTGTTTTGTTTTTTGCTTTTTGTTTTGGTAGTGATGGTACCAAGGATTGAACCCAAGGGCACTCTACTACTGAGCTATATTTCCAATTATTTTTTTTATTTTTGATGTGTTTTTTTTTTTAAATTTCGACACAGAGTCTCACTAAATTGCTCAGGTGGGATTTGAGCTTGGGATCCTCCTACCTCAGCCTCCCTCAGTCCTGACATTTCAGGTGTGCATCACCATAGCTGACTCTTATAAGTTCTTATATGGAATTGAGTGGTCATGGCTTCTCGGCCCTTTGGCTGAAATCAAGTGTAGAATTGAGTGGCCAAGGAGTTCCTCAGTTTTGCCCATTATTTTCCTTTACATTTGAGAAGGGCTTCTGATATTTGAGTAGTTATCTTTCTTTATATCCTAAAAAAGGGCACCGAACTCAGAAGATTGCATCTGTCATCATTTTTGCCACTAAACAGTTGTGTGGCTGTAAACCAGTCACTTAGGTTCTCAGATTTTCAGCTATAAATAAAAGAGATTGCGTTAGATAATGTTTGCCAAACTTGAGCCATTTCCACTTTCTAGTATCCTGAGTCTTGTCACATCTCTAAAGCCACTCACAATTTATTTCCCTGGAAACATATTTAAAACAATTCCCCCTCTAAGTTAAAAACGTTACAAGTGAAAGCATCCTGTAACTGTTCCGAAGGAAATGATGACACAAAGTAGCAAGTAAACTATCATAGACGGCGATGTCGCAGGTGGACCTCTGCAGCCTCCAGTTCTGCATCCAAGGATTTAAGCAATTTCAGATTGAAAACATAGGGCAAAATAATATGCTTGTATTGAAAATGCACAGTTTTGTCATTATCACTTAAAACAATACCACATAACAACTATTTATGTAGCATTTACATTGTATCAGATATGTGGAATAACCCAGTGACGATTTAAAGTATGGGAGGATCTGGTGTTATGCAAATACTACACCATTTTATGGAGACTCTGTTCACATCTCAGAGTTTTGATAGCTTTGAAGAATACTAGAACCAGTCCTCTTAGAATACTGAGGGACCACACAGACACACACACACACACACACACACACTCAGGAACCTAAGGTGATAAAGGAATGCTAGCAACAAACTTTCTATTTAATGTAATCCGAAATTTGGATGGCAAGTTGCCAACAAATTATCTCTAGTGAGAATGTTCTGGAGAGCCAGTACTTCAGACGCTCCATGTTATTTTGTGAGTCATCAGTGTTTTATACGTTGGCACATTGGGAAAATGGATTTGTAACATTGCTGTATCTCATGTACTTGCGCCTTCCTTTACCTACCGTGGGCCTCATTTCTTCTCATCCTTCCATTGCTAGGTTTGTAAGGACCCTAACCCCTCAGACACTAGAGAAAAGGAACTAGAGTCAAATAGGCAGCTTAAAGCCTCAGCCAAGCCGCACTGTGTCCTCAACCAGCGGGCATTTCACTGATTTAAGATCAGTTTCAATCAGATAGTGCGTGAATAAAGATACACCTGAATACAAGGTTATATCCCACCTCTCCAGTCCTATTTACTGACCTGCCATCCCATTACTGCCCCCTAGCAACCATCATAAAAAAATTGCCTTTTACTATGTTTTACTTCACGGCTGTTCAGAAACAGCATGTCCCTGTCATCAAACAGAATATTGTTCAAACTCCAGGTGTCCTCAACATGAGGGAAAAGATGCAGCTCCAGAGATGAGAAAACTGGAGAGCGTTCTCCCAGAGGATCTTGGGGCAGTTGATGAGTAGAGCAGCCCCATTGGTGGGGGAAGAGATCAGAGAAAGGGCAGCTGAGGGTGTCCAAGCCGCTGTCTCAGCAGTTGTTCTATGAGGTTAAGCTTACTATACGCATGTGGTAGATCGCGAATAGTCCTTCCCCACCATTCTCAACTTCAAATCTGAAACTGACTACGTGGTTAGAGTCTCAGCTGTATTTTAGCAGCATTTGAGAGTAAAGGGTCCCCCCTTCTTGACCCTCTGCCATGTTACACACCATCTGCCTCCCTGAGCCGCTGCTTGGTAGCTCTTTCTACCCTCTGGCCTCTCCTCTTTTCCACCTCTTTGCCACTACCTGAAGTTGTATAGAAATATGTCTGCTTGCTTAGTGCTGACTTTCGCTCACTAGATTGTAAACTCCATATGACAGGCCTTATGTGTCTGCTCACAGCTCACTCACAGGGTCTAGAACAGTGCTTGGTAAACAGTAGTAGGTCAATAAATATTGAAAAGTCGAAGAGATTGGCCCAAAGCAATTGCCCCCATTCACTCTGACTTAGTAAATTAGTTCCTAATTCTGGCTGTGCACTACTATTACCTGGGGTTTTGTTGGCGACACAGTTTCTGGATCATCACCCCTGGATAGTCTGATGTAGCTTGTCTTGGGGGAAGCTAAGGAATCTGTATTTTTAATTAACATCTCAGGTGATTTGGACACAGCCAGACCTGGACTGCTTTTTGAAATTGCTCCCATGGGGAATATTGCTGAGACAGAACCTCACTGTCAGCACGGCCTAAACTACATTTCCTATGTTGCAGGCTATTAATTAAATGTTGTGTCCACGATTTTTAAAATATAGTGCTCAAAGGCTTATCCAGTATGTGTATGCGCTGCTGGAGGAAACAGTTGTATTTATCCAAGCCCTGTATGCAGTAAGGCAAGAAAAGCAGCTATCCACTCAGGTGCTTCCTCCCCAAGACAAAGGTAGATTATTTAGCAAATAAAGTGGTCAGCTGCTGAGAGGTTGCCCAAATGTCCTTTGGGCTTCTTCTAGAATGGCACTGATACACTGTAGAATTGCAGCAGATGGATGACACTGTTTCATATGTGTTCGTTCTGGGAATGAGGCCATTGCGAGTTTTCCTCTTGGTCCCCCAATGGGCTGCCTGGTTGGCTTGTGTAGTTCAAGCTGGCAGTGTGGAGTAGAAATTGAGAGCCCAGGCTTTGGAGTTAGACAGCCCTGGGTCTGGAACACAGAATGGTTACTGATTAAATTATGACATGGGGCATTTTACATGGCCTTTGTGAGCCTCGGATGTTTCATCTGTAATTAGGGATGATATTATCTAACTCTTGGGTTTATAATGAGCTATCAGTACAGTGTGGCTGGCATTTTGTATCTAGGGTGCTCAATAAATGCAAATATCATAACCTTTGGGAAGAATGACTCAGACCATTCTACTGCCAAAACTTCCCATGCCAAGTCAACAAAGTAAGAAATCTTATCTCCATGGTCAAGAGAGGGACCAAGAAAAGGTATTTGGTTGGGCACGGAGAAATTGAGAATAATGAACTTGTGTATGTTATTAAAAGTTTCCTCCAAATTTTATTTGACACTTACTTTTTGAATAGTTAGGATTTCAATAATTGATTTTTTACAGAGTCACAGAATTTTCCTGAAAGTTGGATTGTGTTTCCAGAAAGAGGTTGGGCTTCATTCAATTTCAGCCTGATTCAATCTACTTAAAATTAATCTCTATAGGAATGGTCCCAATAGAAATGCAAATGAGTTGTTATTGGAGGGCAAGATAACTGTTATATGCCAACAACTGATGGTGCTGCTTCTCACCATCACCTACTTTTTAAGAAATATGTAGGCAGAAATAAAGTTGATTAATATGAGGATTATTCAGCCTGAGTCGGAGTGAAGGGACTTGGGGCGGATGGTGGAAAACTATAGCTCTGATGATTCTATACTCAGAAGTAAAACCAATATGCAGATTACCTTAATGCCAAAGTTGACATCTATCTCAGCGCACGTGAGCTGGCAGGTCCTCAGTGCTGTGTGTACTGTCATAACCATGTATGAAGGCTGGTTGGGCATGGGAATGTTCCTTCTGTGTGTGAGTGTTCCCCAGAGGGCCAGGGGAATGGAACTCCAAGAACCAGCATAGCCATTCCTGTTAAAAATGGATTTAGCTCCACAGCATAGTGCCTGCCTGGCAAGCATGAGGTCCTGAGTTCAATCCCTGGTACCAAAAAAAAAAATAGTTGATAAAAATAATTGAAGTCATGGAACCAAAACAAATTGACTGGGTATTTACAATTGCATTTATTTAAGATTTCAAGAAAGGCACCAGAAACTTCGTGATTTTTGTATTACCAGAGATGGAAGAAAAATCAGCATCTTCTAATACCCACCCCTCTCTAGATGTCCCATGTTCACCTCACCTGTTCTTCCCTTGTCCAGCTCAATTTCCAGTTCCAGGTGAGCCCATGTAAGGTCTCATGGGCATGAGTTTATGTAACATTGGAGAGGGTCCATTCTGGATTGAAGCCACAGAGTGGAATTACCTGGGTTTTTTCACAACTCTGATTCTGTCTGAATTGGCCTAGGGTAGGGCCAGAGATTAAAGTATATAAAAATTCCCTATTATCCAGTCTCCCTTAGCTCCCCTCCCCACCCTTTCTAGCTGCTAGTAATCAATCTACCTTCAGATCAACTTTGTTTTAGCTTGCACATACGAGAAAAAACATGCAGAATCTTTCAGTGTCTTATCTATTTTACTTAATGTCATGCTTTGCAGTTTCATCCATTTGGCTGTAAACGATAGGGAATTATTCTTTATTAGACCCCATAAATATGGGCACTTAATACATGTTAATCAAAATTATAAAGAAATTGTTTAAGGATCCGGACATGCTAACTATGCTGATTTTATCATTACACATTATCTACATGTGTACATGAATTATCACACTGTACCACATAAAGATGTACAATTTTAATAATAATGATAATTATTATTAATAATAATAATAACAAAATCCCCCAGGTGAGTCCCATGCCCAGCCATTGTCCTGAACCAGCACTTGGGTAGAAGAGCATCCCTTTCCCCAGAACTGTAGGTGATTCAGCTGTATTTTCTGTGCCTGCCTTTGACAAATTAGTTGCAAATTATGCTCCTGACTGCTTTTACATAACAATTAACACAGTCTTGTTTTCATGGGAGATGCCTTCATGATGAGCCTATTCACTCTGTCATTTCTTTGCTTTGCTTCCTTACTATGTTGTCTTTTAAATGAGCTTAGTGGATGAAGTCTTGTTGGTGCAGACTGAGCCTGCTAATCATTTCTTTCCTTTCTCAGACTTTTGAGAATTGGGCCCCAGCTCTTAATCTCTGGGTGTGCATGAATAGTTCTCATTAGTTGTGGTAAGTGCATTAAGTGAAACTAACTATAGACGCTTGCTGAAACTGGACCGTGTAATCACATTGTTCATCAGAAGGGATTTTAATGTTTACATGCAGGGGAAAAATTGTCACAAGTATATAAGTAACCTATTCTCTTACACTTGGGTTGGTACAAGCAGGAACAAACACCCATCCCATTTATTTCTGTAGATGTTACTGTTGGGGTCCATCTAAGGGACATTTGGTATCCTATACACACTATTGTATAATCTTCCAATGCTTGCTTCTAATACTGTCATTTCCCAAGAGGCTGAAGACTTCTCTAAAGCTTTAATGCTTTTTCACGGGATCCCAATCTGCTGTCCTTAGCTATGCTGCTTCACTCAGCTGCATACAAGAGAGTAGGAGAGTTACAGATGCCATGGACAGTACACAAGTTGATTTCAGATACAGCACCTGTGGGGCATTGAATAACTTTATATTCCATGCAATTTTCTATAAAGGAGCAGGCAGTGAATAGGCCTGCAGACCAGGAGGTCCTTGTCACAATGCTCAGCTCAGCTATGTGAGCACCAAAGCAGCTGTAGAAAATACAGAAGTGATGGGTGTGGCTACAAAAAGTCTGTCTTAATGAGCACTGAAATTTGGATTTCGTGTTATTTTTACATGTTGTGAAGTAATAGTCTACTTTTCATTTTTCTACTGTTTTAAAATCATATTTAATTCCTGTTTGTACAGAAACAGCCATCGGGCCAGTTTGCTGACTCTAGCATAGTAGAAGCCTCAGGTTGATGCTGCATGTTAATCTTGAAGGGGGCTCTTGAAATGCATAAGCCCACAATAGTTTCATTGTCATCCTTCAAGTTCTGCAGATCTCATTTAGCTCCTAACATACCCTTTATCTTGACATTTGGCATATTTGTTATCACAAATGGTCATCTTCCCTTTTCTGAATATGAAAATACTCAGTATATTTTAAAACAAACTGAAATGAGAAAATGGGGAAATGACTAAGAGGTACTCTTTCAAGAGAACAGACTCTTTTCTAAGCTAAAAGGACCAATTGCTCTTCGATTATAAATGTTTCCATTAGTGCGAGGACCTTGCTTAAACAGTCCCATCCAAGTTTTTCTTTCTGCCATTTTAGCTATCCATGGTGAAAACAATATTAAATGAAATAAACAATATATAACTTCTAAATCACATGCCATTCTGAGTAGTGTAATAAAATCCTGCCAGCCAGGGGCAATGTATCCACTCTGTATGTGCTGCCTACCAGTTAGTCACTTAGTAGCTGTCCCAACTATCAAATCAACTGTTGCAGTGTTTAATCAACCATTGCAGTGTCACATTCAAGTAACTGTAGGCCCTAAAACAATAGTGATGCTAGTAATTGAAATTTGCTGCCAAGGAGAAGACATAAAGACAGCCACAAATGTCCTCAGACCCCACCAGATGTCCGCCTGAGGATAGACTCGACTTGCTCTCTCCCGGGGAACCATGGCTCTACCTGGACACTGTCCCCTTACTGCTCCTTGTCACCTATTAGAGCTCAGCGTGAACTTTACTCCCTCAGAGAAGCCTTCCCTGGTGCCCATTGTACAAACAGTTCCTCCGGTTGGTTGAACTTGTCACTCCACACTTGGCTTTTCCTTCAAGTGCTTATCTCGAATTGCAATCGAGTATATATGAGGTGATTATTAGTTTAAGGGCTATTCCCTAGATTATAAGCTTCTAGATGGCATGTTAATTTGTTCTCTGCCTTATTTCCAGCACTAATCACAGTGCCTGGCACATTAGAGGGTATTAATACATGTATTTTGAGTGACAGAATATCAATTTTAAGTCCATTCTTTTCACACTCCATCGTACCTAGTGCTATTTTTCTATCTGTAGCTGCTGTGCGTGGGTAGCTTAACACACAAAAGTAAATATTCAAAAGCTTTCACTGTAATAGCCCAACAAATTATCCCTCAAAGTGATTACATTTCTGCTATAGTCAGGGTTCAAAAAAGTGTTCTGGTATTTGACTTTATTGTTGACAAGAAACTAGACCTATCTCCAAACGCCAACGAGAAAACATATTTATCCTCCTCTTTTCTCATTGTGTGAGCTGATCCTGTACCCAGATCTGATTAACCATAGCACCCGCCCTCTGTGTACAGTAACTTAAGCTAAGTGAAAAGACCCTCTTTGCTCTCTACTATGGCATCCACCTGGAGTCCCAGAACTTCGGGAGGCTGAGGCATGGGGATCTCAAATTCAAGCCCAGTCTAGGAAACTTTGAGACTTAGTGAGTCTCTGATTCAAGACAAATCATAAAAAAGGGCTAGGCATGCATCTCAGTGTGGGGCCCTGGATTCAGTACCCAGTACTGGAGGGTGAGGGTGGGGATGCCCTCTTCTCTTTAATATTCCTTTTCCCAGGATGCTGTGAGTTGTTTTAGCTTTGGAGTGACCTCTGAGGTCCAGACGCTGCATTCCATTCTATGTGATTTGGCTTTGATCACCTTCTCAGTTCCCTCATGTTCATGCTCACATGTGTCTCCCACTTTCCCACATGTGTTGCTTCGCTGTTCTCAGTGACGTGACCTCCCTCAGCCAGACTGGGGTGTCTCTTGCCCCACCAGGCTTTCACCATGCAGTTTCCTGTGCTGAAACATTCCCACCCAGAGCCCTCTTGAGATCACCCCTCAGTTCCTGAGGCAGGGCGCTGTCTGAGCCACCCACCTGCACAGCCTGCTGGGCTTCCACATGGCTCCTCTTCAGCCCTGCCCTTTCCTTGCCTGTTTATCTGACTGCCCCCCATTGCTTGATCACTAACAGATTGGAAGAACAGAGAGGAGCTCCCAGAGATATCTTTAAAGCAATTCATGAAGCACCTTTTAAAGTGTAAGCCCCTAAAACTGAAAATCAATCCTATGCTTAGCTAGCAATGAAAGTCCAGAGAAAATGGAACAAGAGGTGGCCACATGTTTGGTTGTGATTAATGAAAAGATACACGTGTGCCTATAACAGATGATGGTCCTGACCACTTACAAAGATGTCTCAAAACAGAAACGTAAACATGTCAAGTCCTTAAAATCAAAGAATGGAGGGATTGGAGTTACTCAAACATTGGGATGTTGTGTTCAGTACAATCCTGAGGTTTCTTTAAGTTCAACACAGGGAATAGTATTGTCCACCTTAATGTGCAGTTTTGCTTTCCGAGGTTTTGGTTTACCCATAGTAACTTTGTTCGGAAGATATTAAATGGAAAATTTTTAAAAAGAGACAATTTACAAGTTTTAAATTGTGTGCTGTGCTTAGTAGCATGAGGAAGTCTCATGTGAACCCACTGCAGCCCCTCCTGGGCTCTGAATCACCCTTATCCATGGTGTCCACACTGAGTATGCTACCCACCCATTAGTTATTCAATAGCTGTCTCAGTTACCACACCCACTGTGACAGTACCACAGTGCTTCACGACAGAGCCAGTACTGTCCTTGCTTTGGGACCTGCACTGAGGGTTTTAGAACAGGTTTACCATCTGAAATAATTGGCTAAGTTGGAAATAAAAGGGAAATCCAAATAAGTATGTGGCTTATTTTACCTTATTTTTGCGTCAGAGCATTGTGCGCTTGAAGGAGCCTCTTTATACACGCCCAAGTCTAATCACCTTACTTTACAGATGATGCGGCTCAGGTTTGCAGAATAAGTATGCTGAGCAGGTGTCCCCACTAACAAAGATAGAATTTAGAACAATGCCCTGCTGATTATCTTTCTAAGAATTCTGAACCCTGCTGAGTTCATGGGGCAACGTTTGGCTGGCAGCTTAAACAGCTTTGGAATCCATCATCTCTCTCTGCCAGTGGCAAGAGAGGCAGAGTAGCAGCTAGCAATAATGTAGCAATGATTTGTTTCCTATCAACTGAGCCAGCCTTTTGCTGAACATGTTGCTATTTGGTATTGTGTCCGCACCCTCCCCGACAATGCTGTGTGGTAGAAATTATTATTATCCCACATATATAAATGAGAAAACCCCGAGGCTTAAAAGATTAACTAACTTGGGAAAAATCACACAGCTAGGAATGGAGAGAGCAAGAATTTAACTCAATCAGGCTGGCTCTGAACATGCTGCTATAAACTCAGTAATTATATTGGGGTTTAGGAGAAAATTTTGCATAGCATTTTGGAGAATATCTTGAGCACTAAAGACCTCTTCACAGACGTGGTATATCATGGAAACAGAATGAAATTTCCAAAGATTCTTAGTTTCTCTGAAAAGATGGAACAGACTTAAAGAGCACTTAACTCAGAAAATTTACAAAATCCCATTGCCCCCTTGATAGAAAAATCAAATGGGACATAGAATAAAGTACTTTCTTAAAAGTCTTTTTAAAAATGCAATGTTACGATAGAGGCCATATATCATATATTGCAAGTTTATCTGAAGTAGTGAAGAGCTAGGATTCTCTGATTACTTATTTTACAGACACAATCAGTTGAGTTCCAAGAAGCTCTAGGGCACAGTCTACGTGTTCCGGTTGTGCACTGTACAAATCCCCAAAGTACAATTCATATAAATTTTAACAGGCATGGTTGCTCCAGGTGTGGAAAAGTATAGTGGCCCTACATATGAGGCTGTTACCAGTATCAAACTTATTGAGAACATTGAGATTTGGTGATTACTTCAAACTGAATATAGCTAGGAAGGCTTTGAGCTGAGTTGTAAGCCAAAGCATCCTCCTACCCAGTCCTAGCTCCTCACTGCTCTTGAAGTACCAGTGCCCCTGTAAGCACCCTCTGTCGGGGCACAAAGCAGGCTGGTGGAGTCTGCACTGTCATGATCCCTTGGGTTATATGACTTCAGTCTACAGGAAGCTCAAAGCCAGCCATTAATGGTGCGGTGCTATTAGTGGTTGATTGTGGATATCACAATTCAGTCTATCTTGAAGGGATATGTTTTAAAAGCAAAGTAAACAAATCACATTTGAATATGTGCGTGCATTCTATATTTAGTATCATTATCTTTCCTGTTGGTGTAGGCTGCACAAGAAAAGTAAAATCTCTGTTCAGAAATAAAACTTGGTTCAGCCCAAGTACACACAGTTGTCTCTAGCTTTTAAAAGAAATAAAGTGAGTTTTGGGGAAACTTGTGTGAATTAATTTTAGTTTCAAAAGAACAGCAGGAATTACTCAGGTAAAAATATTTATGTTACTGTGATGCAAGTGGCCCGCTTTATCAGTGTGACCAGTAATGTTTTCTAAACAACAGCTGCTAGAGAAATGTACACAAGGAATGTGGCAGGCCTATGCAAGATGTAATTTTGGTTTTCTAGTTATTAAGTTTGGTTTTTCCTGATCGTTACATCTCCCAACTGTGCACTTGCAGGATGTGGGATTTTTGCCAAAGTGGCAAAGTCGTGGGTAAATGAGGCACCTGTTTGGCTGGGCTAACCCTGTATACACATAAAGTCACAAATGCTCTGCACTGTTTTGAGCGATGGAACCACGGAACAGTGGTGTCATTACCCTGATTTTTTTCTATTAGTTTCAAGGACTGCATGAAATCAGCAGAAAGGATCACACCCTCATTCTCACACCGTGAGAACTCTAAAGGTTCCAAAGAGAAGCAGGAAAATCAACATAGGTTGCTGATACGTGACATGGGACACTGTGGGCAAGGCCTGTAAGCCCTGGTTTTTGTGCCACTTTGGAAAACAGGAAGGGTACCAAGAGTCTCAGATCGTTCTAAAGGTGTACTAGATTGCTCAGTGTATAAAGCGTTTATGAGCCTCTAAATTATAGCTGCTGTTATTATTATCATCTTGCATTATTCTCTGCTCTGCACCGGGCAAGGATCTGCCTGCATCACTGTATAAATATTTAGTCATTTTAATGACGGTTGGTAATTTTTCAGGTGACCTTTCCTTACTATTTATGTATATGTTATAGTCAACCTGCAGTGTGCGAAAAGTAAATATGTTTCTTTAAATGTTACTTTCTCTCAGCCCCTTGTAGAGAATGTTTGTTTTGGCAAGTGGAAGTGTATCCTGCTTTAATTACTCCATCAGGCTTATTCAATTCAAAGAATTTTCACACCATTTTGAAGATTGCCCCAGTCAGAGAAAACTATAAGGGTGCATTCCTGTCCTGGAAGAGATCTGGAAAGGGGTTACTGTTGGCTTCTTATGCGGAAGAGGAATCACCCTGAAATGACAAAGAAAAGAAAACTCCTGATTGCCGCTGATAGGCTGATGTAACTATTTCACGAGGACTTCCTACTTGCTCTGCACACCCGTTCCCTGGTTCCACAGATGAGGTAGCTTCAGCCACATCCCAGACCCAAGATTCTGAAGGACAGGACAGCTGGGGTTTTAATAACAAGCCATGCTTTGGGAAATTTCTGCCGCCCTCTCCCCTTTCCTTGCCATCTCTTTGTTTGTCCAAGTCCAGTTCTGCCTTGCTGGCCTGTTTGCCCGCGGATACACTGGCTTGAGTCTTGCTTCTCTCGGTGGGGCCATGTCACTCCTTGGCTTGGACTTTGCTGTAATGAAGAAGGGGCTAATATTTCCACAATATGAATTCTTTAAGAAATGCTTTTCCCAGAACTATTTCTCTCCAAAGTCTTTGCTTGCATGTTTCTTCTGTCGCATCTTCTCTTCTTCTTGCTCTGTTTCCCCTTTGTTCCTGATTTCTCTCTTTCACAAAAGCATTAGCATTGGCATAGGGACCCTCATAAGGCCACAGCATCCATTGCATCTGCAGTCTGGTCCCTGCCTGGACAGACGATTTTGATTTGTCACTGCAGATAATATCTCTGGATGTAATCTTAGCCTACAGTTTTATCTTAACTTTAAGAATCTTATATTTCTAAGAGCTATCAACTAAGCATATCATTCCCAATATGAGATATCTATACTAATTCATTTACTACCAAGTCCATAATACAAAAATTAGTACTTGAGGTGAAGCCATTTCATGCAGGGAAATGTAAATGCCTCTGATAAAATAATGTCCTACCTTCTCCTGTCATTTCCATTAAGAAGATAAAATATTTTCAGACCGGGGAGTTAAATGCCAATCTATGTAGTACATGCCTGAGCCTAGAAACAGCAGTGACAAGGAGGAAGAGGGCAGTGCAGGCCAGAAAAATCAAGGACAGAGAAGGCTTTGAATAAAAACTGCACAAAGTGACTTTAAATTGCAGTAACCTTGTGTGGGTTAACTGGTTTTCCTTCTTGCTGCTGTATTTTGGACTTGAAAGAATCCGCTCTTTTGACTTGAGTACTTTAACTTTTTGTGCATTTTCTCCAGGATGTGATAGTTGATGTTGAAAGAAATATGACATCTTCTAGGCTTCTCTCTGGAATGCTGAAGAGCAGCCCCTAGCGGGTAAGAAAAGGCCTGTGATAGGGACTGGTGGAGCATGAGGGAGGCAGGTGGAGGTGGAGTCCATTGATTATTTCAAGTCAGTTCTGTGGTGTGTGTTATTGACAGTGGAGATTGAATAGCTTGAAGTAGAAAAGTCACTCTCAAGAAACCATGTGTTGCTTTGAGTTTGCAGAAACACCTGAAGAAAGATGAACCCCTTGCTGTGTTCTAACTACCCTGGGCTCTCTGTAAGCTGGAATGTAAAGAGTGATAGAGGAGTTTACATTTTTAATGGTAAATATTGAAAGGGAAAACTTTGAGCCCATACTAACTTTGTCAGCCAGTGTAGTTATAATGTCCCACCCGCACAGCAGTGGGACTCTGCTGAGCCCAAACTAGTGATCCTTTCAAACGCGTTTAAAATCAGCTAATGGGTGGACAGATGTTTTGGTAAAAGAGAATAATTATTATCGCTTCTCAGCCTTTTGGCTAAGATCAAGTGTAAAAGAGAATAGTTATTAAGACCTTGACTTCTAATAAATGTAGTTTTTAAAAATCTAGAATAACTCGTTTAAATCTGAGTGCACCTACTTTATTGCTTTGATTATTCTGGGTGGAGTTTCAGATTATGTTCTTTACTTATGATTACCTTTGGTTCTGTCATTGGCCTCCACCTCCCCATTTGTCATCTTCTGTAATTAACTTCTGAAAGGGAAAGCTAAAAGGAATGGGCTGTAAAGCTTTGTTATTTATAACTGCAGTGAGGAGGGAAAGTGTGAGTGACCCTAACCTCCCCCTGGAGTTCATTGACCTCTTTTTTCCTAGGTGCTGCTTTCGGCTCCACACTTAGCACTAACATAGATTTCTAATGCAGAGTGTTATTAAAAAATACACAAGTTCATCGCTGAAATTTTGTACTTTTCACTAATCGTTCCCCATCCCTCCCTCTCTCCAGATTCTGCTCTCTTCTTGTATGAGTTTGACTCTTTTAGCTGTCTCACATGAGGAGGATCTTGTTTGTCTTTTAATTTCTGGCTTATTCCACTTACCATAACGTCCTCCAGGTTCAGCCCTGTGGCCACACACGACAGGATTTCCTTCTCTTTATGGAAGGATAATATTTCACTGTAGGTATGTAACACGTCTTCTTTAGCTTTCATCCAACACAGACATTTAGGTTGCCTCTGTGTCTTCATTATTGTGCTAATGTTACAAGGAACTTGAGAGTGAAGATATAATTCCAAACTCCTGATTTTAATTCCTTTGGGTATATTCTTAGAGATGAGATTACTGGATCAATTGGTAATTCCATCTTTAGTTTTTTAGGAACATCTATACTGTTTTTCATAATGGCTATCCCAATTTACATTCCCACAAATAGTGTACAAAATTTTCTTTTTCTTCATATCCTCCTCCAAAACTCAGCTTATTTTTTAGAAATAGCCTTTGTACCAGAAATTAGGTGATACTTCATTGTGGCTTCCATTTACATTTCCCCGTTGATTAGTGATACTGAGCATATTATCATGTACCTATTTTGCATTTCTCTATCTTTTTTGTTGAAAATGTCTAGTCAATGCCTCTGTTCATTTTTAATCAGGTCACTAGGAGTTTGTATTTGTTTATTTTTTTCTATTGAGTTGTGTTTCTTTTATATTTTAGATATTAGCCCTTATCAATTATCTGTTTTATAAATATGTTCTCCCAATCCATAGGTTGCCTTTTCATTTTGTTGATTGTTTTCCTTCTGCATGGAAGCTTTTAGTTTAATGTAATGTCAGTCATCTGTTTTTGCTTTTATTGCCTGTGCTTTTGGTGCTATAGCCAAGAAATCCTTGCCAGTATGTTTATGGTGTTGATTCAAATGATGGTTTCACAGAAGTATACTTATCCCCAAATTGATCCAGTTGTATACCTTAAATATGTGAAGCTTTTGGTATGTCAGTCATGCCTCAACAAAGTACCTTTACAATGTACTAATAATAAGAGTGTGAGTTTTAGTACATGGTAAACCTGTAGAAATCCTAGAAACCAATATTGAATGCTGCTTAGGATCCTGGCCAGTCTAACGGCTCTCTTTCATGAGACTTTAGTGTCAGTTCCTGAAACAGACTGAAACTACTTATACATGTGAGCATCTGAGAGTTTCCATCTCTTCAGTAGACTTCTAACTGCCACAGCTTTGAGAAGGGTCCGTAAGTATCTCTGACTGATAGAAACTCACCATCACGTAGGGAAATGGGGTCCAGAGCCCTGTCAAAATGCAGAATATGAGCTACAGTTCACCACAGTAAAAAGAAATGAGTGGTACTGAGTGTTTTCTGGTCCAACCAGTTGTCTGTTCAGTGTGAAAAATCAGGATGTTCTTACTGTCTTTATATGTGTCAATTCATTGATGTGGAGATACAATCTAGGGTCAGATAGAGAAATAGATCTTATCTCAAATTTTGGTTTCTATTAATTGTTAGTGACTGCTTAAGATGTTGATTTGAAAGTAATAGATGCCATGACATCCGAATTCATTAAAAATGAATAACAATTGAAGAGTATTTTCAGCCATAGAGAAGAACACGGTGAAGAGAGTGAGACAGACAGACAAGCAAAATTATATATGCATATTAGATATGCATAAATTGTATTATCAAAATAATAAGTGCCCTTTTAATTTTGAGGGAGTAATTGTAAGAGTGAATTGCACAATTTAGATGGCAGATACTATCTAGTTGTCACCAAATGATTCCCCCTTCTCTCTCATAGAAACGAGGCAGCTCAACTACGATTTTAGGCTTGTGTGATCATATTCCTGAGTTCTAGCCAGGAATGCATACACACAAGTGACAGTCATTTCTTCCTGTCCAGTACAGTCCTATGTGGTAATAACAGTGTCGACATCAGACCCAAGCGTAGCCCTAAAATTCGACCAGAGCTCTGGGAGAAACCTCAGGGGGAGCAGAAAGGTGACATTGGTCCCTTTCCTATCCCACTGTGGTTACATCTATCCTTGACCAAGTCTCTTTCCTGCTTTGTAGTCCTGTCTCTACCAACTAGAGTTCACTATGTGGTCTTCTCTTATCCCCAGGTTATTTGATTTTCTAGTCTAATTTTCTCCCCAGCACTTTCCTATTTAGTTTTTATAGAATTTATTTTTCCTTTCCTAAGTGTAATTTTTTGTATCTATCTTATTCGAATTTCATTTCATGTAATCCCTTCAGTGCATCCAGGCTATTTTGGATGCTAAACATGTTGGCTCTTCCCTGACAGCTGGGTATTCATTGTAGAATATAAATATATACTTAACTCCAATGTCCACAACACTTAGAACAGTAAAACTCGAGTCAGAGCCAGGAGAAGAGAGGTAGCTGTCCACAGGCTCATCTAATTGGCACTTGTTCTTGCAAGAGGACAGCTAGAGTGAATGGGAAAGTGACATTAGGACATGCTCTCCGTCTCTGTGCCCCAGGATATTTTGTCTTCGTGCATCTTCCTCAATCTCCTCTCCTTTTAAAGGAACTTTCTTGGCCTGCCATACACATAGCACGACATGGCCATTATCACCCCGAAGTTTCACAGTCCTGGTGTTTAAGAAATTTGCTCTGACTTTCAGGAATAAATCAAAAGATGAGAGAAAGCAAGAGCAAGAATGAGAGGCACAGATTGATTCCTTTGGTCCAGCTTAGTCAAGTGTCCACATCTGGTTTAGTAAATTCTAGAAAAAACAGCAACATTGCTGGGTAAAGATGAGGGTGTGAGTGAACTAAGGTGAATTGTTCTAAATCGATCACCACCTCAAGGATTTACTAGTAGTGAAAGTGAACGCTGGAGGGATGTAAAATGTAGGTAAGTGAAAAAAAGAAAAAGAAGTGAGAGAAACTGATTATTATTTAACTTCTCTTCAACCTAAAATTCAGAAGTGATCATTGTTCTGAGAATAATTGTCTCATTACTATATTCTGGTGAGTTGTGTTCAACTGTATGTTTGTGTAACACACATACCTGGGCACACACATGGGTGTGCACGCACACATATATTCAGTGAATACATTACTGTTTGCCACATACTATGCCAGGTAGTGAAGCAGTCTTGTTTCAGAGTGGTTTTCCATGTCACAAGCAGAGGGTTCCATAAGCAGAGAAGTTCCACTCTCGTGTCCAGGAGGTGTAGGAGTCCAGTGAGCATGGAAGCATCAAAAGAGAGTAGAGCGGTAGGAGATCTCTTCCCAAAGGAGCAAATATCTGGTGAAGAATAGATGAGCAGGCCTTTTAGGACAGAGGGATAGTGTTTCCCTGTTGCATTTCCAGCAAAGAAATGATGTGGTCAAACTTTTTATATAGATCACTGCAGTAGAAATATGGAAAATGGGCTCAAGGTGAAGGCAAGTTAACAGCTCCTGCAGTGACCTGGTACAAAAATGATGGAGATCTAAAGTTAAATGGAAGTAAAAACAATACAGCGGCCAATTATTTATGAATTCAACATGCAGTTAATTGCATTTCTCACGTACCATGCACTGTGCTTGGTTCTTCCCATGGACCATCTTACTTGGTTTCCAAAGAAGACCTGTGATGCCAGGTACTGATGCTGCAAATGGAAAAATGGGCTCAGGGAGATGAATTACCTGGCCAGAGGACGCACCGTCAGTAGGAGGCAAAGTCAGTATGCAGATTCAAGCCCGAAAAGAGACTTCAGTTATTAACCACCAGCCCAGTGTATTAGCTATGAGGAAGAGGAAATACAGGTTAGGAATATTTAGGGGGTGAAATTAGCCAGAGTAGGCAAGGGACCAGCTTCAGGGGGTAAGGGAAAAGAAAGTAACAATGGGGACTATTGTGTTTTGAGCACAGGGTTTGGGAGAGTGAATGCAGAAAGAGTCTTTGGCATTCATTCCAGTTGAAATGCATCACCTGGAAAACCAGTCATTTGGCAGCATTGCTTTCTAGAGCTTGGCATTTGTGCTTTTGGTGGCTGATCTATCTCTCTATCTTTTTTAGGCCTGGACTGCTCAGCCAGTATTTCTGCTACAGTTACTTCAGTCTCTTTGTCCCCTGAACTTTCACCAGAGCCACATTGCCAATCACTTTTTGCATCAAACCAAAACTCTTTACTCTGTGCCAACTCTTGGGGAGAATTTCAATGCTATCTGTAAAAATCAGCTGGGCCCTAGTGCTTTTGCTCAACCTCATCTTTTCCTGTCAGCCGTTCCCTGTTGTGTGCAGCTGCACTGCAGTCGGCTCCTTAGACCTACCCGGCCACCTGCTCTTTGCAGGGTAACTTTGAATATCAAGGACGTGCAAGTTGACATCTCTCAGTATGGCCATCCCCCCTCTCCATACTTCTCTCTGTCCCTGAGAATTTTACTCTCTTCATTCTTGTCTCAACAACAACAGAAGTTGTTTCTTTTTTGTTTTGCCACCAACTGAGCCTTGGCCTAGCGGTTATGTGTAGATTATTTCTCAATGCATTATTTAAATCTTAGATGTGGTGCAAATTCAGTTCTTTTTAACCTTTATCATATCCATAAAAAGGTGTCATCTTTGTCAGCAGAGCCTTCATTATCCTAAAACAAGCTATGAAAAAGGCTAAACTTTCTTCATCCTAACCCCAGGCCAGGATGAAGTAGGTTAAGCTCCATTCAACCAGATCTTAATTAGCCCCCAAATGAGGCTGTACCTCTATTTCTAAGCCTTAGCCAGTGAATTACTGGAATAAAAACATTCTTTTAACGTCTAAAGGCAAAAAGTCATTTATATCTCACAAATCTTGGTCTTTTACTCTCTACTACATGAAAAAGTTTTTAAGATGTCATTAATTATAAGTTTTTCAATAAGAGGAATTGGGGGAAATTTAAATGTACAAATATGATTTTAATCCTGATTTTAGAAATGTGAATATGAAAATATCAGGAAAACAAACTGGATCTGCTAGATCGTATAATTAAGACAGTATAGCAAGTTTGCTCCTTAAAATCATTTTTTCTTTAATGATGAGAAATGGAAAAAATGGAAATAAAGTCTTTGTAAATAGGGAAGGGTGGAAGGCATGAAGGGAGGGCTAGGAATGGGGAAAAAATAAGAACCAAGATGCATTATGTAAAGGTACAATTCCCAATGAGAAATGTAATTGTGTTGTATACCTACAATGTACCAATAAAAGAATTTAATTAAAAAAATTTTTAAATCATTTTTTCTTTATCTAGTAGGTAGCTGTGTACTTGGTCATTTATAAAAATTCTTGTTTATGCCGCAATCTCCTCTCTTAAAAGTTTGCTTTTTTTCTTTTAACTTACAAGGAAGAAGCTTTTTGTGTCCCCTGGAACCTATTTTTCTGTTAGCTTAAGAACTGGATTTGTAGGGCCCTTGCACAGTGGTCTTATTCAAAAATATAAGCAGAGCTTCAGTGAGGGTTGAAATGCCAAAGGGAAACAAAAGCCCATAAGTAAGAATGCTTTTCTGAATAGGGGATAAAACGTGAATCTAGACACCAGCAAATTGCAATGCATTTTTCAGTGTTCTGCCACAGTAGGATTTTAGTGAAGAAAACAATTCATGTGCCCCAAAATGACACAGTCTTTCTTTAAGCAAACACCCATATGGGTTAGCATGTGGATAGTTCCCCTATTAAATGCTACTATCACTGTGGATGTGGATTTTAGTGTCTTCTTGCTAGACACATCTGATTGTAAATGTGAAGCCGCCTAAGCATCCACAAATATTTCCCTACTAGATAGGTTCACACAGTTTGTGCCTCTCCCTCCCTGTGTGTATATGAGGGGTGATAAAAAGGTAAATATTGAAATTTTTTAAACCTATTACAGTAGAAGACATGTTGCCATTAATCCCCCTCAAAAGACTCCCCTTCACTTCAAGCACCCTTCTTCCATCATTCCTGGCGATGTGTTTTTTGCTATAATAATTTTTTAAGCTTGTACATTCACCATAGTTTCAATCACCCCTTATATACTTACCTATATGTGTATGTACACACACACACACACACACACACACACACACGTTGTAATAGTGTTTTAGAAAGCATCCAGTGGCGTTTGTATTTTTCAGTGCATGTACCAGCTCCTAACCTATGATTATTAGAATAGTTATTAGAATACTTTTCCAGAACCTCTGCCATGTTTTTTTTATCCCCTTGTGAGGATTCTGTTTCCCTCTTCTAAAATATAACACTGGTGCAAGGTGCCAAATCCACACCCCAGGAGTCGGAAGCTGCTTTTTTAACTCCTGCCCTGCAGGGCTCCCCCAGGCTTCTGTGCCAGAGCTGCCTGAGAGCCCTCTAGTCTCAGCTTCCTATTTAATTTGGCTTGTACTGGCTTCCCAGTGAATCATTTCACTAGTTAGGGCATGGGCACATACTGATCTTGTATATCGGCACAAAGGTACACACACAGACATGCACGCACACAAACGTGCATACACTACATCCGCCACATGCCCACATAAGCACACACATGCATGTTTCCGCACGTGACACATGCACACTGATACGCATCACGTGTACTAACACTTGCACCTATCTGCACATACAGTACCTGTCCACGTGCACATATACCTGATCTCTTTCTCATACCTGTCCATGCCAACTTTTTCATTGGCTCTCAAGTTTTCTCCTTATTTGGCCCTCAACCTTCCCAATATTGAGGCCCTCTTGAGGTTATCATATAGTTTATTACTGTTATGACTATGATATCTCTACTGCCAAGGTCTGGATTTGTTTTTGACAAGATCAGTGAATGGTCCAGATATGGAAGTTTTCATAACCTTCCTGAGAAGAGGAAACATCAAATCATTGAAGCTTAACCCTAAAGAAGCAAGGGTCACGTCAGCCTTGCCTTCTGGCCTGGCTGTCTGTGTTGTAATAAGTGAGGGATATGGAACTGAACGTTCCACCATGCTGTCTTGTCTATAACCAGGAGTGTGATCACATGTAAGGATTTCCATGTGTTTTCTAGCACTTCCCTTTATTACTTCGTTGTAAAGGGATCTTGATTTTCATGCTCTAGCACTTTGTCAGCACTGCAGTTTTCTTTGCATTACACTGAGGATGTGTTGCTTTGTCTACTGGAGCAAAAGGTGGCATGGATTGAGGAGTGTCTCCATCCCTTACCATAGATCTTATCTCTGCTCTATTCTTTTTTTGCTTTCCTTTGAACACTGACAAATGACGTTGCTGGAACTGAATTCAGTGTCCGTGGGAAAGATTGGAGGCAAAAGCTAGAAAAGAGTACTGTAGCTTAGTTGAAATTATCCAAGTTCATAGAATCCCACTTTCTTGTTTGAGGCACACTTGGGCTTCCCAGGCTGTGAGTCCAGGCTTCTCTGACCCTCCAGGTAAGAAAACATGGACCACAGCTGTGGAGGCCCCTGAGCTATAGACCTTTGCTCATCACATAATCACATTTCAGTCAGCAGTAGGTCAAATATAGCATAGCAGTCTCATAAAATTACTTTTTGGTCTTTTGCTTGTTTGTTTTAATGCTGTGCATTGAACATATAGCCTTGCACATGCTCAGCATGTTGTCTACACCCCATAGCACCTTTTTATTTTTTTTTAATTTTATTTTCTTAGTTCCATAAGGTAATAAAGCTGGAAAATGCATATACCTACCAGCATTCTAGCTGTTGTGATGTTGTGACATAGCCTAACATGTTACTTATGTGTTTGCAATGGCGCCGGTATGAACAAACCTCCTGTACTGCCAGTGATATAAAAGCATAGCACATACAATTATGTCCAGTCCCTAATAGTTGATAATGATGATAAATGACTATTTTAATGCCTTATACATACTTTTTATCAATATGTTAGACATTTTACAGTGTACTTGTCTTTATAAAATATTTTTCCTATAAGACAGTATCGGCATATTACGCCAGTGGCAGCCACATCATCCATCCCCTGGTTACCATGTCCCTTGATTGACCACATTGAGTGACATCTAGCTCTGTATAAGCGAGTACTGAGATATTCCCACAGTGATGAAATCACCCGATGGGTGCTGTTCTCCGAATGCATCCTTGTCAGCAAGTGACGTGATGATGATGCAAACTGGCTTCCTAACAAAATTAGATAAAGGACACAAATGTAAGAAGATTTATCTGGCAGACTTAGGGAACTTCTACCAGCTCAAATCCTAACAGATTCTTAGGATACTTCTGCCCACAATGCCAACTCAGACTTTGCCCCTAAAACTCATGGCCTGGGGATATTTCCACTGCCCCACACTGTAGCATTTGTCCAAAGACTGGTGAGGACTAGAAACGCATCATAGCTGAAGAAATGACTTTCAAATGTTAGCTCAGAAAAACCTGAAATACTGGTAGATGGTTGTAGTTAAAAACTTTCTATTCCTGGGTCCTCGAATTTTCTAAAAAGAATAATCTCTCTCAATTGTTAGTGATTTGAAAAGTACGAGCATCCTACTGAATTGAGTGTGAGGCTCTTGAGGAAAAGAGGACCCCAAAGATCTCATAGTATCAGAAAGCAATGACAGGAAAATGAATATTACAACATATGTGGAGTACAGAATGGATGAACAAATGATTGGGAAAGCCAGAGCAAGGGTACCAGGCGGGAACTTGGCTTAGCTTGATGGGCCCAAGGAGATGCTCTTTAAAATATGTCTTGGCAGAAGTGGAATTAGTCTGTGATTTAGCTCAGATGACGGGTCCACGCAGAGGAGGAAATGGCTATAAGGGGTAGTGACTGCCTGTTTCTCTGGGAGTTTTTCAAGAAGTCTCCACCTGGTAGTACTACTTGTAGTGACCCAGATGGAGGAGGGCAAGAGGGACTAGGCAACCCATTTCATCCAAAATGAATCATTACAGGGCTTCAAGCAATGGAATGGAATTAAAATATGATTTCCAATGGTTTTAACCCATAGGATATTTTGACTCTATGAACATAGGTGTTTTCAACAGAATTCTACCAAGATTGATGAACATTTACTGAAAAAGTATTTCCTAGGATAAATTAGGCCAATTTAATTTCTGAAACAGTTTTAGCCGTATAGAATTCAAATTAAATGAAGGTGTTGGGTTTTCTTTGGAGTCAAAACAACAGAGCAAAAAAATTAGAATAGAAAAGAAGGACAACAACAAATCCAATAGTGGCTTGAAAAGGTCCCTATTTGGGGTCTCATTTTATATAGTACATGGAGGCGCATTCCCTCCTCTTTCTAGTATTTGTGATGTCAGAAATCCACTGCAATTGGGACATTCCCTTGTCTTAGAATGCTTCTGTTATTAGAGGAATATTTTAATGCTCTAATTCCTTTCATGTTTTAAAGCAACTGAACATATTTCAAGTGTTTGCTCAAAAGCATATTTCAACTGAACATGTTTATAGAAGAGGGAAAGTGGAAGCCCAGCAATTAGACACATTTTACTTGTTGCCATAACTCTGGAAGAGCTAGAGTTGGGGTGAAAGTAGTGTTCTCCCGGGCACCTCGCAAACCTACAGCAGGCAGCATGGGTCTGAAACCCTGCAGGGCCCCTCAGGAACATGGCCCCCACTCATCCCTTCTGAGCCCAGGAGCACAGGAAAGTACTGAGGTCTTCGTAGTGGAGACAGAGACTCTTGTCATAAAGGCTTGAATACAAGTCACTTGGGGGCTGATGACGACTGAAAAACTGTATTTTGAAGATCCCAATGTGTCTCTTTAACATTCATGCCTTCTCCAGCAATCTGCTGTTCTGTCAACTTCAACTTTCATCTCCTTGGATGCCACCCGGTTCCCATTGTCACGTCACTCCTGTGCCTTTCATCTGAGAGTTCATGCCAAGATGCAAGTTTTCATCAGCAATGGGTTAATGTCAGTTCAAATTAACAGTAGTTTCACTCATTGGCTTTATTGTTAATATTTACATAACTTCCAGATTGTGGCCTTTGGGTAGAGAGAACCGTGGAATACAGAATGAGCCAAGATGGAGGAGCTCAGAAAGTGGCTTCTTTGAGTTAAAAAAAAAAAAATCTAGTTTATTTATGTCTTTAATAAATAAAGTGAGTTGAATGGCTTTCTGTGAAACTGCCAAAAATAAAATACAAGGATTTGCTTTACATGAGCGGTAGGAGTCCAACTTGCTACTCAGCAGTAGAGAACTGAGGACCTGTGTAAACAGCTCTCTGAGTAAGCCTTTACTGTGTCTGTAATACAGAAACTGGGAGAAACAGTCAATTGTAAGTCTTCTTTGTTAACTTTATTGTAAGTGCTCAAAATTTACATAAAGCTGAATTTACCCTGCTTTTTTACATTTTCTAGCACTGCCAAGACCACACTGACTGCTTTCTTGAACTTGACCTTCAACTCCATGTTTTGAGTGCCTCATTCCCAACCATAAATGAACATTTTAAGTTCTCAAAGGTGAATCATATTCTCAGATATTTTGAGACAACCCAAGAGGTGTATTTGAATCATTTTATTCATCACTTTCTGCTCTGAATTTTTTTGCCTCCTTGAACATTTACTCATTTTTCTAAAATGCTGTAGTTTTTAATACTCTCCAGGTCTTTTGAGGTTCTATTAGTGTTCCAAATAAACAGCTATTTCCTTACTTCTTGAGGAAGGGCTGTTTTTCCTTTCTGCTTGGTTAGATGCACGGAATCAGGTCTTATTTTCATCCAAGCTGCATGGTTGACAGGCTATGCCCACATTTCACCTCCCTCAGCCTCAGTTTCCAAATCTGCAGTAGATTTTCATCTCTGGGGGACAAAAGCTTTAGTTTATTAGCTCACAGGTACTACCCCAGAGGGGATATTTACAGAAATCATAAGTTTATCCAAAACATCAAAATGTACTGCAAGTTGGAACGAGAAGTGAGTTTTTCTGTATATGTCAAATACCCTGACCTCTTTTGGGATTTTAATATAGCTCATTCCCAAAGCCATTTTTCTTTGAAATGGGTGATCTTTTAGGGTCTGTGTTGTCCTAAAAGTCTGCCTACCTACGTTTCATGGCTGGCATAGATTTTAGGTGTGCTGTCATGGTTACTTTCTGAATCAATGCTGTGTTGACTTCCTCCATCACCACGTGGTGAACTTCCAGCCCCTCTGCAGAGTGAGGCTCAGAGAAGCTATTGTGCACTTGTTTTAGTGTTATTAACAGAGCCTTGTCGTCGACTCTATTTGCCACCCTGTTCTTAGAGAACTGCGCCTGCTCTGAGAACCTCACAGGGAGCTGTGTGCGGTGGAAGAATCAGTGCTGAGCTCCTTGTCTGATAAATCACATTCTGTTCCTAATCCACTCGCAGAAGGAGTAGTCACGAGCAAGCCACGGCTTCTCTGCAGCGCAGTGTGCATGCTATCTCTTGCTCTCTCTTATTTTTTCCTTGCAGTACTGGGAACTGAACTCAGGGTCTGCGTTTTCATATTGAGCTACATCTCCACCCTCCACCTCCCTTTTTTTATACATATTGAGATGAGGTCTCACTACATTGCTAAGGTGTCCAGGCGGCCTCAAACTTGTGATTCTCCTACCTGAGCCTCCCAGAGTGCTGGGATTGCAGGTGTGTGCCGCCACAGCCAGCTTCAGGGTGCATCTCTGAGATGAGAACATCCGCATGGTACTCTCTGCCTTGCCAGAGACAACATGAAGTGTTGGGATGGACCAGTTCAGGGTGAGCTGTTGGTAGCACTGCAAAGCCCAGAGCCCAGATAACCCTTAGAAAGCAACTGGGCTGAGTCTCCTTCTGTTTCGAAGACAAGTGGAATGAGACTACAGAGCTGAATTGTTTTTTATCCATTGTATAGCAGAAAGTGTATGAGTTTCCACGTCTTATTGGAGATCAAGATTCACATAAAATAAAGATAAGTCAACTTCTAAGCACAAAAAACCAAGTTCTAGTCAAAAATGTATAGTGTCAATGAATAGTTTGGTTTGAATTTCTTTCTTCCCTTAATGTATAAACCACTTTTGTGACCTTCAACATATCACTCAACATTTCTGAGCCTGTTTCCTTATCTGCACAATGATAACAGCAATTCTCATATTCAGCATTTTTGTCTATGCACTAGAGACAAAAAGTATATAGAAAAGAGAACAAAGCTGACATGCAGATGCCCAAAAGAAGTATCCGTGATGGCATCTAGCTTTTATGACTGTCATCTTTGGAATTAAACTTTATGTTGAACTCCATTCTTAAGTTATTAATGTTTCTTTAGATACTAATGCATTATTCTGATATTATACATAAATAAAAGAAGGGTAAAAAGAATTATATCAATAAAAAAGCAAGAATAGGTTGGAAATTAAGTTAAAACAGAAGAAAAGAGACAAATTGTCAGACTGGAGGTCCCATTTTTAATAAAACATGCATCACCTTTCAAGGTAAATTTTGCAATGGAAACACTTTTTTGAAATGGATTGGCCTATATGCCTATGAAGTCTCCACTGGACCAGGTTGTTTTCTTTGGTCAATACCCTGAGTTTCAGTAACATACTACAAAGGACTAGATAAGGAAGACAGCCCTCTGGGGACAAGAATTGAGAGTTTAGGACAACACTAGAATGTGAGAAAAAGTCCTAAGGGTTTGAATTTAAAGGATCCTGGAGACCGGAGGGCTGCCTTGAACAGATGGAGTTGAGTTTCCACAGGGAAAAAACGCATTTCTGTGGAGGTGAAAGGTGAAATGAATGTTTGATGAGCTGAGAATAAATGCAGAATGACAGACAATGAATAGCCTAAGCTGTGGCTGATATTTGGGAATAGTGGTAATGGCAAGATGGAAATAAAATCAAAATAACCAGAATGTTTGCAATAAAGTCCAGAAAAGATGGTCTTCCCAATGCTTTAGCAGATCTTCTAGAACAATGGCTATCAGTGGCAGTTTTGGCCCCCAAAACTTTGCCCATGTCTGGAGACAGGTTTGTTGTGTACCAGTGGGGGGGGGGTGCTGTTAGCATCTAGTAGAGAGGTGCTGCTGAACATCCTCAAATGCACAGGGCAGCCCCCTTAGACTGTTCCCCCAGCCTAGGGAAGGAACTGCTGGCCTTGCAGAGTCAAAAGCTTCCAGGTAGAGAAATCTTGCTCCACTACAGCCTTTTCCAAGCTGTGTACCCTGCCCCGTGCTGTAGGATGAAGACAGCCCTCTCTCAGCCCTCTCTGTCTGTGGCATCTGGGTCTGCAGTTTCCACATTCATATGGTCAGCAAACCATGGATTGAAGACATTTTTTTAATTGCAATGGTATTGAAGAGGTCTAGGCTTTTTGTGTTGTCATTATTCTCAAACTGTATAGTACAACCACTACTTAAATACCAGTTACCTTATATATTATCAGTAATCTAGAGATGATGAGCATAGGTTATATGCAAATACTACCCCCTTTTACATCAGAGATCGGAATATTCATGGATTTTGGTATCCACAAGAGGCTCCAGGTCCAGTCCCCCATGGATATTAAGAGGTGACTGTATTTTCTGTGGGGAAAATGTGGTTGAGGAAGGGAGAATCTAAATCCCAATAAATTTGGGAAGCTCTGTGTGCAGCAAACTTAAATAAGTTTTTTTAATTACAGACTCTTTCTGATTATCTAATTAAAAAGGAAAGCATTTCTAAAGGCAATTTTCCAAGAAATAACTTTGTAAGTTACAAATGTTCTACAAAACATAAAATGGGAACCACTAATTTGGTAGTTCATACAAATTATTTTTTGTGGGATATTATTAATTGCCTGCTTGAAAGCAGTAGACGTAATTGACTTTAAATTGTTCAAAGTAAATAAGCAAAAACACTGAAACATAAAACATAACCATGCATTTTATTAAAAATGTGAAAGAAAGCATAAAAGATTGTATGATAAAAGAGAACACCTCATCTAGGTGGGTGAACCAGTGATGAAACCAAAGAATGTTCTAGTTCCTGTGTCCCTCATACCATCTTTACCAGTAAGAATGAGAAAAGTCACCAGGCTACGAAGGCAGCCTTTTCCCTTGAAGTACATTTTTCCCTCAGTACATTTGTTGAGCTGAATTTATTGTTGATCCTTAAGTGATTCTACCCACCCCCACTTATAAGTGAGTGGTTATCGCAGATGCTCGCATCTGATTGCTATATTTGTAAAAGGATTCTGTTCACTTGCATGTTTTCTTTGATATATTGCGTTTGTTTACTTCAGTGCATCTTCTTAGAAAATGCATTCAAGAGAAAGCAAGAATAATATATACTCTCCAGTTGAATGGAAGGCTGTAATTTAAGTAGAGGTATTGGAGTGACATAGGAGATTGTGAGTGAAAGTAGAAGCCCAGAGGAAGGAAGGCAACAGTTTATTACCATTTATGTGTCATGCTGCAGTTTTAGGTTCCCTTAGTTCTTGAATGCAGCATGCATTACTCAGAAGAGGATCTGGAATGAGCTGTATTTATGCAGAAGAAGTTGGTGTGTGTTGAGCTGGAATGAAACCTACAGTTATCTATTGCAAATGGCAATTTATTAGGAAACAGGCGTGTATATTTAGCATAATAAATCCCTACATTCTACTTGCCCAATTATTTAATTTTCTAAGATGAAACTTACATCTCATCTTTCTTTTGATCTTACTTGCTATAATATTAAGGGAGTTAACAGCCTCAAGACCTTTGTCCTTCAATCATTCATTAGCTTGCTGTTATGCCTAATCCCTGTTTCCGTTTGGAAAGAAGTCAGTTAATATAATCAGCCGTCATTGTGCAGCAGGTTTTTAAAAACACACTGCATCACTAGAAAAGAATGATGAGAATATTTAGGAGTGGTTTAATTTTGTACCAAAAGCCGTAAAAACCTTGTTTATTAATTTTACTATTACTGCCATAACAGATTAGCACACAGTGGCTTAAAACAGCACACTTATTATCTTGCAGTTCTGTAGGTAAGACATCAGCCTGGCATTTCCCTCGGCTGAAATCAAGGTGTCCACAGGATGGTGTTTCTCTTGGGGTGTCTAGGGGAGATTGTTTCCTTACTTTTCCAAGCCTCTGGTGGCTGTTGGAGTTCTCTACACTATCACTTTTTCCTCCTCCTTCCAAACCAGCAGAACGGCAAAAATTTGACCCTGCCCTGATTGTTACATTTCACTGTGAACACAGGTGGGCAAGTTTCTACACTCAGAAGAACATGGGGGTAACACTGAGCCCATCTAGATAAGCTAAGATTCTCTCCACATCTCAGGGTCTTTAACCTTAATCACATCTGTGAAATCTCTTTTGCCATGTAAAGTCACATGCTCACGGAGTATAGGGATTAGGACGTGGACATTTTGGGGAGTTTGTTGTTTTGCCTACCATCCTCATTTCCCCAATTTCCAATATGATTTGAGAGACATTTCAAACAACCCCCTCCAAACCAAAATAACCTACTTAGTGTGTGTGTGTGTTTTAAATTGGCTGTTCTTTTTTCAGCTTTGAAATAAGTGAGCCCAGACCTAGAATTCACAGGTTTTACTCTTCCTGTGGGAGTAAAAGTCCCCGAGATGCTGCGGAGGCTCTGTTCCCGGCCAGCGGTGGGCAGCAGGAGTTGGTGGCACCTCTGTCCTCTCTACTTCTGGTCCTCAGGCCCCATGTGTCACCCTGGGGCCTACATGCAGCACTCAGAGAGCTCAACGGTGTCACTTCTGGCTCCCCTCAGGCACCAATTCCTACAGGCAGACAATTACTGGTGTCAGCAAGCATGTGGCTACAGCTTGCTGCATGATTAGCCGTTAATATTTGGTAAAAGGAATCACTTGAACCCTGTCCGCGTACCCTGTCAGAGATAAACTGCTGTTTGAGCATAGCAAATCAGGCTCTGTGTGGTCAGAATGAGGTGTTGCACATTTTCAGAGAAAGAGAATCTTTTTACCTGAATTCATGGACACTTCAGGTTTTTTAAAAAAAAAAGTAGGAGAGATGTGCGTGGAAGAGGTGAAAAACTCTACTTTTTAACTAAAAATTAGTATGTCTCCACTTGAGCGTTACAGCTCCTTTTCCTAAGTTTCCAAGAACGCCTTTTTGCAGTGTGGCTCGTCTTGGAGAAGAGAGGCCTCTACTAGCAGAGCAACCATGATGAGGCAGCCAACTCCAGGAACCCTCTTTGGAGCCAGAATGATGGTATTAGAATTCCTTATCCCTGAAGGACTTCAACACTGTAATCACTGCATCTGTCATTAAATACACATGAGGTTGTGTGTTCACTAATTACAACTCTATTGGCATGCTGCTTAAAAACTAAAGCATCTTTTTTGTCCCTGGTTAAAACCATGCTTTTCCATCCCACCGTTGGCTCAAGCCCACTCGGCAATGAAACGCCTTAGCAGGTGGCCCTTTGCCCAAGGTGCCCGGCTGGTTTTCTGCAGCTGTAGCTGACCTTGTATTCTGCCTGCTTTGGCCCCTGAATCCTCCTTTCAGGCCACTTTCTCAGGAGGAGGCGCTTCTTCCCCTTATCCTCCGTCCGGCCTAAGTGTGTTCTCAGCATCGCCACCAGAGGGCACTCGATGCAGTCGGTCATGTCCTGCACTCAGCCAGCGGCCTTGGGGCTCCCTCGGAGTAGAAGGCCGAGTCCTTACAGAGACCTGGCAGGCCTGGGCGATATGAACTCAGCCGCTTCTGCAAGCTCCTCTTCTGCCCACCCACCTTTGGCTGCACTCCTCAGCCTCTCTGTGTCCCTCACATGTACTCCACTTTCTGCCTCCATGCTCTTCCCTCTGTCTTGAAGGCCTTCGTGCTCTCTCAGATCCTCCTGCTCCCACTCTGGTTTATGGTTCCAGAGCAAGCACTTAGCAAGCGTTCAGTAAATATCTGTTGAATGAATAAATGAGCACAACCAAGTAACGTGTGTTTATGGAACCCTGTATTGACAAGCTATGCGTAAGGCCACCCCTCTGCCCTGCAACTTGTTAACCTGTATGTTTCCTGCAGCATACTTCTAGTGCCCCTCCCTGTTCATTGTTACCTTGTTACCTTCTTAGCGCTAATCACATTCTAAGATACTGTGTCTTCTGCTTATGTCTTTCCTCCCCTTGCCTTCCCCTCCCTCCCCTGTCCTCCTCTCCCTTCTCTTTCTTTTCTTCTACCATTTTTAACAGGAGCACTTCAGACTCTGCACACACACCCAGCTCCGACTCCGCCTTCCATTTCCCTGGGCCTTGCTCATGACCACAGATGCCTGTGCATGTTCTGAGCACCTCTAGCTTTTAGCACTGTCCTGGAGAATTGATAGCCTTGAATGTCTATTGCTGGTAATTAATTGAAAGAATAAGTTTTCATGATAGGTTCATAAATATGTCTTATTGAAGAAATCCCAGCAGTGCCAGTGCAAAACTTGTGTGTTTTAAATTTTAAATGGTTACCAACATGAAGCCTCCAAGTCTACCCAAAGTGCAGCTTTGCAGAATCAGTAATGAATCCATTAATTTCTTGACGTTGCTTTTTACATATTTTGTCTTGTCTTCCATGGGTGTCTGTTGAATCCCACCTAAATCACAGACTACTTCATACCTCTGCAATTTCTCTGCTGGGTTAGAGAAATGGAAAACCTCCTATCTCTTGGAATATAGGCACATACTCATTCACCTCTATCCTGATCTCCTGTTCACCATCACCAGGCAAGGTTTAAATTTACATTCAGCTAAGATTTTGTGCACACACTTTGTGCTAAGAACCATGCTACGCACTTTACATGTATTTTCCCTGTAAATCTTCATAACTCTGGGTAAGAGCTACTGCAGTACCATGATGAGGACACTTCTGCCCAGTACAGTTTAAACATGTTTCAAAGGCCACACAGCTGGCAAGAAATCAAACCTGAGTCATTAAAACTCTAAGATAAACTCTCCCCTTTATATTGTACTACCCAAAGATCTCACCAATCTGATTCCCTTTGCCTTTGTTGGGCGCGGATACAGTCATTGCCTTTATTTTTAGGGTCCCTATTTCCCTTTGGGAACTTGCTGTGAAATCCTGCCATGCCCCTCAGCCTGTCTGCTTTGACTTGCAGCCTGTGTCAGCATTCTGGCCCAGAAGCATGGCAGGAGTTTTAAGCCTGGATTACTTGAGAAGGCTACACAGGCAGACAGGAACCAGGGCCAGACCTGGTGACAGAGACCCTTTGTTCCTGTACTTAAAATTCTACACCTCTGCCCTACTTTCCCTCTGCCTATTGTTTTGGACAGAGTATACATCAAGGTGCGCAGAGTATAAATCAAGGTAGCCAGAGAAGACAAACGCAAACTCCCTCCCTTCATCTTGCCGAAGTTTTTCGGTGTAACCTGCACAGAAGCCTGAGTTAAGTCTTCCACTTTTTAAATGAAGTGGCCGAGGGAGGGTGCTCTTCACTCTACATGTCACCGGTGGCTCTAGAAGCTGAAGATCTGTCAGCCTGCACCACATCCCCGTCAAAAATGGGCCTCACCCCAACTCCTAGAGACACTGTGGGTGTGAACTGCAAGGATCCTGAGCAACACCCAGCCTCTGGGCCTGAAGAAGAGAGCCCATCAGAATAAACCTCTGAGGCCAAGGCCCAGATGGCCCTGTTACTGTCGGGTCATTGTCCGAAAGGTGTTGGGCATGCACATCAAAAAGGCAAACTCCAAGAAACAGCTAGAAATGGTGGCATGTTTCTAAACATAACAGCATTTTGTGTCATTTCCCCTTCTACCCCTTTCCCTTGTACTCCGTGTTCACCCAACTGGCCCATTGCAATAGCATCACTGAAAACCTTGGTAGCATTTCCCGCTTGTAAGTAGCATCACAGTGTCCCTGAGCCTCCTCTCTCCCATCTTCTCCCACGCTGGCTCTTTGTCCAGACACTAATGTTGAAGCGTATTGAATGCCATCCCTCAAGCCTTCGACTCTCTGATTCCACTTATTTCTAAAATATAAAGAGCTATTATTAGGAAGTTTTTATCAGGGAGCTAAAGTTTAGTTTTTGCATGTGAATAGGCCACTCTTCTTCCTGTATTAGCAACTGCTTTTTAAAGCTCTTGTGTTCTATTAAAGTAACAATATCAAATTATGTAAATGTGCTAATTGCTTTATTGAAATTAATACCCTTATTTAGCAAGTTAAACCTTGCAAAATGGCCATTTTTATTAAAAATTATGGAAGTGTGCTGGCTGTTTAAAGGCTAATATAATTGGGTGAACTCAGGAACTGGGAAGTGTCAATTAATGGGAGATTGTTAAATAATATTGTTTAAACAATCAATTTTCTCTTGTAGTTTGGAAAATAGTCTTGGTAAAATAATAATGACTGTCTAAAGCCTAAGGGAAGGTTTATGAGTATTGTGTTCCACACTGTTTTTGAATATGTTGAATTTTCCTTTTTGGTTTGTCAAAACTCGGTTTTGTTTCTATAAATTTAGCCATTTATAGAAAATTACACTCAGGATATTTTTCCTCTGCAAAGATCCTTTCTAGCTGGCAATAAATGGCCACATAGCTCCTCCCTACCATACTGTGGGCAATTGTTAAAATATTTCAGGGTGTTAATTCCTTTCTTCTTGAGATGATTCCCTTTTTCTCACAGAAGGATTTTGAGATCAATGGATATTTGTGACTGGGTATGGTTGTGCACTTACCTGTAATACCAGCACTCCAGGAGGCTGAGGCAGAAGGATGAAAAGTTCGAGCCTAGCCTGGACAACTTAGCAACTTAGCTAGATGTTGACTCAAACTTTTAATAAACATTATTTTTAAGGGCTTGGGTTGTGGCAAAATATGAAGGCCCTGGGTTCAATCCCCGGTACTGCAAAAACACACATTCTCTATGCTCTTCATAGTAACGATAATTCCAGTTGGAAGTGTTCAGTATTTCTTTCATGGATCTTAATTTTTTTTAGCTTCTCTGCTGCTGGAAATGACACTCACCATGAATCTACCTTAAAAATCCATCATCTTTGCCTTAGCCTTCAACTGCAATTGCTAGTAACTCTCTTCTTGCAGTGTGAATGTTCTCTTTGGAGCATACTACAAAAACCTATTTATGAAAATATCTTGTGGTTTCCAAATAGTTGTAGAGAAGGGAATTTTTGGTCACTTATGCAATTTACAGAATTGAGGTCAACCAAGGATGTTGGGATAGTTCTAACCAGAGCTATGAAGACCAAAGGCATGAGTAATACTCCAGATCTCTAAGCTCATTTCCTTTCACATATTGTTTGTGAGTCACTAGCTTTAAACCCAGAAGAGAGCTCCACTTTTCAGCATCTTACTGTAAACACCTGCTCTGGTGTCATCCAACATTGGAAAGTAGTTGTTGTAGGTGGCAGATCACGTATAATTTCTGGGGCTTTCTGTGATGACTAGATGATAAAGTGTTGCTTTATTATATGATAGGACACTGATTCCTACTCCCCGTCTTGCTCTTCTCTTCCATCAGCTTGGGTTTTATCTGTTTCCATTTTCTTAGTTCACATTGGAGGTGTATTGGGTTTGTTCCACAGACTTCTCATGATGAATACTGAAAGTATTGATTTTATTCATCCAACTGTTGGTGAACAAAAGCTGACTTTGGTGGCTCTGATACCTTAACAGACTGAACTTATCTTTCCCCCAGAGAAATACAGGAATGCTGTTACATTCATCCTCTGCGCCTCTGTGTGCTAAATTTATGCAACATATTCTGCAGTATAATAAGCATACCGGTATACTTAGATTCCAACATAATGCTCCCTGTGGTGAGACTATGCCACTCCATACACTGTTGAAATATGACCTGGTGGCCAGATAGTTTCACTCTGATTTCTGTGCAGATCCAGGGTTTGTTTTTGAAAAAATGTACCCTTAGTTCCTGTGATGGAAGGCAATCACCTCTGGAAGATGCAAATAATCTTTCACTTTTGATATTACAAAACTACATGACAAACCCCATTCCGTTGACCAAAATGGACTTTTACTCTCTAGTTTTTCTTTCCCCTTCTAGTTGTAAGAAACAGGGTCCACCTTCCAGCTGTATCCATAGAATGTCCAGTGAGGTGGAGGCGGCTGCCTCCACAATGGAGGGAATTTCGTGGAACTGAAATTTGCTGGCTCCTGCCGGGTGAGATTTTTCTAGTCTTCCCTGAGAACGTCTTTCATCTGAGAGATAATCATTTACCCAGCTTTTGGGGACCTAAACCAGGTCATTCTTTGGTTTTTATCTTGCTCTGAACTTTTTAATGGTTGATCCAGGTCTGAACAGGGTCTATCTTAGGCCTTTGAGGAGGAAGTGATCCTGTCCGATACTTTAATTCTCTTTCCAACAAAAACAGTTTCTGTTTAACTTACTTTATCACTTAAAAATATACTGTTTTGTTTCTGCCTCTGTAGAATGAGTTTGGCATAACAGAATCTCTTTTCATGGACTCTGCGTGGTTGCTAAAGCATCTATTTTGCAGAGCTTTTTTGAGATATTTAAGACTACTTGCCTGCCTCTCAAATGATCCTAGACTACTGCATTTGATGAGTTTTTATGTCTTTTTCTTTAGTAGCATTTCTTTCTCATTTGTTGCTCTCATGCTGTTACCTTGTCACGATGCCTGGCGATAGTACATGCTCATTAAATATTTTTTAAGTGAATAAGTAATTGTCACTTTCACTCTGTAATAGCATATTTAGGGATACTGTTTTCTCTATCCATTTCAAATTGCCTACTTCTAATATGTTCAGGTTTTGGAAATTATACATGATAATATTGTTGGCAGATCAAGATTAAAAGTGTATGAATGAGAATTTCATTGCCCTCGAGAGTAAAAAAAAAAAGGAAAAAAAGCAGTTTTTGTATCATTGACTTTATGACATCTACTTTGACTATTAAGAGGTCACTTTTAAAACTTGCTCCATGCTTTGAAACTGAGCTCTGGGTCCACAGATTGTGAGATTGTTGAATTCCAAATAGATGAAGTACTTTTGCATTTAGTTTTCCTTCAAATGGTCATTATCAACACCTAGGAGTACTGCCAGAAGCAGGCTATATAAAAATCAGTAGGCCATTACGGTGTTTGTGCTTCTTTTAATTAGATTTCTTAGACTTTTTTAAAGCTGTCCAGGGAGAAATGTGTCCCTTGTGAATATAATGTCCATTACATAAAACTTAAGTGCATCTAAGGGTTTGGAGAGTATAAAATTTACAGTTAGGTCCTGTTGCATCAGTGTGATGAGATTTAAGATCAGTTATGGGCAGAAAAAAAGGAGGACTGGATACATTATTATTTGCAAGACAATTTAAAAGACAAGAACAATTTTTTTCTCACTGCCAAATGGTCGGCTTGCTTTTTATTTTATTTTATCTTTTAATTTCAGTTGAACTTCCAGAGTTCTTGGTCACAACCACTTCTGCCACTTTGTTAGTGTGTCCAGGCTGGAAGTGTTGGGAGGACAAGAAAATTTCTCATTAGTGACATGTAGTGACACTTCACTTTATTGTGCACGGACGATTTTCTGACAGAGACAGATGACACGGTTAGAGTTTCCAAGAAAATGTTATTCCATCATTGAATGGAGAAGCTCTGAACCAATCTTTCTGATTTCCAAACAGGCTGCAGATGTGCCAGATATGACAGACTGATAGTGAAATGTGAAGCCTTGAAATTGAAGATGTTCCCTTGTTCATCTTTGGTTACAGGGAACTGAACACATTAACAATGCCACGTTTTCACTTTTCATTAAGTAGGGACATGTACAGTGCATGGTGCATAGAGAAAACTCTTCATTAGTTTGAATTCTTTGATGCTGGATTTTTTTTTTGCCCATTAGAAAATATTTTTTTCTGCAGTGGAAAGGGCAAAATAGCTTCCTGCATTTTCTCTAACCCCAGGATCTCCTCAATTGGATTCCTCAAATGGGCTGGCTGGTGCCAAACAGAAAGGCCTTTGTGGGCCTTTCTCAGTTACCAGTTCCCCCAGCCTCCTGCTCATATCCGTCAACCTTGCTGTGCCAGCAGTGCCCAGTTCCCATGCGAGTATCTTTGAGAGGATCCAAGGCTTTGGTTGCTTCTGCCCATCCATCCACATGATCCAGTAGCCACAGCTGGGCTCCTGAAAGAGCTTCTCAGGACTGTTTTGGTTTTTATTTGTTGGTATGGGCATTTGAACTCAGGACCTGGCGCTTGCCAGCCAGGCATGGCACTACTGAGCTAAATCCACAGCCCCAGGACTGTTAGTTAAAACGGTAGGAGGAGGTGGGAGTTGGTGGGAGGAAGAGAAGAGCACAGACTGTGCTGCAAACGGCAAGAGCTGCTCAGAGAGAAGCTGCCTGAAGAGAAAAAGGACCCTCAGAAAAGGGCAGTTTTTAAAATCCCAGTGAAAAGCAGGATCCTGAACCTTTTAAGTATGTCCTGCTGGAAACTTGTCCTGTTTCTAGACTGTCCAGTCTGCTAACCTAATAAATTTTCTAGTATTATTCAAGCCCATTGAGTTGTTTCCAATCTAAAGAGTCTAACTGGTAAAGGCACTCAATTAGTCTTTTTCTTTAACTGACTGGTATGTATGTATACGTGGAAAAGAGGGCATAAGGCTTTCAAGGTGTCGTTCTGATAGAATCGTGCCGACAAATGTTTCACCTTGGGCTCTGGGAGCAGGAATGGGGGCTGCTTGGTAGTATTTGATTTCCATGGTGTAACCATTGCTGCCATAACCAATTTCAATGTGACTCGTGCTTTTTCTGGAATAGAAATAATCTTACTCGTAAAATAATGAAAAACCTTATGAATTTATGACACATCAGATAATAACTACATTTACTTGTTATAAACCTAGATATATTATTCAAAAATCCCACCAGTAATTTTTTTTAGATAGTCTTTTTTTTTCCATTAAGTTTATTGGTACATTTTAGATAACAATAAAGTTGCGTTCATCATTGAGATCTTGTACCTTTACATGATGTATCTTGGTTCTTATTTTTTCCCCACTCCCCTGCCCTCCCTTCACCCCCACTATGCCCGATTTCAAGCTACCAATGTGACACTGGATGTGGAATAAAGTTTTTTTTTAATTTTTGCATCAGAAATAAAAACCCAACAGCCCATAATAGTTAACTGCAGCATACCACTACCTCTCTCACTGCTGCTGTTTTATGTCCAAGAAAATTATGATCCGAAAGATTTAAGAGGCCTTCCCAGGATCATGCAGGATAAAGGCTTGAACCAGAATCTTCATCCCTGACATGTGAAACCCAGTTTTTAATAAACTGGTTTTCATTCATTAACATATGGAACCCAGTGTCTGAAAGTGGCCCCCATTGGACTGTACATGCATCCGTCACTTCATATGTATTAACTCCACAGGCTCTGCAGAGAGGTGTCTTTCTTTCTATTTTGTATATGAAGAAGCTATGGATCAGAGAGGTAGAAACTTACCTGAGGTCCCATCTCACATAGAGGAAAGGGGAATGTGGGGTTGACCCTAGGTGTGTTTGACTTCAAGCAACACACTGTTTCACGTTAGATGTAGTGTTCTGGAGAGGTCATATTGGCAGTGTATTTTATGGGCTTTGGGGACCTTTTGTAATTTAGGAAGCACTTGTGGGGAACAAATTTTCATACCAAATATAAATGCATATGGAAGCAAGTGTTGGATGAGCAGGTGGGAAATAGTCTCCATGGCCCTTTAGTGTTCTGGTTACAGTTCTTATTTTCTCTGCTACCTAACCCTTCATCTTTTCTTTGAGATTTGGTAGAACTAACTCATGGAGATTCACATGAGAGGTCCTATGTCTTCCTTCAAAGTCCTTTTTCACACACAGTATGAGAAATATTCATCCACTCCCTGAAGTAATCGTGAGCAATTAATTAGTAGTTTAAAAAGCGAGCAAAAGGGTTGCACATGTTGAATAAGTATTAATAAATAGAATTAATAACAGTCCAGCTGATTAAAGGTTGCTCTGTTTCATGCTTCTTAGGACGAAGAGATGTCACTGGTTTATACCTGACTCCCATAGTTGGTCAACATGTTCTGTCCACGTTTTTCCAAGTGACTCTATAGTTTTCAACCCTGTGGTTTGAATTATTTAAGTGGGATGATTCTCATAATTTGGGGATAATGGAACCCTGAAATTGACCTCCTGCCCTCATCTAGGCCGCAGAGGACCCTGTACAGCCTCGGTGGTACGAAAGCCCATTCTACCCCTGCCCACTGGTTCTTGCCCCACTCCCTTCCTCACGCTGCCTCCCACTGCCCTTCCTGCAGAGCTGGTGAGAAACTGGCAGGCTCCATTTCAGTGTAAGTGACACTGGGCTATCTCAGTGAAATCTGAAAATGCCACTGAAGCAGCTTCTCCAAGTATGCAAGTTTTGATGTGTACGGTGGTATAAACAAATTAACCATTGTGTCCATTGTGCATTTGGCTCTTTTGGAGTCCTGGAGAATCAGCAAATATCTCTATATAATGAGAATAATAATAACAAGCAAACAGTTGCTTGAAGTCCCACTGCATCAGACTGTTGTGGTCCAATTTGCTGTAACAGTTACGATAATAAATCTTACCCACTGATTCCCTTGTCGCATTCTCGAACTTTACAGATGAACAAATCTACATGGAGACACCCAAGGTGATACCAGTTTTGCAAAAAAGCCAAAGGAAGATAGTTCCCTACTTGGTATGAACTAATTAAAAATGCCAAGTTTCTTTTAGGTACAAAATCAGAACTTCACTTGGTGTGAATAAGGGAAATTAATCATTTGATACTAAGTATATGCAGTTTTGTAGACAAAATCTTCCGTAGCCAAAAAAATACTTAACAGTTTCTTGGGGGGGGGGGTAGAATTGATGTAAGAAGTATTCCAAGAGGAGTTCTTATCAGTTCAGCAATGATTCACTGACCGCAGCCAGTGACTTTATAGGGGCCCAAAACGTAATGTACCTAAATTAGCTTCTTTGGAGAACCAGATCACGGATCCAGTACTTCTTACTTCTTTCGGTTAAGGCATTTGAGATGTCAGTCAGGATGCTCTCTGGTCTAAGAAAACGGTGTAAAATCTCTGCCCTCAGAAATGCGTTGGATTAGCAGCCAGAACTCAGCTCTGCAGCAGCAAGACTCAGGACAGAGGTCCCTGAGATGTTACAGAGAGGCCCTAGGAGAGGAAGGACTCTCCAAAATGCATGCTGCCAGGGGAAGGAGGGGACAGGAGGAGGCTTCTCCTGTTTGAAGACTTTCCAGGCTGAAGGTGATGCCAGAGGGAGCACCTCAAGAGAGGCAGAAGGAACCCCTTGCAGGGGTGTGACGGGAAGCCTGCCTTCCTCCACAGCAGTGGACCAGGCCAGTGAAGCCTGCCTTAGACCTGTCTGCAGATAAGCGCAAGACTCCCTGCTGAGTGGTAGCGAAAATGAAGCAGAGTGTATGAGATTTGCCCAAGGCCATAGAAGCATTCATGTCACACCTGGGATTGGGATTCAGATCTTTCTGCCTTCCAGAAAGACAACTCCTGTCTCTCTCGATCATGTCCTATTTTTAAGTTCATTAGTTAACCTCTGGGTACTTAGCCAGTTTCAAGAGCCAGTATGTCAAAGCATTTTAAATGGACGAGCCTAAAGTGATCATCATCTCGTTGCTGGCTCATCCTCTGAGCCCCTGCGAAGTTTCAGTGGTTCACACAGAAGCAGGCTGCTCATCAACAAGTTTCCCTGGGAGGTGGAAGCATCTTTCCTCTGATCAGAACATGCCTGTCACAGAGTGCCGGCGGCTACTGCGTGGTGCCTGCTCGAAAGAGCCGCTGCCCCAGCCGAGGAGTCCAAAATCTGTCTTCTGGCAGAGGCTTAACTGTTTGGCTGCTGCTTCCAAAGGTTCATGCTGGTGCTTCCCAGGAAGAGAGAACCAGCTGGGAAGCTGCCAGTTGCAGGCAATCTTCTCCTTCATTTCAACTCAACAAGGATTTAATGCTCTCCTGCTGAGGGTCCAGTCCTGTGGGGCATGCAGCCCTCTAGGGGTCTATAGTCCTGCTGGGGAGTCCAGACACGGGAACAGGAGGCCGCCAGATGATGTATCAAGGCACTACATAATTGAGAGCTCCACAGGCCGGGCTGCAGGAATTCAGGGTTTGTTCAGGGCTCTGGTTGTATTACGGTGTCCACACATATATCACTGGCAGCATTTAGTAAAGACCCAGAGAAATTTCCCCTGCGCCGTCAGGATTCTTTGAATCCTTTCAAGACACAAGAGACATGAGAAACTGAAAGTGTAAATAAGGCCTAAAAGGTATAATAGATAATGTGAAATAGAAAGAAAAGGGGCAAAGGGGAAGGGGAAATGGGAGGGGCAGGGGAAAGAAAAGAAGGGAATGGATTTAATATGAGAAAATGAAAAAATAGAAACAAAGTCTTTGTAGATAGGGAGGAGTGGAGGGGTTGAAGGGAGAGTGAGGGAAGGGGGAAAAAATAAGAACCAAGAGAGACTATGTAAAGGTGCAAATTTCCAATGATGAATGTCATTATATTGTATACCTTAACTGTACCGATATAATTAATAAAAAATCTTTAAAAAAACCACAAGAGACAAAATGAGACCTCTGATGGGCAAGGACCTCAGAAGGATGAGTGGAGCTGCTTCCAAATGCACATGATTCTTTCCCAGATAGTTCCATGGGGTGCCAAGCTGATCCATCTCTCCCATGAGGAAGCCACACTGGCCTCCACTGGCTGCTTAATCATCAACCCTTCTGTTCTAAATGCCCAGCATTAATTTGCCTCCCTTCTCTTGTTCTGTTACTTGTACAGTTTTGGTCTTGCTCTTTAGTATTTGCCGAGCACCCACAGGGTTCCTGGCACTGCAGCGAGTGCCTGGGTGGCAGTGGAGGTAGAGTTCAGAAGACAGGTTTCTGAGTGAGCCTGCCTAGAATCTGGAAGCACAATTGCGTGGTGGAGGTTTCTGGCTGTGCGAAATGCTAATTGTTTATATAGCAAGAAAGTAGTGTTCGAGGCAGTTAGAACACAGAGCTGCAAGGGGAGCTGGAGTTTACATTGTGCTAGACATGCCTTCACATGCTCCTGATCCCGTCTCACCTCTGGGAAGACTGACTTCTCAAGCAAAGAGATTTACTCTGAGAAGACTTTTTGCAGCTCTCATTAAGTAATTATTAGCGAAATAATTTGTTGGATATCTTCCCCTCTTGCAGTCCCGTGGTTCCTATGAAGGCAACACAAACTGTGGAATCCTCACCCCTGTAGCCTCACTGTCTTGAACAGATTTGGCATGAAGGAAGCACTCAGTAAATATTTATTAAAGGGATTATACTAGTTTCCTACATTTGTGGTAAAAACTCCACAAGCTGGGTAGCTGAAGCAATAGAAATGTATTTTCTCTTAGTCCTGGAGGCTGGGAAGGCCAGGATGAAGGTGTTGGATGGTTCATCTCGCCTGAGGCCCCTCACCTTGGCTTGCACATGGCCACCTTAGTGCTGTGCCCCCGTATGGTCTTTCTCTGCATGTGCACCCCTGGTGTCAACTTTCTCTCTGTCCAGACTTCTTGCTCTCATAAAGACATTGGTAGTATTGGACTAAGGCTCTCCCTAAAGCCCAGCTTTTAATTTGCTCACATCCTTACGGGCTTTGTCTTCAAACACAGTCACAATTTGTGGTGCAAAGAGCTCAAATGTCCACATATACATTTGGGGGTGAGAGAGGTACCATTCAGTCCCTAGTAGACCTGGGTGCTAGACTCAGAATGAAGCATATCAAACAAAATTCATTATTATTATAGTGGAGAGATTTGAAAATAATGTAAATATCATTGTAGAGTGAGTTTAGATAATCCTCTGCAGTAACATCATTCTCTCTGTTATCCTCCTTTGAGTAGAAAAGAACAAGGTGACTTTACAGTTTGGCAATAGGAATGGTGCTGTAGCTATGGCTAGTCCTAGATTAGCTCTGTCATTTAGGCCTACTCTATTTCTGTTTCTGGGCCTTGGTTCTTTAATGTACAAAATGAATGGATTAGCATCATTGAGTCACCCTGTGATCCTGTGAGAAGCAGACCAGAATGGAAACATTCCTTCTGGCTTTCCTATGTCACTAAGTATAATAACCTCCAGGACTTCTTTTTCCACATGGCTTATCAGGAAATGGCAGGGACCCAAACTTTATCCTGTCTTTTCTTAGTGGGATTCTGAGAGAAGTCACACACCTGGAAAAACAAGTCTCTCCCATAGGAAGCAATAAGCAAGGTTCCAAGTAGGAGAAAAGTCAGTAAAAAGCTCCCAGTTCCCATCTTGCTGACTGAGAGCAGCTCTTTGCTGCCTTTCATCCACTTTGTGTCTTGGTGACGACTGTATTCAGAGGATGCTGTCATTTGGATACAGCTTGAGTTTGTCCCCAGAATCCCATGTGTTGAAAGCTTGGTGGAACCTTTAAGGAGTGGAGCCTGGGCAGGTCCTTAGGCCAGTGTGGGCACTGGCCTTGAAAGAGAATGCTGCTGGTCTCCGGAGCACGTATTTATGTGAGTTGTTATGAAAGCTGGAGCCTGAGTCCCGCATCTTTCTCTGGTTCTCAGTTTGGCCAAGTGACCTCTCATTCTTATATACACTTTGGCCATGACTCTATTAGGCACTCAAGAGAGGCCAAATCAGTGGGACCACCAGTTTAAGACTTTCAACCTCCAAAACTATTGTGCTGAATAAACCTCTTTTCTTTTATATGTTAATCTGCCTCAGGTATTTCATTATACTAGGGGAAATGGACTAATCCAGTGGTCAAGGCAGCAGTGAACAAGCTTCCATAAAACTAACAGTTAAAATTTATTTCCACACCTGCCTACCCCAAACCTCAGAACATACAAATAATAAAACCCCATAAAAGACTGCTTTCTACTCTATTCTACAAATGTTTCCCATTCCTTCCTGTTTCAAGTGGTTAGCTGAGACATGATCTTGAACAGTGAAATGGCACCTTAGAAACACATGGAATTCTCTCCCCTTCTCCAGCATAGTCAGCCTTCCAGCAATGTGTAATAACTAATTATTTGCAGCCCTCTTCCCCCTTGTTATCTTCTGGAAATAGTTGTTTCTTTGTGTAAGAACTTGCTACAGATGCTACTAAAATAAAATCCTTCAGATAATTAACAGATGCGGCGGCGGTGTGTGGGGGGGGTTCTGAAATGTTTCATTAATGAGTTGTGCTGGTCTTGAAGTCTGCCAGCTTGCTTGCTGCACTCCAAAAGCAGGGTTGTGGCTGTCCTTGTTTGGATTTGCATATGTTCTTCCTATTTTCATTCACTGCCCCTTTGCTCAAGAAATCACCTCTCTGAATCAGCAATGCCTTTCCAAATCTATATGTCTTTGCCTTTCCAGTTACTACCTTCTCTTCATTTACCCAGTCACTTCAGGTTATGGAAACGCAAATGCAGAAACCTGCCCAAATAATTGTGATCTGAGAAACTCAGGCCTGCTTTCATTTCGACATTAGATGGCAGCTTCTGATATATCCTGAATGGAACCCTTGCACATGCATAGGTGATAGAATGCTTCTCCTGTCTGCTCTTGGATTATGCAGTCAATTGACATTTTGTTGACTCTACTTCCCTTCAATCTCCTTTTCTATATAACTTCAATTCTCCTTCTGCTGGCATTTCCCACTGCTATTCCCGGTGGCTTTGTACCTCAGCTCAACCAATCTTTGAGAAACAATGCTATGCTTTTCTCTTAGTTATTTTCTATTCCTTGTCCTATTTGATCCCTATCTTACCTGTGCAAATACAAATGGGACACTGCCAAGATAAGGGCAGTCCTTAAGCCTCAGTTACTGGGCGTACGAACCCACGAAAGGGATCTGCTATAATTTGACCAGAAGTTGGCTGTCTGTCCTTTATTCTGCAAGACTGAGGATCAGGACAGTCTTGATTGTCTCTTCCTAAGAAAATGCGTCCCTACGCTCTTTTTATTTCCCTCTTGGTGATTTCTGTGTCCTTCTTTGACCTCACTGGTGTTCGTAGCCCCTTTCTGCTGTTGGGCTCCAGCCACCCCGCTCCTCTTCCAGCGCTGCAAACCTGCCAGGCTATTCCCATCGGAGCTTTTTCATACTCATTGCTTCCTCTTTCTTGCACATTCTTTCCCTATGGCTGAAGTATGTCCTCAGCAATCCAGCAAACTCAATACAAGCGCATAGTTACCTCCTTGAAGAACCCTTCCTTGACGTTGAAACAATGTCACCATCTCCTCCCTGTTGCTCTTTCCCACTTTGATAGTCTGCTTTCTTCTCAACTTTCTTAATACCTTCTTGCTGTCAAAAGTCAGCCCACTGAGGTTGGGGACTTGTGTTACAGCTGCACTTTTCTCCAGTATATTTAATAACAACGCCAGTCACCAATTAGATACAATAAATATTTGTTGAATGGTTGGCGGGAGGACAATGGAGTTAAAGGAGGATGAGTTAGGGAGGAGCATGCGATTCATGTGCTCTAAAACGGAGTCAATGGAGGAATCGCCTCTTTGATTCAGGTCTTCCCACTTACAACTGCAAACTTTTTGGATCATTCAGCCGTGGGTCATTCTGAGAAGTTTCAGTGTTGTAACCATCAGGCTGAGATTTTGCCCAGGGCTTCAGCGGTCACCTTTACTCAAACGACTGTCAGATTTCCATGCCCCGGGATGATTCCCTTGACCACATCATCTTCCTGCAGATGATTCCACCGTGACCTCAGGTTGAACAAATTGAAAATATGATCATCACCTGGGCTCAGCCAGTCGGTCCAACTTCTCAGTTGTTTGATCGGTGTGGCCCATCTTCTTATCCCCTCTGAAGGAAAAATTCAGACCTCACTTCTTGTCACTCACTGTCTTCAGTCTCACATTTTGACATGTCCAAAAGGATTATGTCATTTTCTATAAAATTAAGCAAGCGTGCATTCATTCAGTCTCAGTTGCTTCAATGAAGTGTGCTAAGCCTTCAAGCACATAGGCCTATATGGAGCCATTCTTTTCTGTCTTAATGAAAGAACCACTCATAAACAGTACTATTAGGACCCACCCTCTCCCAGAGTTTACACCTTCATCAGGTTAAGCACCTTTTATTTTTCAATGACAGGTTCTTAATTATATCTTATAGATTATTGTCAAATGAAATACTCAAATGACAATTAATTATTCTAAAGTATTTTCCCTTATCTTTCATAGGTAAGTTCTTAGACCTCTAGTGGATGGCTAAAACCAGGAAACATACCAAATCCTGTCTGTGCCGTGTTGTATTTTTCTATCCATCCAAACTGATGATAAATTTTTATTTATAAATGAGACTTGATAAGAGGAACAACAACTAATAATAAAATAGAATAATTATACCAATATGATCAAATAATACTAATGAGAATATTCTCTCTTTCTCAATATCATCCTGTACTTTATTAAACCTGTCCCTCTTCTGTCCATGTGACATGACACAGCGCCTGTGGGATGAGGTGAAGTGAATGATGTGGCCCTGGGACATAGAGTTAGGCTCCCATGTGAGGGTTGCTTGAACATGGCCATTGTGATGAGATACTGCAAGGGTCACTCTGATAACAAAGACATCTCTATAGTAGTTTAATGAGAATATACGACATACACTGTGGATACATAGGAAAAAGTGGATGATTCATGTCCCAACAGGATGGAGAGGGACGCCTTGAGATTTCACTAAGCAACTCATAGTGATGTGCAATTTAAAACTTATGAGCCATTTATTTCTGGAATTTTCCATTTAAAATTTTCAGGCCATAGTTGACCATGACTATCTGAATGAAACCTTGGAAAGCAAAGCTATGGATAAAAGACTATTGTCCTTCCTCCTCAGGAACCTAAATTAATCCCATTTTGGACTTAGAGTTTTCTTATGTTGAGCTTTTGAAATTCTTTAGAGTCTCATCTGCACTCTAATTTATTTCCATGTTTCTCCACTAATTTCCACTTCTCCAGCCACAAGCCATTTTACATCACTATCCTCTTAGCCTTCATTCTTATTACCCTAGTGTCTACCATAAAATTTAGACTCAGATAAAAACTTATAAATTATTTAGCCCATTGAGTCAAATAGGAAACTGAATTTCACAGTCTTCAAGTCAGGACACTAGTTTTAAAAATGTTTTTTCCTGACTTTTAAGGTTCTTTACAAAGAATGGGATTATTTTTGCTTGCTATGAATAAGTCCGTTTGGCTAATACTGTATGTTAGGGCCTAAGAAAAGCTCTCAAATCAAGTAGGATTAAGAGAGAAGTTTTGGGTGGAGTAGATAGGGAAGAGGGACCCAGTAAGAAGACAGGAAGGAGGCTGTGGGTTAAAGGGAATCATGGTTGAAGATTTGAGTGTCTGTTCTCTTTATCGGCATTTACCCACTGGGCTGTGAGAATAGGGAACCCCCATTCTGACCCATCATATCTTGAAGAGTCCAAATCCTTTAATTTATCTCAACAACACGGAAGAAAAAACCTAAACACCCACACATGCTTACTTTTCCTCTCTCAGAATAAGGCCTGGGAGTCCCCTTACTGGGGGAGAGCTGAAGCTAGGGTTTAAAAGTCCAATAACTGTTGACTAATGGAGCCTCAGTGGTAATTCCAATATGCCGGTTAATGCATAATGTTTCCCTACATGAAACCGGACCAAAAAGCTCACAAGCTGTTGGGCCCCTACTGTTTGTAGAGGAAAACATGGGGACCAAGGGAATGGCCTCCTGGGCACGCTGAGTGACCAGGAACTCGCCTCGTTGCTGGAAAGACAAAAAGAGGCCTCTCCCTCTAAAGAGCACTGCACTGCAAAGAGACTCCCCAATTCTTAAGTGATGTTTCAGGTAACTATGTGAAATAACAAAAGGGCTAGCGAAAAAATAAATAAGGAAAAGAAAGCAGTCTTTTCTTTCCCTCCCTTATGTTTGAAAACCTTTTCATTAAAAGAGCACAGTGAGCAACTACAGACACAGATCAGCCTCATTAGGAAGAAAGAAAACTGTCTGAAATAAACTTCAAAAAGAAAGAAAAAAGCTGTCATTTTCTTTAAGGACACTATTATGTTCTTATTGACAAGACAAAAGAGTAATAAAGTTAAATTAGAACAACTATAAGCTTGATAGTTTGGTCAGAAGGAAATAGAGTTTTGCTATGAAAAACAAAAAGAAAAGGAAAAGATAGACCTTTTAATCTGCCTCCACTGAAGCAATGATGGCCATCCCTCCCCTGCACTGAGAGCATTTCTGAGTCAGTTCCAGGGGCAAAATTCTTACCTCGTTGATACCATCCAGGAATTTTAAAACTGGAAGTGTGCTTGAATAATTATCAGGTTGGAGTCTGTTATTTTACAATTGGAGAGATTGGTGTTTATGGCAGTTATGTGACTTGTCCATGTGCATGTAGCTTTTGAATTTCAAGGTTAAATTCTAGAAATCAGCAAGAACTGAACCTTCTTCTCTCCAGAGATAGACTCTGTTTATTCAGACTTATTAGGAAATCAGCATGCTGAGAACAAATTCATGGTGATTATTCAGAAGTCTATCTAGAAGCACAGCCGGGGATTCTGGCTCTACCTGCTAAGCTCTCATGAATACAGAATTCTAAGTTCCTCCTCACTATATGCACAGACATCAAGCAGTCTGAGAAAAAGTGTCAGGAGGTCCCCGTCCTTCCTCAGCACTGTCCCTAGATGATAGTCAGCACCTCTCTCCCGCACACTCTCCTGCTGGAACGGGATCAATGCCTCTCTGGCCCCTGGTGTGAGTGGAATGAAGCAGGACCCTCCCAGCCATGCATGAGTTATGGGATTCCGCAGTACCGCAATGAGAGAAGCCAAACACCTTGCAAGTGACAAGCTCTCCCTTATAATATATAGTAGGAGTTTAGAAAAAGGAAAATGCAATAATTTTTTAGGTACTTTGGGCCATTTTCCTCTCTCTCTTCCCTTCTGGAGGAGTCTGGACACGTTTTTATTTGGAAGGTGCATTGTGACATTTTATATCATTCCCTCCACCTATTAATAGCTCCGGCTGCCCCAGGTGCTCATTTTCAAGACGCCCTCAGAGAAGGGGGACTTCTGGCAGCCGCTCTGCAGCTGACAGCTTCGGGGAAATGGCAGGTTTTAATTGATGTATTGTGGGCACTGTGCTTTCTCTCTCTCTCTCTCTCTCTCTCTTTAAATAATGGGATGGCTTTCGTATCCTCCTAGGACGTATAGATTTTAATATGTCAGTTTTTTCCCTTTTATTGGAACCTGTATGTTGGTGGCTGACTGACTGTCTCCCAGGCACCTTTGTGTCTCCCTGTGACACTGAGCACCAAGTGTCAACATCTCTTGTCTCTCTCTGAGTAAACTTTCTAGTTGGGAAACAACAAGTAAGCCTCATGTATAGGCACTCATCAGAAGAGCTAGTCATGCAGATTCCTCTCAGCCTAGCTGCCTGGCTTCCTGTTAATAATTACAGTGAGATGAACCTGGAAAGGGAGGATGGAGAGCAGGACTTCCAAGTACCAGAGTTGCTCATTTTAACAGAGCCCTATCCTCACTGGCCAGGCCCTGAGGGAGGCAATGTACACTGGCCAGTAGTTCCCTGGGCATGGGGTACAGGAGTCATCACCTGTAATCCTAGTGCAGTGCCAATCTGGTGACAGTAGAGTGTTTCTTTCCCAAGAGCCCCTGAGCTGCCACCTCTGTGCCTGGTGAAGCCAGTTACCGGATGCCAGCTGCCGTGTACAGCTCTATCTTGCAGCTTCACAAGCTTCTCCCGACGTAAGGATGGGGGGGACTTCTTACTAGAGAGCTTCCCTCAACATTAAGAACCCTTAAAAAACCAGCTTTGTGGGGTTTCACTCACGCAGCATAAAATCCACACACTGTAAGTGTGCAATTGGACTTTTTTTTTTTTTTTTTTTTTGGTACCAGGGAGGCAGGCAGTAGAACCACTAAAGCTAAATCCCCAGCCCCAATTGGACTATTTTTAGCAAATGTGTAGGGTCGTACAATCATCAGTGTCCTCCACAATCCAAAACTTCTCTACTTCCCATTGCTGCTAATGTCCGTTTATGCCCTTAGCCCTAGGCTATCACTGCTCCATTTTTTATCTCTGTCACTGTGTCTTTTATAGTTGTTATTCATCAATGCATTTCATAAACTATGGCATGCTGTTTGATCCATGTTGTCACATGCATCCGTTGTCCATTCCTTTGATTAAGTTTTATTGTATTGTCACACTGTACTTTATTGTATTGGCACATGGTAATTATATCTACTTATCAAGGGTACTGTGGCATTTCAACACATGCATGCACAGTGCAGTGATCAGATGGGGTAATTGGCATGTATATCCCCTCAGAGATATATTTTTTCTTTGTGTTGGGAATAATCAAAATAGCCCTTTTAGCTATTTTGAAATACACAATTAATTATTGTCAACCACAGTTGTGCTGTTGTGTTACAGAACATTAGAAGTTTTTCCTCCAATCCAACTGCGCACCTGTGCTCATTTTGGAAAACAGAATGGAGTTTCCTCAAAAACTAGAAATAGAATTACCATGAGCTCCAGCCATCCCACTGCTGGGTATATATCTAGAAAGGAAAATTAGCATTTCAGAGAGACGTCTGCACTCTCATGTTTATTTTAGCACCACAGCCAAGAGATGAAATAAACCTAGATATCTGTTGCTGCAAAGATGCCCTGACCTTTTCGTTGCTAAATAGTATTCCCCTGATATGGATATGCCACATTTTCTTCATCCATACAGCAGCTTATGGGCATTTGGATTATTTCCAGTGTGGGACTCTTATGCAGCTAGAACACATTCACAAATTTATCTGCATGGACACATCTTCCAACAAACCTCTTAACTGCCACTTTTAGATCTTCCTGCGCCCCACACTATGCTAATCACTTTCCGTGCATTCACAACTGGTGAGGTAGGAATTTTAATGAGGAAAACAAGTCCAAAAAGAAGCAACTCACTGCGAGAAATGCTTCTGAGGTGACAATTCAAGCCCATCCTCTTTGTGCTATGCCCAACAGCCGCTCTTATGCCTGCCCAGGACAGCAGGCACTTCCAGGAGCTCCCTCACCAAGCCCACCTTCCCACCCTCCAACCATATAAAAAGTCCCCGGTGTGGTCACTTTAAATAGACCGCCAGTCTGCAAATCTGCACTTGGATTTCACATAAAAGTCTTGTAAATTAGCAGCCCCAACAGTCACTTCCAACCCAATTTTAAAGTTGTTATGCAGGCAGATCGTTGCAAATATACCACTTATCTGTTTCATGATTAGCACAAAGGTGGGCCCCGTGAGAATACAAAAAATGAATGAAAAACAGCTGTGGCCCCTTGAAGGCAGTGTGGTGGGAAGACATGGCTCAGACACACATGTTGTAAATTACATGGAACCAACTGAACTGGTAATAGATTCTTTTTTTTGAGGGGATAAGGGGTACCGGGGATCGAACTCAGGACCTTGTGCCTTCAAGGCAGGCAGTGGAACCACTGAGCTACATCCCCGGCCTGACAGGACCTTTGATTGCTTCATAACTCTCGCTGATACCAGACTACTCTCAATTCCTGTGGCAACTTCCTGTTCTCTTCTCTATGTGGAGCTAAATTACTAATAGAGCAAGACTGTGCAGTTAGTGAGCTACTTGGAAGATGCTCTGTGGAAACATTATAGGAAATGTTAACCATTATTTAAGATAGTTTTTTTAATCTTTCCTAGGTAGCAATGGGTAATTTGCAAATTCATATATATTATATATATATATAATTTGTATATATGTATACACACATATATACAGATATATGCACTATATATATATGTCATATGTGTATCCTTTGAGTTTTGTTCCTTTTTTCTATGTATCCCATAAATCTTTATTAAACACCTGTCTCCAAGTAAATTCAAGGTGTTAGTAGTGAGCAAAACAGTTCCAAATACTTTTAAAACTTAAAAATTTTGTGCAAAATATGTACATTAAATACAGAGACACATCACTGAAATTATGGGAATTGCTAAGGAGAAATAGGATGTCATGTGAAAAATTGCATTTAAGTGTTTTTTAGGGGCAGAACATGATGAGCTGATACTCAGATTTGCATGGAAACCAAATCCATGAAAAATCACAAAGCCAAACAAAAATAGGAACAGACCCTCTCCCGCCAGTGTGTGAAGGAAGAATTCACAGAGGGTAAGTGATATATCCTGGTAACTTAGATTAGGAGCCTGAGTGGAAAGATTGAGAGAAATAGACACATTTATAAGCAGAAAACCCTTCCTTCTGTATCTTTTGAAAATATTCTTCAAATCTTCCATAAATATTGGCAATTTCCCTATCAAGCCTGGGTAACCTAATATGTCAATTCTTTATTTTCCCTGCCCAGGTTAGTGATAACATATCTTCCATTAACCTATGCTGAAAGAGCTATTTCTATTCTAAGAATCTATTTATGTCCCTCTATAACTTTCTTCAAGATATGCCTCTGGACTGTAATACCTCAAGCTTATAGTCAGCTGAAATGTGAATAGTTTTGCCAAATTTCAGTCACATTGATTGAGACTTTCCTGAGTCACTTGATCATAGGGATGTAGAGATGTCGGCCTTCTGTAGGAAAAAAGCACCATCCCTTTCATTTGAGGAGACTAATAACTGAATTTGCTCTTTTGCTACTCGCTGAAGATTTGGTCTTGAGTGTCAACAGTTTCTTCTGACTTTTTCTCCCAATTATTTCATGATTAGAAAACAGCAAGTAATCTTAGTTCTGAAATGTCTTTGAATAAATCAGTGTATCTTCCTGCTCTTATCTCCATGGTTTATTACCTTACGTGACTCATAGATACTATTTCTGTTCCTTCTCTTTGTACTTTATCAATTCCTTGCACAATTCCTTAGGAAGCTTCTCGGGTTACTTTCCACTTGTCAGAAACATGTAGTTATGGGATCTTTTTTCCTAAAGTATTCCAGAATAAAAGTATCCTGCCTTTTATAATCTCCACATCTCATCACATTTGCTTTTTGAAAATGTAGTGGCCCATATACCACTTCTCACTAAAGAATTAGGTGTCTGTTTCACTCCCAATTGCCTATAGTCATGAACAGAAATTTTTCCCATCAATCAATCTCAGATTTTTTTAAAAAAATTCCCTTTACTGGTAAGAAAAGCAAATAAAATTGTCCTCACCCCAAACTTTGGTGAAATTATTTTATAGTATGAATTGAAAAGCTTTTCTAATTCCATTAACTTTCTCTGACACATAATTAAAGTATTGATATAAAAAATCTACCTCTAACAGCTGCTATTTTTTATTAAAATAATAATTTTTATAACTACACAGCCATTTTTAAGACAAATCAATAATACTGAATCCATTACATATCTGTTGGAATATTTATCAATTTCACCATAAAAATGGAGAAATTGGGGTAAAAATGAAAAAAGTGACATTATTTAGGACAGAGACTATATAAGGTATTATACTAAGAAGTGTTGGAAACAGAGTGATGAATAAGACACGATCCCTGTCTTTCAAAGACTCACACTTTAATAAGTTAAGGGGAAAAAAAGGATGTTCAGCTATCCATAATAACATCAACCTACGGGAATAAAAGTTGAAGAGAGAGAGAAAGAGATTTGTAACAGCCCAAGGAGGTTTCTGAATTCCGTACTGAGCCCTATGACCCGAGTCTGCAAGGTCAGCCTGGGAGTAGAGGGTCGCTCTGTGAAATCAGCTGCTAATAACTCACTGCGATGTAAAATCTGTATTTTTGGATGAATATTTTTGATCTCTGCCCCAAATCCCTTAAGCCATACATATTATTATATGGATAAGGAGATCCCCCTTTTTATTGAAGGAGGAGAGCTAGGAAAGAATTTCTGTTCTGGAACTGACTTGGTTTTTAACTACATTGCTTATTTTGAAAAAACACTCATCTTTCTGTGCTTTTACCAGGTGTGTTAGACTTTGTCAATCTGTAGTGAAGGAGACTTTTTTTAAACAAAAGATGAAAGATTACCATATCGGTTCATTATCTAGGAGGTGTGTTAATGAGCTGCCTGTAGGACTCTAACCAAGGAAGGAAGAAACCGAAGGAGAGTAGGACTGAGGAAGTGATGCACAGCCCACAGCAGAGGATCTGCCACAGAGTAGATATTCAGCAAATACCAGACCATTCTACCCCCTGCCCCTGCCCTGCCCACGGAGGTGCAGCCCTGTGTGTCACGTGTCTTTCTGCTGATGCCCCTGCCCGTCTGGTCATAGACTGGGCATCAAGGTTCCTTCACGCTCACAGGTCAGGGAGCCTGAACCCCAAGTCCACACCTTCCTGCTTGATTCCCCACACAGTGAGTCCTTGTCCACAAGGGCATTGTCCCTGACATCTGGCAGGATCCTCCTCTTTGACCCTAGGATTTTCTGAAGTTGTGAGCGGGGCTGTAAAGATGAGTCCAAGTGGGGCGCATTTTTGGTGACCTGATGTATTCTGTTGGGGTGACGGGTACCCCATAGAGCCAGTTACTCAGGGACAGCCGATGGGACTTCCAGAACACACAGTGGTAATTCACCTCCACTTTGATCCTCTCGCTAATCTGCTGGGAGTCTTTTCGCATATTAAACTCATTAACCAAAGAAACCAGTCTGCCATTAAAGTACACATACCAGCCTGGGGCTTTTTCTTTTTTTCTTCTTCTTCTTCTTCTTTTTTTTAATAAAAACGATGTAGGTGGCTGATTCAGCATTAGGGTAGTTTCTTTCACCTCTAGAAATATGTCTGGACTGACATTTTATTTTCAGGAGAGAAATAGAACTCCTCCTTCTGGCACGGCTATTTAGAAAGGCTCTGAGAACTCAGGGCTTAACATTTCCTGGTGTGGTTATATCATATTCCACCAGTGTAGCAGGAAATATGCTTTGGAAAGGTCTGGAAGAAAATTTGGAGGATAACACTATGGCAGGTAACATCAGAACGTCCTGACCTGAACATACTATCAGGAGTGGCTTCACTGAAGAAGTGAACTGATTAACAAGATGTAACCCCAGGAAGGTGAGGGAGGGAACGGTGGGCTGGGAGAGAAACTGCGCATTCCCGTACTGAAGTGATAGAGCTGCTGGTGCGAGAGAAGGGACTGGGGGTTAGAGTGAAATAGATGCTAAGACCTTACGGGGTTTCCTGGGTCATCTCATTGGGGCACTCCCCTACCAAGGATTCCTCCTTGGAAAAACGAAAAAGCAGTAAAGGATTTTTAAGAAGGGAGAGTAATGACTAGACTTGTTTTTAAAATGTCATCTTGCCTGCCACGGGGATAAAGGATTAGAGAGAAACCAAGAGTGATACTGAGAGAACCGCGAGGAGGTTGTCTCGCCACAGGTTGGCACGGGCGGCGGAGAACGGCAGGATAGGCCACCCCGTCCCGCAGGAGTGGACCGTCTGGCGAGGGGAGGGTGCACGGACACAGAATTATTAAACTGTAACGTGGAGGAGTGCCAGGAGAATTAAGCAAGATAAAATGAGAACAGAGAGAGGTCACTTCAGCAGAGCAAATCAGTGAGATTTTTTTTTTTCCATCAAGTTTATTGGTGCATTTTAGGTACACAGTACAGTTACATTCATCATTGGGATCTTGTAACTTTACATGGTGTACCTTGGTTCTTATTTTTTCCCCATTCCCCTGCCCTCCCTTCATCCCCTCCACCCTTCCCTATTTACAAAGACTTTGTTTCCATTTTTTTCCTTTTCTCATACTTTTTCTTTTCCCTTCTTTCCTTTCCCCTTCCCCTCCCACTTCCCCTACTCCTTTAGACCCTTTCTTCCTATTTCACATTATCAATTATACATTTTGATCCTTATTCATGATTAGTTTTTAACACCAGAGAAACTATTCGGTATTTAGGACACATGTGTGTCCTATTTATTTCACTTAAGAGTATGGCCTCAATGTGCATCCATTTAGTTATAAATGTCTCTCATGTCTCGTTCTTTATGGCTGAGTAGTACTCCATTTTATAAAAAGCAAAACAAACCACATTTTCTTTATCCAGGCTCCAGTTGATGGTCAATTGGGCTGTTTCCAAGTTTTAGCTATCACAAACTGCCGCTATAAACATGGGTGCACATATATCACTGCGGTATGATTCTTTTAATTCTTTTGGGAAGATCCCCAGCAGAGGAATAGCTGGGTCCAATGGGACATCTAATCCTACTTTGCTGAGGTATCTCCATACTGATTTCCACAGCGGTTGCACCAGCCTGCAACCCCACCAACAATGGAGAAGGGTTCCTTTCTCCCCACAGCCCCACCAGCGCTTGTTATTGGTTGATTTCTTGATAGCAGCCATTCTTTCTGGGGTGAGGTGGAATCTGTGTTGTTGAAATATTTTCTTACATGTCTAGTGGGATGCAACACATTGAGAGGCTTGAGATTTGTTTTGAGCTTGTTTGTTGTGCTTTTGATTTTAAACTGGCTTCAGATTAAGAAGTACTTTAAAGCTAGGTTTCTCCTGCTTTTTGTTTTTGAGCTGTACATATACATATTCATCGTATATTTAAGTTTGTGTTATCTTTCTCATGCAAGTAGAAAGCAGGTGTGTTTTTAAACATTTTTATTTCAGAATGGAATAAGTGAATTGCCACATTTCTTGCTCCTGGTCATCTGTCAGTCAGTACAGCCAGAAGATGTTTAGACACATCTCCTGTCTCTAGGACGCCTGTCACTGTAAAACAACACACATAGACATTCTCAAATCATTGTGCAAGTAAAGATGAGAATGATGCCCATATCCTGAGAAGTCTGAGATTAATTGCTTTTTAAAAGACATACAGTTCAGTATTCTCTGATAGCTCTTTCTTTTAATTTAAATTAACATTTTTAACTGATACATAGAAATGTACAAAAGTATACCCCTTTTCTTTCTTCAATACTGGGAGTTAACCCAGGGCCTTCACATTGAACTGTATACCCAGCCCTTCTTAAATTGCTTTTTTCAGACAGGATCTTGGCTAAGTTAACAAGTTGCCCAGGCTGGGTTCGAACTTGCAATTCTTTTGGCTCAGCCTCCCAGGGTGCTGGAATTTCAGATGTGTACTACCACGCCCAGCTGAAATTATTCCTATTAATGGAGTACCATGTTATGTTCTGATGTGTATGTACCTGGTATAGTGTTTAAATCAGGTTTAATAAATCTCTCCTGAGGCATTTACCTTTTTTTATGGTGAAAACATTCAAAATCTTTTCTTCTAGCTTTTTGAAAGATACAGTACATGATCATTATCTATGCAGATCCTTTTTGAAACCCCAGTATGGCACTCAACTTGCCAGGCTTCATTGCCCATGCCCACATACAGCTATGTTTTTCAGTGGAGATGCCAATCGAGTGTACTGATTTGCTGTATTGGAAAACCTACCAAGTGTTACTGGTGAATATCTTCGGAAAAGAAATAGACTACATGATACTGAAGTCATGAGCAAGAGAAATGTGGAATTGGTCATGTCAGAAGGCCTTGGGCATGTTCTAGCCTGTGATTTCAAATTGGCTCAATTCTCAGATCCACCTATATGTGAGGTTGGGTAAGTCACTTCAATTCTCTGGTGGTCAGATTGACTGATCACCTAGGTGTTTTGCAAACTTAGCTCCAGGTAAAGATTCCCATCCAGGAGAGCTGTGAACTGATTTTTCAGAAGGTTCAGCCTAGTGTTGCAAGTACTTAGTTATATGGGACTGCACACAAGAGAGTTCTTGACTGTGTCATTCAGACTCATGTCAGAAGAGTGAGGCGAGAGAGAGAGACAGAGAGAGAGAGAGAATATCCTTTATTCCTCTAAGTATCTCAGAAATACATGGACCACAGGGATGGGATGAATGGGGAAATATGAATTTTGACTGTATCTAGTGGCTTCTATGACATATCTGGTATAACAAAAATTAGTCTCCTGTAATCTCCCATTCTTAGACCACACCCAGAAATTGTGTTCAATTTGAGACTGTGAGACTGCATTCAGATATGGACACATCTGAATGCATCCCAAGAAAGGAAGTAAGGATAAAGAAAACTTTGGGAAATTTGCCATATAAAGAACAGTCAGTAAAAGCTGGGAAGGTTTGATCTTGAGACAACTTAGAGATATATCACAGCTGTCTGAAATATGGTGAAGAACTGTCAGAAGAAGAGAAATGAAGCTTATCGTGGCTCTGTGTTTCCTAATAGGCCTGGGGTAAATCAATGGAAATTGCAGGGAGCTTAATTTGGGTTCCATGTGGAGAAAAATTTTTTGACAACAGTTTGTAGTCAAAACTAGAATGGGACCTAGTTTCCCTTGTATGGGGAGCAGTCAGGGAGAGGATGGATATTAATAATCTTTTATTGTTAAAGGCAGTAATTCAAGTGATTTTGTGTGTTAGCTCAATCTTCATAACAACTCTCTGAGGTAGCTGCTATGATCATTTCTGTGTGGGTGTGACAGGAGGTACAGTGTGGTTAAGCCACTTGCCTAAGAGCAGGCCAATAGTAGGTGAGCTGAGCAAGCTGAGAACTGAACCAGGGCAGTCTGGTCCTAGAGTCCACAGGCCTGGGTACCCTGCCATATTGCCTGTAACGGAGCATTACTCAGAGATGCCGCGGACGGGGTTCTTGGGCTGTGTCTGAAGAGCTCACCAGTGGTGAAACGATCTCGCTCTCTGGTAGCTGACATGCTGTGTCTGTGATAGCTCACAATACCTACAGGGGTGTCTTCCTGCAAGTAAGCCCTGACTGCTGCACTGACCTTGTACATGGCTGACCCTCTGCCATAGCTGTGCGTGATCACCCTTTTGCCTTCCTCACCATCTGAAGTTGGGGCCCTTTGTTTCGTAGTACAGTTTTCTTTGTTTGCCATGTTGGTGTCATCCACTTCAGCAGCCATGCAACGGCATTGATTTTTCAAAAACAGCATGAAGAGACCCAAAATCACCCCCAAGAAAGATGGGGGACTTGGCAGTTAAACTGTTTCTGAATATCCCTAGAATCTCCTTTCTGCCAACACGGACAGCGCTTTTTCCTCTGCGCACCAGACTGTGCCTCAGGTGATGCTCGGAAGTGATCTAGGCTTAATCCTTCACACATTAGGAAACACGAAGAGAAATGTAAAGTACGGAAAGGGAGGAAGAATCCCTTTCAGACTTGATCAGATCTATCTGAAGATAACTGACCAGGAAGGAACACTGAGCCCTTTTCCCAGATAGGTGCTTTAAAATAATTTGACAACAGGTAGTTAAAATGTAAGTATGCCATCCTGTCAATCTCATCCTGTCCTTCTGGATATTAACGCTTGTTTTACTTGAGGGAAGATGATATTTGAACATTTTAGGGCATCCATCAACAGGAATGTGCACATGGTTTCAAATAAGAGTTTTCAGCCTTCTGAAACCAATTACTTCTGCCTAAGTGGAAGTACCAAAGCAGAGATGTGTCAGCAACGAAGAGAATGAATTTTTTGAAAAATTAAATATATACAAAGATGCCATGAAACTACAGAAATCGTACACACACACACAAACACACACCAACTTTTTAAAAGAGACATTTCAGAAAGTCTGTGTCAAACAATGCTAACCCAGAGAGATGCAGAAATGTCAGACACATTACACGGGCAGGACTTGCGGCTGGCATTTGGCTGTCAGCGGGGGAGGCGTCCTCCCGCAACTAATTCCTCAGGAACCTCATGCTGAGCCTGTCTACAGGGAAGGGAGCAGAAAGGGAGGAGGGGGGAGCAGATTTTGCCTATTCTGTTTTTTCTTCCCAGCTGGAGAAGGCCTCAGCTGTGTCAGACTGGTGCTGTTAGAGATTTTCATAGTTAGACAGGAACGCAGAAGGAAGAGAATCCCCTCTCCCAGCTTATGCTGATGGTGAGCCACCCTCTCCTGGTCATTAGCGTGGCTGGCATCATTGAATGCAAGCCAGGCTGTCTCTTATGGCGTCTCCTCCATGTGTCACCTCAGTCTGTGAGTTCTCTCCATGGGAAGGTTGTGATGGAGTCCCTGGGTAAGGATGACGCATGTGCGTGCAGATGGGGCTTGCAAGGACCTCTCCAAATTGTCAGAGTCATTGGAATATTTACTTTAACCCTTCAGCAGGTGTCCGGGAAAGATGGGGGGCTTGGCAATGAAACTGTTTGATTTCTCATTGTCGTTCTCTTGCAGCAATAGTGAATTATTCTCACTGAGTATCGTTTCTAATTCCTCTCAGGCTGTGATCTGAATTCTGCTTCCTTTTTGAGGGCTGACAGGTATATTAGCAGAAAAATATTCTGTGAAAATGGATATAAAATGGGATTTATTAACTGTAAACATCTGTTAAGTCAAGCATCCTGTGTCTATTGTCAAAGTACTTGATTTCAAGTTACCCTGTCTACATCTGTCACTTTTTTCAGCCTCCGGAGACCTATTTGTGGTAGTTCTGTGTACTCATGGAAATGTGTGATTGACTTTACTCTTTATTGTAGCTCTATGTCAAGATATTTTTTAAATAGACAGAAAAGAAAAGAGGGGAAATGATCCATTCTATTCACCAGCTTTTCTCCAAACGTAGATAATTCTTGCTCTTTGTGTCTAATACTTAGATGCTTTTTGAAACAGAGTCTTAAGATTTTTAAGAAACTCCTGGTATCTTCTGCTGCAGGTGGCTGAGTTTATTGACAGATCGTGAGGTGCAACATTTGCCGTCACACGGCATGCTGCTGTCATGTCAATTCAAGTGGAATAATAATAATCCCTTGCATTTTAAGGAAGCTTATGTTTTACGAAGTACTTTTACTTGCATGATCTAATTGATCTCATTGGATCATTATATCAGTCTGTGTGGTAGGTATCATTGTTGTTATTAAATCTGTCTTCTAAAATGAGACAGCTAAAGCAGGGGATTAATCCAAGGTCATATAATTACGAAGCAGATACATGCTACTTCAAGTCTTCCATGTCTGAAGCTTTTCTTTTAGTATGCATATAAACTGCAAGAGGCACAGTTACCCAAACACAGGTTGCTACTTCTTCATTGTGAATTTTATATACGTACATACAACAATGCTTACCTGCAAAGGATGCATATGTTCCAGACTTCCTGTGGATGCCTGAACTGCAGATAGTACCAAACCCTGTGTATACTGTTTTTCCTTATGCATGCATACCTATGGTAAAGTTTAATTATAAATTAATAATTTATAAGATTAGGCACAGTAAAAGATTAACAGCAATAACTAGTAATAAAATGGAACCATTATAACAATGTAGCAGTATCACTACACCTGCACTTTGGGGCCATTATTAAGTCCAATAAGGGTTACTTGAACACACATACCTGTATTGCAGCACCATGACAGTCCACCTGATAAATAAGATGGCGGCTCAGTGACTATTAGGCAGGTAATATACGCAGTGTAGTTATACTGGACAATGGAGTGACTCATAATGGGAACAGGACAAAGGACAACAGTGCAAGATTTCATCGCTCTATTCAGAATGACACAAAATTTATGAACTATTTATTTCTGGAATTTTCCACTTCATATTTTCAAACCATGGTTGACTATAGGTAACTAAAAATTATGAAAAGTGAAACCATAGATTAGGAGGATGTTTGTTACCCTTCTCTTTTACTCCCCAACTTTCCCCAAAAGCATACATGTAGACACACTTTGATTGCTTCCTGGGTTTAGGAGCCTTGAGAGTCTCTAATTTTCTTCTCATTTAAGAGAAAATCATCACTAAGTTTGTTAAGGGGTTAACATTCTTTTTTCATGAGTCTCAAGAAAACGTAGGGATGCTTGTATAGTGGTACAACTTCATTTACATTTCTTTAAGCAGAAAGGATATAAGGAGTCAGGGGAGAATCCCAAAACACTTCAGACAATCCCAGCAATCTTTAAAACACCACATTTCAGTTATCTCAGCCTTTGGGGATAAGTAAATATGTCCCCAGAAGCTATAGAGGACAAATGCTCCCATCAAGAGCCTGTGTCTTCTTTCTATTTGGACAAGCTTAGTGTTCTCTCATAAGTCAGCCAGAAACGAGCTAGGAGCACACTGAAAAGCCTGCTTGCTGAGCCCCATATGACTCAGGGAGGTACATGTACCCCTTACCTCTTCCACCTCCAGCTTTCCCCCAGCCAAGGCCATGTTGCTAAACATCCACGTCCAGTGTCCAGCAGCACGTGGCCCCTGGCTCTCTGTGAGAACGCTAGGATGGGGCTGGCATGGGGCTTGAATTGTCATGACACAGGCCACCGCAAAAGCATGTAAGGCACTGGCATCTCTGTGCAGGTTTTCGGCAAACACTCGGCAGTATGTACCTTCTGGTTTTGTTTGGTTTTTTGGTTTTTTTGCATCAAAAAGAAAGCAAAGGATTTTGCATTATAGTAATTTTCTTGCAGGACCATGTTCGTATTCTCAGGCCTTTTTCTTAGACTATTTAGCAGTTCCTTGGTTACTTTCTGGGACAGTCAAACGCCTTCCTACCTCAGCCATACTCTGCCCTCTTGTATGCAGCGCACCATGCAGAAGCCATAGAGAATACCACTAGAGCTCATGTTGTGGGGCCTGTCTTTCATACTTTATTTTTTGAAGTTATTCTGAAGATCTCTCGGGAAATAGATGGAGGGTGGATTCATAAAACTTTAAAATGTCAGAGCTGGAAGGCAGTGTAAATTGCATGTGGTCTAATTGTCTCATTATAATGATGAAGAAATTGAGTCCCAGGGAGGTTGAGATTTGCCCCAGTTTACCGTGATAGCGACTGTGCTGCATAGTTGCTGTTTGTCCTTCACTTTCCTCTCAATCCTTCAAGCCACTATGTTCTACCCTGAAAGCGGTGTTTGTTGGTGCCTTTCTCCTTTGTCTACCAATTGGGGTGACTTAGTGGGAAGCCATCAGAAGTCAAGAGGAGACTAGAGGCTTGGGCTGAAGGGAGGCAGGGATGCTGAGAATCAGCTTCCTCTTTGTTTTGGTGTCCCAGGCTGGCTCTTTCCCTGTGCCTCAGACATTTTCAAAAAGCGCTCTTCATAATTTTTGGAGAGGTTTGGATTCCTCTCATCACTCCCTGCTCCTTGAAGTTTGGAAATGCTAATAACTCCTCACATTTTCTAACCTTCCAGCACTGCGTCATCCCTTGTGGTTACCCTAAACCTTCACCACAACTCCTTAAATAATGCCCTTATCAAGCTCTCCACATTACCTAGTTTGGGTATCATCTGACTCTGTGCTAGGACCTTGACTGATGTAACATCCATTAGTGAAAAACCCACAGCCCAGGTAGTTTTTGTTTTCTGATCTGTACATTGTAAGTCTTCCACCAGATCGTCTTTACTATGGATAGCTTAATGTTGGGCAGAAATATAAAATGGGTTTATAAATGATTCATACCTTCTATAGCACGTAGAAAGGACATGCAGCTGTTAGAAGCATATGTAAAGTCTTGGGTTCAAACCCCATTTCTGCCACTTAGCAGATGTCACTTAACTAACAAGTCGCCTAACCTCTCTGGGTCTTAGTATACTCTTTCATACAATAAAGGTGCTGTGAAGATTAAACGCTATCAATTCAAAGAACTTGGCACATATACATGTTAAATATTAAGTGTTCATAAGTACCCAATACATGCTAAGTGCTCCATAAATGTTAGCTTTTATTAGGGTTTGCTATTTGTTAGAACTCACATCCTGTACATGGAAACATTTATTAGGACTATGATTCTGTAAATGGAAACATTTGCAGATTTTCCCGAGCCCTGCGCACTCTCATAAAACTTCACGAGGATAAAGACTTCAATTCCCAGGGACTCTGAAGGGTGCTGGAGAAGTGAGAAGGTGCAGGTGAGTAGGGAGTGAGTCACCCAGGTGTGAGGACAGATGGGACAAGAATGTGGACGGCTCTGTGATGGACAAGCCTGGATGTGCCTGGGAGCTGTGGTCTGCCTGGGAGGGATATGAATCAGCTCCTTCGAAGCTGGGTGGGTGTCCGGTTCCCGGCTGACTGACCTGGGAGGAGGCTGTGGAATCTGTTGCCCTATGAACCCGTTGCTGAAAGGCAGAGCCATGCGCTGGATGTTCCTACAAGACTAATGCGAGGGCTAGTTTACCAAGGTGTTGACAAGCTCCCACCTGGAGACTGTATTTTTTTAGTTCCAGAGTGGGAAATAAATAACTACAGTGTTCTTGTGCAAAGGATAGTTTTTGTTTTTTGAAATGTTTATTCTTCCTTTTGCAGATTTGATGAATATTCAGAAATGTAAAATTGACCATGGTGGTAGCTGAGCTTATTTGAGCTATGCTCTCCCTGGGAAGTGGTTGTGGGTGTCTGGAGAGAGGAGCAGAGTCCTAAACTGACCTATTCTGTGAGAATGCAGTGTCTGCTCTTCACTGATGAACTCTCTGCATGCACGTTTTATCCTGCATGCCTCTGCCCCTTTCCTCCCAAGAGTACTGGAAGTTGTGATGAAGTCCAGTTTCTTTTCTCCTGTCATTAAATAGGAGACTGTGACATGACTCTGGAAGAAAGAGAAATTAAATCATCCCATCTTTTGTTGTTCAAGACAGTGGCAACTCTCTGATATTACTTTATGTCAGACAAGGAGAGAATTTAATACACCATTGGAGGGCACAGGAACGCGGGACTGCATGGTGTTCTGTATGTAGTCTCTGAGAGTTGCTCTTGGCCCTGACACACAGTTGCAGGGAACCCAGCTTTTGCGTACTTGTTGCCTTTTTCCTTGTTTTCTCTTTTGCTTTTATTTGAATCCCCAGAAGGTAATTCACCCTAGAGCTGTCAGCCATTCTGACTTTAGGTGTCATCCACAGCATCCCTGGTGTGTAGCAGCATGTTGGTACCTGGAGAGTGGGTTCTACCCTGCAGCTGGCTTCCTGTCGCTCTGTCCACACTCCAGTGTCCACACCAGCACCCTCTGGTAACCCATGGGAGGCCTCTATGGCCCAGATGTCCCAGACTGCTGATGAATGCACCCAATTATCACTGTGCTGTTCAAAAGTCACTCTTCCATCTATGTCCCTCACTCTTAACCTCATTTACCTTGCTTTTTTCTTTTTCTCTTACTTTTATTTTTTGTATCCATGTGTGTTTGCATGTATGCCCGCATGGGGGCGTGTGTGCAGGTGCTACATTGATGCAAGTCTATTACGCTGAGTAACTATTTATTACGTTATTATCTGTTTGCTTCCCCCTCTGACACATGAATTCCACCAGGGGGAAATTTGGTCTCTGTGTTGCTCACTGATGAATGCCATGAACCCAGAACAGGTCCTGGTACATGGTAAGATCTCTGCAAATATTTTGCAGAGTGAGTAAAGCCAGGCATGGTGGTGCATGTTGTAATCCCACACTCGAGAAGCTGAGGCAGGAGGATCACCATGAGTTCAAGGCCAGCTAAGGCTACATAGTGAGTTCAGAGCCAGCCAGAACTACACAGAATGACCCTGTCTCAAAAAATAAATAAATAAAAGCAAACAAAAAACCTAGAATGAACAAATAAATAGATATTCCAAAGAAGCCCCTCCAAGAAATTCTTCAACTCCATGAAAAAGCCCAGTAGTATCTTTTTCCACTTGGAGAAATGTGGACTGTAATAGGCAAATTCATTCTAAAAATCACATACTAGGAACACATCAGTATCAGTGCCAAACTAGCTTTTTACCTGGTCGCTGTTTCAATTTTAGTTGATTAAGGAATTGAAAACAGAAAATTAGAACCATCAAGTAATACTAACCCAGTGCCACAAATGGCTGTGCAGACCACGGATTGAGGAGCATCGTGAAATGGGAAGAGTTGGAATCCATCCCACAGCCCTCTGGGGAAACTGGCATTTCCCACTTAGCTCCAGAAGCTGCTGAGCAGCCTCACAGCCTCACTTCTCCTTTCCGACCACAGATGCAGCCAGCAGTTATGATATATCTGGTAGGCCAGAGACAGCAACACAGAAATAGCGCCAGAAGGGCCACATCCAACAATAAAGCCCATGGGGAAAGTTTTGTCAACTTGAAATCATTCAGATGCTTCCAATGAGCCAAGAGCGCCACAGTTAGAAAGAATTAAACAGGTACAGAGGCACACCCAACTTCCGGTCAGCCCCAGGAACATGTTGTTCTTGATTCTCACGTGGCTTTTTGGAAAAGAATCGAAGTGACTGATTTGCAGTCTCTCTCTCAGGCCTACACACACACAAACACCCTTGTGTGTACATGTGCACATGCTCAGCTCTCAAGTCTTCTCCAGGTGGGCTAAGAACCTGCCCAGGTCTTTTGGAAGAAAAAAGATCCCCTCCTGCATAGCTTCATACACCTTTATCTCATTTCTAGATGTGAGAGAACTTACCTGTGTCTAATCGTCTTCATGCATGCATATAAAGTATCAGAGGTTCTTTACCAGATAGAAGAAATGGCATTAAAATCAGAAAGAACAAACAGTGTCTTTTCTGGCCAGTCATTTTCCCTCCCTTTTCTCTTCTTCAGCCCCTTGTTTTGCCTGTGTGAGAGCCCGTGTGAGACCTGAGTGTGTGCTCCAGGACACAGAGCTCTGGTTGCCAACCAATGCTAGTGAGATGGGGGATGAAAAGCCACCTGTAGACCTTCTCCTGCTATGGATCTCTGCTCCTAAGAACGGCTTTTGCTGTGCTAGTTCACTTCTGTGCTTAGCCAAAGCCTTTTGCACATTTCCTGCCACAACTGATTCAATTTATTATAAAGTAGCATCAGCATTCAGGGTGTTTTTTCCCTTTCTTTGACCCAGTTTTAAAAACATCCAACTAAAGATGCTTCATTAAGTTTACACAGAGGTTGCAAGGCAATCAGAATTCCTCCTACAGTTGTTACCAGAAGAATTACTCTAAGTCCCCTACATCTTACCCTCTAAAAGCAGCTGTCTTTTGAGCTAAGGAATGCCTGCCATGCAAGAAATACTTCACCAAAATCCAATTGAACTGTCAGGGATTGTTTTGTTTTTCCTTCCCTTTATTCCTTTTCCATTATCACTGATTATCCACTTTATAAATTCCACGTTCACAGTTTCTCTTTCACCTGCCTTCTCCCTGTACAGTAATTCCAGATACCAGAACTGTGGCCCTAATGCATACTCTAGTCAATATTGGCACTCAAAGTCACAAAACAGTCTACTCTGGTTCTTTTGCTGAAGGCAGCCCATGAAAGGCTCACTGCTTAGAAAAAACTGATCATAGCAAGTGAATGCCCTAAAAGATCTCTTAAAAAGTCTTTCTTGGGGTACACTGGCTCATGCTCTGTCCTGTCTGGCATGGTCAATTTTTTGCATCTACCTATGTGGACCATAGAAAACACAGCTTTCGCCAGCAAGCTTTTCCAGTTCACAAGTCTACGTCTTTGCATTAGATTCTTTATGCGGAGAGTTTGAAATTGCAGCCTCAAGCTCCCAAGCAATCAGCAAATGTCAAATGTCCCCCAAGCACCACAACCAGCTGAGATACTGAGGCACCACATGCTGAATGGAGATTGTATTATTATTATTATAATGTGTCTAGTGAGGTGGGGAATAGAAAAGTAAAAGGAAAGAGAAAAGATGCCTTGTGCAAGCTCACTGCCTTTAGCTGCCCAGCATCTGCCAATATCTGAAGTCATGCTCTAGCCCACTGGTGGCGAACCTATGGCATGCATGCTGCAGCAGGCTGTTTGTATCATCAAAAGCTCTAAAAGGTTTGCCATCCTTGCTGTACATCAGTGTGGATGGGAATTTGCCACAGAGGCCCGGAATGAATGATAAATGGCAGTGAGTACTTGTAATTTTCATGACTGTTTTGATACATAGAATTTCTCTGCCATGTAGGCTGAACTTCCCCTCTCTTTAAATTGTCTGTTTACTTTAATTAAACCTTCCCTTGGCTCTCCCACTTGTTGCACTTGACAAGCACTAATTTACAGGGCCTCTCTCTCTCTCCCTCTCTCTCTCTCTCTCTCTCTCTCTCTCTATCCCTCCCTCTCTCCCTCCCTTTCTTCCTTTCTCTTTAGGCCTCCCATCCTAGCCTGGCAAACAAGCCACTAAATAACTGACAGGCCACACATTGCTAATCCCAGCTTTCTTGGTTGAGAAGTGTCTTCATACGTGTCAGAATTTCCAGGCTGCTCTTGCTCCTGGTCTGTGTTTCAGCTCTCTGTTTTGGCTTCTTAGTGTAGGTGTCTTCAGATAAGATCTCGTAGCCAAGGAGATGCTGGAAAATTCTCAACCTTCCAGCTGTGGTGAAGAAAAAGAAAAGCTCTTGGGGATGTAGGGGGTAAATCTGAGGGACACGGAGGAGTCCTCCCTTCACTTCTTGGACCCGGATTTTAAGCTCCATATTGCTATCCATTCTTCGTGTATTGGTCTGGATTTTACTTCTGAGAAATTTCAGTGACCCACCCTCCCTTCCCCATGCCACCCACAGTTAAGTAAGGTTCCTTTCCCAGCTCTCATGGCACCATCTGTTTTTCCATCATAGTGCTTTTTATATCCTATTTAAATTAACTTAGCAATTTAATTTAAATTGACTAGATTGTCAGCTCTCCAAGGAGCAAGATCCTGTCTTAGTCCTTGTCATTCCCCACCTGGCAAGATAGTGGCTTCTCAAGAAGAGACTTCTATTGAATGCCATTTGTAAGCTCTATGATCTGGAAGCTAGGGAGATTGCCCATTCTCCGTTTGGGCTGCAGACAGTCAGTCACCTGGCAAATTTGCCTGCCTGCTTAGATCTAAATAGAGAGCATTCTTAGGCGAAGCCGGAGCACTTGGCAACTGTGGCTGGCCGATGAGAATTGATTCTTCGCCGGCTCTGGTCTATCACCCGCATGCAGAGAAGATCAGGGCCAAGATGCATATTTATGATCTCTGGATGAATGTGCCTTCCCCACCTGCCCATGAGGAGCTCTCCCTAGAGGCTCCCTCGCCAGCCACACTTCTCTGCTTTGACGGATGGAGCTGACTGGGCAAATTGCTATGCTGATGAACCGCTCCACTACCTGAGTAAATGTTCCAGAGAGACCTCCAGGGATCCACCACATTGTAGAGGTGGATTCCTCCACAGCCACAGCCAGGGGTGAGCCTTTCAGCCCTGAGTTAGTCAAGCCTGGTGGGGTAAGGAAGATGAAAAGACTACAGTCTCAACGTTGGCTTTTTGGCAAGCCCGCTGCCTGTCCTTGGGCTGGCAAGAAGCTTATTGCATTTTTCACTTCTCCCAGAAAGTTATTCAAATCAAGACCTAGAGGTCCAGGTGTCACTGTGCTCATTGAAAAAAGGAAACCAAGAAGCTGAACTGAAAGCACTTAAAGGAAGGATGCATTACCTTAAAATATGCAGATGGAAAACTGACATGATTGTCAATGTCACAAGTCACCTTTCTGAGTAAACATTTACCTCTGGGCAAATGCAGGGCTGTGTTTCTTTCCATTTACAAACGACTGGCTATGCAAATGCAGGGGGTGAGAGCTGTGCCCCAGAATGTGAGTTGTCTTCTTTCATCTATCCATAATGAGGAACATGCAGGAGTCTGTCAGAAAAAGCATCAGGGGCTTGATTTGTGCCTTCTGAATAAAGGGGATTTCAGTGTTAAATCTGCCAGCTGGTTTCGTGCCTAAGTATTACATCAGTCTCTTGTATGATCTCGCATCCTGTGTAAAATGCAATATTTTGGCCTAATGGGCAGGATTAGCAAGAGCTGGGAAGCCATAAATGAAAGTTTCTAGTTTCTAGAGAGCAAGTTAGAGCTTTTATATTATCTGCCGCAGAGCTCGGTGAATTTAAATGTATCTCTTGGGCTTTGGTAATATTCGTGTTAATGTCAAAATTGATCCCATTGTTATTGAGATGTGTGGTTTTTTTCAGGCCAAAGATGCACAGTGCCTGTTGCCAGGGCTGATGAATATCTGCACAGGATGAGTTCTTTCCAATCTTTTCCCAGAACTGAGCAAGGTTATTGAATGTGGTGCCTACTACCAATCGCGGTCCTGTTTGTAGGTCTGCAGTTCTCTGAAAATTACTCATAAATTTCACTGGTATTTGTCGAGGTCCTACTGTGTGCCAGGCCCTTTGCCCGAATGAAGCAAATTCTGTTGTCACACTCAACATCAGAATCCGAGCTCTTCTGCAGTAAGAGTCTATCTAGATACGGAGAGGAACAGTAAAATCAATGAACGAGCGAAAAAATTACCATTGCACATTTACATGACTGCTATGTGAGAAAAGAGTAGGAAGAGAAGAGAGGAAAGAGAGTGAGGAGAACGATGAGATCAGTTCATGACAAGGTGGGATGTAAGCTGAGATGAGATAGGGCCAAGCCAGGCTTGCAAATAGCGGAGAAAGAACTTTTGTGGCCAAAGGATTAATACGTTCAAAGGTCTGAATCTGGGGCAGAATTTGTCATTTCAAGAATTAAATGGAGGTGAGCGTGTCTAGCCAAAATAAACGGACAGAGTAGGATAGGACAGAATTAAGTAGCTTCTGCAAAGAACAGATCTCATAGGGCCGTGTAACCGTGCCAAGATTATTTTATTCTACAGTTAGAAGCCACAGAAGGGTGTATGTTCTCTAAAAAGTATATTTTCACACCCATTAGGAAGCCTATTATCAAAATATTTATAATGAGAAATAACAAATGTTGGAAAGGATAGAGAGATTGGAACACGACACATAGCTGGTGGGAATGTAAAATGGTACCATTTCTGTGGAAAACATAATGACATGACGATTCCTCAAAAAATGAAACAGAGACTTACTATATGATTCATTTCCATTTCTAGTTATATACCCATAATAGTTGCAAACAGGAACCTAAACAGATATTTGACCTCCCATGTTCATAGCAGCCATATTCTCATTTGCTAAAATGTGGAAACAACTTAAATGTCTATCAGTAGATGACTAGATAAACAAATGGTGGCATGTACTTACAGCAGAAAGATTCAGTCTTTAAATGCGACAACATGCATGAACCTTGAAGATACTATGCAAAGCAAAACAAGGCAGATGCAAAAGGACAAATATGATTATATTTACATGAAGTACCTACAGTAGTCAAAATAGGATAGTCACCAAGGACTATGGAAAGGGTACAGTGGAGAGTTATTATTTAATGATATGAAGTTTTGGTTTAGAAAAATGAAAATTGTCTGGAGATGGATGATGATGATGGTTGCAGAGTAGTGTAAATGTACTTAAAGCTACTAAACTATACATCTCAAAATGATTAATAAGTCTTATGTTGTATTTTAACACAATTAAGAAATTTTTTAATTACTGTATTTTATAGATGTAAAGGAGGCAAAAGAAGAACAAAGAAAACATCGAGAAGGCTATGGCTATAGTCCAAGATTAAGGCAGTGGGGAGGGTGAAAGTGTAACTCAGTGGTAGAGGACTTAGCTAGGATGTGCAAGGCTCTGTATTCTACCTCCAGTGCCACACACACACACACACACACACACACACACACACACACAGAGAAAGTAGTGGTAGACTAGTGGCATTAGAGAGGCAGAGAATCCTGGATCTTATATATATTTCAGAGAAAAAAGTTGCTAGATTTATTTATGAGTAATATTACTATTCTTTGTAGTGTGAACTCTGATGTTCTTGACACCAGTAGGCCACTCCTCTACCGGGAAAAGACTGGATCCCTTCTATGACAGATGTGCTCAGGCTTGCTGTCTTGGTTGCATGACAAGGACAGCTTTATTTTTAAACTCTTGAGCCTTGGATGGAGTATGGGAGCTACTGCTGTTGACATGTGAATATGTGCTGCACTGCCATACAGCAGTCGAATGCTCAGTGTGAACACGATTGTCTTGTGATGTGCAGTGATAACTAGCATGTGGCTAGCATTGTTCATTCTCTTCCTCATTAGTAATGCACGTCTTCCATTAGCATATACAACTAACTACTCCCTTTCCCCTGTGCAGTGTTGACATTCATTGTAATGATTTATTATCCAAGCTAAATAACCCTCAATATGAAACAACAAACATGCCTGTGTTTGTGTTTTCCATTTGTTTTGTTTTCTCTTTCTTGCTTCCGCATAAGTAGATACTTTTTTTATGTGATAATTATGTTGTACCAAAACAAGCAATAGGGAAGCCCACTAGAAAGATTAAGAAGGTTGGTAAGGTTTATTTTTAAATAATTGAAAATCCACCAAATTTCAGTGACATGCTACAGCAGGGCTTTGGAATTTTAAAAATAATGGTAGATTATTAAGAAAATGTTTCTATGAGCAAACGCTCTTAAAAGACTTAATGATCTATGAAAGGGCCACATTTGGGCTTCCTGTGGAGCCTCAAAAGCCCCCCAAAAGTCTTGTTTTCTTCATTTGAAATATTTCTAGAATCAGCTGAACTATAGGAGCACTTAATAGTGAGGAAGGAGGGGACAATAGTGGCAGGATCCAGAGCTCAGAGTTTAAACTGCCTCACTCACTGTGTGACCTTGGATGACCTACTTAAACCCCCTGAGCTCAGGTGTCCAACTCCATAAAATAGAGACCATAGGCATGCCTGTCTCACAAGGAGCTTCTGAAGATTAAGAAAGATTATAAATGTAATGTTGTTGCCAACAGTTAGAATAACTGCTCTGTAAATATTTGCTGTTATTATCATCAGTGAACTACAAATAAAATTCCTGCAAGAAAGACATTATATATAAAAATATATAAGCACATTATATAAAAAATGTTATGGCTTGTGCGTGTTCCCCCAAAGTCTCATGCTGTCATAGGTGGGCTTTTTCAAAGGTGGCCGGATCTAGAGTGTGTGACACTGGGATTGATTCATGGTGCAATGCTAGGATCAGGGGCACTAGGATTAAGGGTGTCAGTGCTACCTGCCCTAAGTAGCCTGAATAAGATATAAAGGATAGAAAAAGCTGGGGTCATCCCTTGCTTGCTTTGCTGCCTTCTGCCTGCCATGGACTGTTTCTCCTCTGCAATGCCTGTCTGCCATGCCTCCCTGCCTTGGAGCCAGCTGATTGTGGACTGAAAAAAACCATGAACTTTCCTCCTTTAACCTTGGGTGTTGGATATTTTGTCCCAACAGTGAGAAAAATAACTAAAACAGAAAGAAAGCGAGAAATATAAGGACAGTCCATTATTTGTTTGAATGTAGACAAACTTGTATGACAGTGAGATTAGTATAGAGTGTTTTACAGTGTTTCAGTTGCTTTGGGTGGTCCAGGACAAGGATTTATTAATATTTTGTCCTATACAATTAAGATTAGAAATCTTAGGCCATAACTAGTTTGATGTTATTTCAAAGGTACATTCTTAGTCACTCTGGTCTTTCTGTTTCTAACTGAATTTTTGGTGCCCATTTTAATCAATGTGACCATGCTTAACCTCATTTTGGACATTGGACCCCTTTCATTAGCTAATAATTTCCATATCAAAACATCACAAAAAACCACTTGCATTATATTTCACCTAGTTAAAGTTACTTCCCTGGCTTACTATGGCAGCTTTGTTTTCTACAGAATAAGAAACACTAATTTTTTGTCAAGTTGCTGCTTAAAAACCTAAACAGGTTATTCTTGCCTCAGGCTTTTCCCCAATAGGAAATTGTTATTGATATTTTGGAAGTGTCATATTCCATTCAAAGGTAAAAGGCTGCTTCCACTTGCCATTTTTCTAGTGATTTTTTTCTGTACTGTGTCTGCAAGTCAACACTCCTGGGCTCAATTAAAATATGTATTTAGCCACTGGATTTGCAGAGAGGTGATCAAACTTGAATACTAATACCTGGGCTGTTGCCTATGAGTGCAAGGAGGGTATCCATGGAGGGATGGTTTTGAAGACAATGGCCAGTGAATCCACCATGCCTGAAGGATGAATATGGCTCAGTACGAGTCTTCAGTTAGATTTTGCTGAATTTCTGAGTAAACACAAAGTGTTGTTCATTATAGTCACAATTTGATTGTGATCATAAATTCATCAAAACCCTGCTGCTTTCTGCTTTTCCACAGCCTGGTGATCCCCTAGGCTAGAGATTAATTTTCCCAACCTGTTTGCCAGGACCTAATACATTGCATCATGACAACAACTAATATTTGTTACATTTCTCGGTATGTGTCAAGCCCTCTACCCCTGCCTGGGAACGCACAAGCAGGCACAGCCCTACTCACAGAACTTCCACTCTAGGGCTTTGAGGGGTGATACAGCTGAGGAACTGAGAGAGGTCCTGGATGGCAGGAGCCAGGAAAAGCTGGGTCTCAAAGCCAGAGAAGTGGTAACAACCAGTCTACACTGATCATGTTAGCAGTTTTGTCTCAATGTCTCTGCCAATCTTAGTACAATCATAGGTACTACTGATGCTATATTCCCACTGTTTCAGCAAATGTAAACTTAAAGTGGGAAAGGACTGTATCATCATTCTTCACCTAAAAAGTGACAGGTGTGGGATTTGAACCCAAACTTGAACTTGTAGCCACCATGGTACACTTCTTTCCTTCTCTAACATTTCCTTCTCTAACCTTTCTCTAACATTTGCATTTCTGACTCACAGAGTCATCATTCACCATCACTGTGGTCCTTTCTGTCTTGGTTTGCTTAGCATCAAAAAGGAAAAAGAAAGCAAACCAACAGTGGCAGACTAAACAAGGTACGATGATGAATTTGTACACAGCCATGGTTCTCTCTGCCCTGAATCCTAGGCAGTTAAGGCCCAGAGGGAGGGTCACAGATTAACATTTGAGCAGGGTGGGTCCCGCTGGCCAGCACCGTGGCTGAGAGAGGGCAGTGCATCTTTCTTAGGAGGTACTCAGTTGTAAACCCCCAAAATAGACTTTAAGAGCAAATACTACATTATATTCAGAAATAGTTTCAACCTACTGACAGAGTGAAAGTATTCTCTGAGGTTCGATACAAATAGGAAAAAAAGAGGAAAAAGAGAAACCTTGCTACAATATAAGCCCACTTCAGTCTCCTCTCTCCGTCTCTGTCTTTCTCTCTCCCTCTCCCTCTCTCACAACTTTGGCTTTGAAGCTATACACTTGATAGATTAGACCAGAACTAGAGAAAATGCCCTCTTTTATGTGTGAAAGCTTGGTAATTGCTGCAGAAAGATACTTAGTGACTCATAATATTCTTAGAATCAGATTAGTGTTGAATCCTACCTCAGCAGAGGATGTTGGAGTAATCCAATTCGCGCCTGTTTACCTTGTCAATGTGTGCACATTTTTCTCAATCATTTTATTCTTTCTGTGGGCCTCAGTGGATGCTATCAACAAAGCTACCCCAGCATCTTAGAGAACAAGTCAAGTACCAAGTCAAAAAGGAAGGAAAACAGAAAAGGAGTCAGTTTAAATGTTTGAAGATGAGTGGGTTTTGTGTGGTTTGTTTTGCTCATTTGTTTGTTTATTTGTCTGCCATCGTGATAATAGCTGAAACAAGCCTGTGGCTCTGAACCTAAGCTACTAAAATTTTGTTGGGCAGTTAACATCTCAATTCATAGACAACTGTCTCATGACCAGTCCTCTCTGAGCTTTGAGCATATGGCTGTGTCTGATGGCTTCGCTGATTTCACCAGGGAGAGTTTTATAAGATCTCTATTTGAGGGGCAGCCTCTACACAGATGAGTGATACACTGCTGGAATTAATTATTGCTTGCCAAGTTACAGGATTGATTCATTCTAAACTGAGAGCCCAAAACTCATCTTAATGCTGAAATGGTTTTGATTAACTGGGTCTAGCTCTCCTTCCTAGACGTTTTAACCCACTGCCATTTGCATTACACTATTAATGGTGGACTATGTATTTGAATGCCTTGGTTTGAAATTTGCTTTCTAATTATATAAACGTGACAGTGGCCATACATTCCCTGGGACTGATAATTAAGAATGATCTTACCTTGCAATTCCAGGCTACTTCTTCTCTGTGAAGGGTTCCTTTCTTCCTGAAATGAAAGTGGCATTTCAGCCATCTGGCATAGGCTTCTGTCAATTAAGGAATCCAATCATATTTCACCCACATTATTCTGCAGGAATAATGAGCTTGGTCTTCATAAATATATGTGTGCTCCCTGGAATACAGGAGAAACCTCCCGTATTTCTGAACTTTCGTAAGAGAAATACTACTTGAGCAAATGATATAGCAAAAAATATCCTAATAATTGCTGAAATCTAATGGGGAAAAATGGCAGAGATTATGGGTAATAGCTGCTGGTCAGGCTTTTGAATCTACCTAAAAGCATGTCAGTTTGATAAGCTTTTTTCCCTGACCAGTGCCACACTGTCAGGACATCTCACTTATGGCTTGATTAACTTTTTTTTTTTTTTTTTTTAAGCCAGCCTGCCTCACTATTCGTTTTGGAAGTTATCCCAGTGGGCATTCTGCTAGGTTTCCCTGGGGAAAGGGTATAGGCCAGTTCTCTCATTTTGTGTTTGGACTTTGAAGTCTGACGTTTTCAATTACCTACAGGCCTGGCATTTTCTTTGAATAAAACACTTACCAAGTATCAACCCCACTTTTCTGCAGTTCCTAATACACAAAGTGCCCTATTAATAGTTTGCTTCCTGTAGATTGTCACCATGCCAAGTTTAAGCGCAGACATTTGCCAGGTTAACATGATAAATAGAATCAGTATCTATAACCAGGATAAATACAATTATTCTCCATTTTCAATATGTTTAACCTCTAGAAACAAATGATAGGTCTTTTATTTTAGAGTATATTTTATAGGGAAGAAGACTTCCTGAGTATGATTTAATTCTTTTCTTGCCTCCAGAGAAATAGAATTTAAAACTTTGTGCTTGTTTCCTGCAGAAAAGGCTTCACCAAACAGAGTCAAAATATCGCAGCAGGGAAAACGTATGCTATATTGTTTCAGAGTCAAGATCTGCTTCTCGCGATAAAGAGATTCAAATTCTCCCTATTCACTGAGTGCGAGCCAATCAGAGCCACAGAATATATTGAAATGATAGAATGCTTTCAAGTTTAGCATTTTGTGTGTGTGTTCCATGGTTAGAAATTCTGTTGGAGAAATATGGTTAGACTATTTTGACAATTTTTAACCTGCATAAATTGGATTTTTTAAAGTGCATAAATTGATGTTCTGCCTACTTGGAGAATGTTTTAAAGATACCAAGACTTCAAAGAAAAACAGTGAGAGTAAATCAGATGCAAACATCCCTGTATCCATCCTACCAAAATTAGTTTAGGATTTCCTAGGGCAATGCTAAATTAGGCTGATGCTCTGGCATCAGGGCAAGTACCTGTGGTAATCATCTTTTTTTGTTGTTGTTATGGGGAGGTTTGAAAAAGGTGGCTGAGTAAAAGTATGATATTTTAATATCTTGTAGGAATCAGTAAATGACATCCACTTCACAGGTATTTTCTCAGGATATACTTGAGAATTCTTAGTGTCCCTGCTACTGTCATAGAAAATTCTGTCAGTTTCTGGTCCCTTGGAATTTGGGGTGTCAGGTGCTGTTCTTTCCTGCCTTCCTATTTGGTCATCAGACATCTTTCTCTCTTACTGCAGGGTAAATTAGGTCCAGAAAATAGCTACGTGTATTAGACATGATATCAGCCCCAGAGCTGAAAGCATTTTTTTAAATGAAGCCAGAGATGGAGTGATCTGCTTGATAATAAAGCTTAGCTTTAATGCCAGCTCCATGCTGTTACAGCATATTACTAAACAGCAAGAAATGTGGCACAGATGTTGTGGCGGCCATATTTTACACCATCCAAAAGGTCATGTCGCTTGTTATTACATTCAGAATCAATATTAAGTGAGCGTTCCAAATTTCAGCTGTCAGTAGAATTTATTGCTGCAAACCAAAGCTGAAGGGTTCTCGACTGTGATTCAAGCAAGCTAACAAATTAACTAATATAAGGGCATGTCTAGAAGAAGCAGGTGACCCACATGCCAACAGCAAAAGCTGGGTTCTTACATAGCTGCAAGAAAGAACAGTTCCAACTGCCACTCAGAAGCAATTGCCATCTCAGTAATGGAAGGAAGGGAGGGAGGGAGTGAGGGAGGAAAAGAAAGGGCTAATGAAGGGAAGAAGGAAAGAAGGGGAAGGAAAGGAGAAGGGAAGAAAAAAGAAAGTTTTCCTTTCTCAGGTGGATGAGATTTTTTTTTTTTAGACAAGATATCTTGAAAGTAGCTTCTACAGATAAAGTACGGTACATACATATCTATCTGACAATGCCCCTGCCAAAGCACACATTGGAGTTTGTTTGCTTTGTCGAATTTGCCTCAGGGACTGGTCATTTAACATATTCTATAGTCTTCTTAAGCCCTATACCAGAATTTGCTGAGCCAGGTACAAATTGGACTCTTGTTCATTTCACCATTTATTATCTGCATAACTGTTAGGGAGAACTATACAGTCAGCTCTAGGAAAAGCACAAAAATACACACTTGGTGGATACCCATTTGAGTCATGAATGTACATCATCTTCTCCTCCATCCCCACTGTCTAATATACTGTATTAGGGGATATTGGGGATTCCAAATTATGTGAAGAAACTGTAGGTCATATACAATCACCAGATCAGAAGGGGCATACAGAGTCTCAGATGTACCATATCACTGTACTCAGCACAGAATGGCTGGTGAGGAGGAGGGTAGAGGGCTGTTGTCAGTAAGCCTATAGACCCGTGCATTTCTTTTTCACTTACTTTTAAAACACATCCGTAACACTGCCTGGGCTCTAATAGATGTCTCAAGTGGTTCATGGGCTGCACAGAGGCTCCTTTGGGTGTGAGATCTCACAGGGCCACTTTGTGAGGAGAAAAACAGCAAGGATGTGTGGTCCCTTGGCAGACAGAATTTCTGGCCTGAGAATGTTCAACCAGAGTTGAAAAATAATCCTGAGACTTTGCACAGATTAATTAGTCTCCAAACTGCTGCTAACAGTTTTAACTGGGGCCCTTGTCTGCTTCATGACAAAAACAGTGTTCACTTTTAGATATTTCCTTTTACCCTGCCTTCTGCTACAACTGCCAGTTGTGATTTTTAATTGACTTTACTAAGAGTGTTGAGGGAAAAAAAATCTGTAATTCTTGTAAATAAGTACTTCAGTCAAGGACTATTCATTATTCAAGATTCAGTAAACATTTTTTGAGTACCTACTCTGGGCACGTTCTACGTTCAGTGCTCAGGGATAAAAGATAAACAAGACACAGTCCCTATTCTCAGAAACTAGAAGAGAAATGGACAAATCAAAGATAAGTCCATTGCAGTTGTAATGTGTATAGTTTATAAGTCTGTTACCTTAGACTCAGTAAGTGTGTTTCTAGTAATTTATCCAACCAGTGCACAAAATTTTGTTTAAATGGTTATTAATTGTATCACAATGACTGACAGCTAAGTAGGTACTCGGACACTATTTATTGAATAAATATTATTATGAATACATACAAGAGCAGAGATTAGGGATTCTACACGTATAACAAGGAAGACTTGTTAAATATGACATCTCCATATGAAAACATTTTGGAAGAATCATATTTTGCAAAAAAATATATTTAATGTCACAGAAAAGATTTCCTAGATATATTGCTAAGTAAAAGCAGTTATAAAGCAGTCTATGTAATATGATTTTGATTTTGCAGAAAGGAAAAACATATTCACTTGTATAGAAGAGAAGTATTCTTATCCGACATGACTAAGCCCGGTGATGGATGGCTTACCTGAAAAAGTAAAGCAAGGAGTCATAAAAATAAAACTATACACACCCAAATATTTCATTTTAACATATACATATGAAAATATTGTTCCCCTCCTTTATCTTAAACTCCAGTGATCTTAAGGAACTAAGACAATATTTTTCTTTGAACGTGGGACCATCTTTTCTTATATAAAGCTCTCCCATTAGGCAGCGTCTGATTTTCTATTTCAGTTCTGTAAAACAGAGCAAGAAATAAAAAGATTCCCAAAGAAGTTTGAATCCTGAAACCTTCTAGGTATTTGTACATTCCCCATCATTTTTTCCTGTCGTATCCATACCTAATCTGACAGCATTGTTTGTAGCAATTTGCATGCAATGATTTTTTTTTTCAAAGCACCAAACTTGAGAAAATGCTTCGTTTTTACACTACTCTATTGGTTCTTGCTACATTTAGCTGAATTGGGAAATTAGATTAAAATACAACTGACAAAAACAGGTTTGACAATAAATAGAATTCTGGAAACAGAAAGGGGGAGGGTTATTAAATAGTAGCCTGTGAGCTGCAGGGTATGGATATGTTTGTATGTTTGTATTTTTGCAGCAAGTGTGAGCTAATCTTACAAGTCAGTCAAATGAAAGTCAATTAAGGGAGCTTTCAGTGTATGTAAATTAGCAAGGAGGGCCAAGAGAATGACTGAAAACTAGATATCACAATGTGGACAGTGCTTACCTCTGGAAGGAGAAATTATGATGGATTTGTATTCTCTTTCTCTTTTCCTGTATCATTCAAACTCTTTAGGATGAATATGGATACCTTTAAAAGCAAGTTATTCATTTAATTTAATTTGTATAAATCTTAACAAGTAAAATGCAGTGTGTCTAGTACTGTGCTATCAGATCTGGTGCTTGAGAAGTGATAAAACAAATCTCTGAGCAGCATTGTGTGTGCACTTAGACTTCCTGGCTTTGAATCTTGGCTTTGCCACTTTTTACACGTGTGACTTTGGGAAAGTTTACTTGGAACCCTCTATAGAGCCCCAGTTTATATAAATGCAAAATATGGAGAGTACTAACAGCATCTAACAGCTAAGGTTATTGTTGACAATCAAATAGCAAGATCTCAGAAGGGTGCTTGATAGGTCAAGTGCTTACATGTTAGCTAGGTCTTCTTGACTCTTATTTTTCCTGTGTCTTTAAGAGGCTTCATTTCTAAATAGCAAGTCAAAGCTTAGCGCTATGTATCATTCACAGGAAAAATGCAAGTAGGTCAATGATTACATGAAAGCATATGTGTGCATTTGATGCTGGATTGGGCCTGGCAAACTGTGAGCAGTGGGCCAATTCTGACCCTTTGCCTGCTTTGTAAATAAAATTTCCTTGGACCACAGCCATGGCGTTCATTTATCTCCTGGCTCTGGCTGTTGTGCTGCTGCAGCAGACAGAGAAGTTTTAGCAGAGATCACATGGACTGTGAAGGCTAACCTATATACCATTTAGCCTTTTGTAAAAAAATTCTGCCACCCCTGCAGCAGAGGAATCATCAAGGTAGTATCTTGCAGGCTCAACTACAAAGACAAAGTTTCATGGGCTAGAAAGAGGATTTGAAAATATAGAAGGAAGAAGACACCCAGATATAAATCTATATCATATATATATATGGATTTTGCTGAAACCAACAAGAACTGTTTATGTAGAAGAATATTGCCACAAAAAAAAAAAAATAGTTTGGCTGGGTAGGAGAAGGACCAATATGGAACTCTTTGTCAAGAGCACCACAGATATTGTTGGTTTGGTTTGTTGGGCAACAGGGAGCCATTACAGGCTGTTGAGCAGGACAAACATACACGTAACATGGCTTAAAGAAGATTATCTGACAGTGCTTATGCAGAGATTGTGGTAGGTAAACCTGTAACTGGAGAGTAAATAGTCACCTGTTATAGCAATAGGGTCGGGAGGAAATAGCGTCTCAGCACGAGTGATGGTGGGAGGGAATAGAAAATTAAGTTTCATATCGTTCTTTAATCCTTATAAGAACTATTTTCCACATTCTCACAAAGAAAACACCATGGGTTTCTTCCCTGGAAACAAGCACAGTAGTGCATATAGTCAGCAGCAGAATTTATCAGCATTAGCAGAATAGCATGGTCTTTTCTACAAAAGGAATTAAAATAATAACTTTAAAATAGGATAGTTAATCTGGACAAAAAAAAACCTGGAATAGGCTCATGATGCCTTTATTTAAAAGTCATGAGTACCTGAATATACATGTGTGGGCTCTGCAATCTTTATTGTATAGAAGCAACCTTAGGCTGTCTTATTCTACCCAGATCCCCTTCAATGGTAAGATCTTCCCTTGCTGGTTGTCACTGTCTGATCTGACTTGCTCTCAATTTAGCCCTAGGCTACTGATATAAGCAGTGCTAACGCATATGAGCCTTTGACCTAGAGCTTCTGGTTTCTTTCGAGCTCTTCATTGTGGTACAAAGCATCATGGTAGTAATAAGGTAGAAGGATGGAAGTTTTCATCCTCGATGTAAAGCAAAAACAGAAGTATCCAGCACACCACTTATCAAATACCACATTGACTGGCAGCGGTAGACAGCAACTCTGCCTGTGGACAAGGGGCATTTCGTGCTACATCTTTAAGTCTTCTGTTATTTGCAAAAAAAAAAAACCCCTCTATTAACAGATGTTTAGCAACTTGTAACTAAGAAACAACCCAACATCAGGGATGAAGTCAGAGGGTATATTCACTGTTCTGCTTACCAAGGACTTCTCTGATTTCAAGGGGTTGGGTGGGGTAGATGAGTGGATGGTCCTCAGTGACCTGGACTAGACACTGTGAGATGCCAAAGTGAATTTTCTTGATGTCTAACATTTCAGAAAATTGGAAGGGTACTTACACTGTGGCCTCTGTGAGACTATATTTTCCTATTGTCCCATATATAGTGACATTACTGTTTCTTTGTAGCCTTGACACCCATATACTTTGAATAGCATCAACTAGGGTGAAACTATATGAATAACTGAATTTCAGAAGCTATGTTGGTCAGTGGCCCTCCTCTTCATGTGGGAATTAGCTGACATACCTGAACAAAAGTGGCTCAGCAAGGAAGGCTTTCTGAAGCCCTTTATATGCCCCAGCATTACAGTGGTGACACATGTTGCTCACAAATTCCATTTTCTTCCAAGCACACCTCTCCAGAAGGTCACCTCCAACAAGCTGAGACAGTGAAGGAAGGGTGCACAGAGGGAGGAATCATAGCTTCCTTATAATTTACTATGAGTGGTTTTGAGACATCACTCAATGCTTCCGGAAGGCCGGGATGAACTTCTCTCTGCCTCTTGGCAAACATAAAATATTGTAAATTTATAGAGCTAAGGAAGGACTTCCCTAACAAATAACACCTCCAGGTAACCCTCCAGGTGACCCTCCAGCTAAGACTAAGCAGTTCACACACATGGCACTAAGAATCACTGAATCCAAAGCCAGCACATTGTTGGCCATTTTTCCTCTTTGGGTTCCTCTCATTATGTCCAGGAGAAAGGCTGTATTTGATCCTGGCATGTCTTGCATGTAATTCAGCAAGTCCTCATTACTCATGAACTCCATCTTTACAAATTTGCCAACTGAAAACAATTTACCTGTAGCCTCAGGATCAAAGCTAACAGTGATTTTTTGGCCATTGGTAGACATGAACAAAGCAGGAAAAATGAGTCGCCGCTTTGAGCACATCCTCAGCTGAGGCCAAACGGCTTTGTAGCTTTAGCTCTTCTACTGTAAACAAGTTCCTTTCATGAGCTACTTAGTGCCACATTTTCCACAATTTTGTATTTGTGGTTGGTGCTTGTCTGTCTGAAACAACCCAAGTGTATTTCCTCTGTGTTATCCAATGGTCCTCAACACAAGAAGACTGGGAAATGTCGTGTAGAGCAAATACATGTGTTACAGAAGCATCATTCGGGCATGGGTTGTACCACTGCTGACCATGAGTTCAATGTTAACGAATCACTGATCAGCACATATTTTTTAAAAAAGGCATCTGTAAACAGTAATACAAAGTACATTTATCAATTGACAAAAATGTTCTGATCAGAGATTTACAGGAACCTGACCTCATACTTTCCTTAAGAGCAACAGTGCAATATTCCCTAACTCAATGCGCATGTTCACAGACTTTATAAAACATAACTATCGTGAGTGAAAATTGGTTACACTTCTTACAGTTGACTGGCAATCGCATTTTTGTAAGAATCTGCAAACATTTGGTTTCCTCTTATTTATTTGTTTTTCAGATTTTACGGTATTTGTTTTGCTGTTACCTTCTATTGGTGGTCTGAATAGTACTGTAAAGTTTACTTGTGTTACAAAAGAGTGATGCAAATTTTTCAAGCATACTTAAGTGAGACAATTGAGTTAATCTAAAAATATTAAGTAAATGATATACAGATAATATATGAAGGCAGTAGGCAGAGAAGTAAGTTTACAGAACCTTCGGATTGGAAAAAGGGTTTATTCCTCCCCCTTCTTACTTATTGGCTCCTGAAAGGCTAGTTCTGTGACCAAAAGCAGCTCTAACAGAGGTACTTGGACTTGTTTGCTGAGAGTACAAAGAACAAGTGAAAGCTATTGAGTGCAGAATAATTCTAAATTCAAGTTACAGGCTTTGAAAATCTTGGAATATGTGAAAATCATTGAAAAGATTAGGTGTTTTCTGTATTGGCTCTAAGATTTCTTAGAATTAACATCAGGCTTCTGAATTACAGTTAGTGACATAGCTCATCAGACTTGGCCTATGAATCAGTGGCTCAGGAAGCTGGTCTTCTCTCGTCTGACCAAGACGGCCCCTGTGCAGCCATGGAAGGTGAGAAAGAGCCATGCTGTCGCTATCCTTAGTCACTGATTTCATCTCCAGGTTCAGCTCTTTACATCACACAGTCCTTCAACCTGCTTTATCATACATGCAAGAGAAAGTAGGTTTTTTGGCACTTGGAGCAAAAGATGTAAAAACAAGCAAAAAGTACAAGGGAGCAGTCAAACTGAAAAAAGAGTAATTAAAGAGACAAAAAGTCCCCTTAGCTGCCTTTTGGGTACTTTTTTGATCTTTTCACCAAGGAATTAGGAGCTTTTAATTTTCCCCACCTCGGCTTAAAATACTGCTTGCAGAAAAGAACTGAACATTATGGGGAGGCTGCTGAGGATTGCAGAGCAGATGTCGGTCAGTCAATCAAACAGCTGTCAGAGCCCATGAACACCGGGCTGCTGGCCTAGCTCAGTGGCCAGGCTTATGCCGAACAACAGTTCCCACCCAGGAAGCCACGACTTGTATTCACCTTATTTCTAATCATCAGGTGCATCCCTGCACTTGGCTTGCCTTTTTTATGATCATGTGGCTGACTCACTGCTTCTACTGCTTAAAAATGAGGCAGTGGTTGCTTAATTTTCAGAGCACTGCGAAAGGACATGCTTTTGAATTTGACTGAAAGCTCTATTTCTGTTCTCTCCCTGAAAGATGAAACATTGATCGGCTCCCGCTGCAAACAGGATTTTTTTTCCCCTCTCTTTTGTTTTTGTTTGTTTGTTTTTTCCTCCTTCCCCCCAGGATGGTAGTGTTCATCGGTACATGCCAGGTTCAGCCCACCAGGCAAGTCTAAGGAGAAAGGGCGGCACATTAGTCTGGTGCTGGTGAAGGCCAGGCTGAGGGCAGTACAGGGCAGGTGGGGGCTATGTTTCTAGCTGACCACTGGATGCTGTGGGGCAGACCCATACAGCACTGGCTGCAGAGCCCACCACTGGGGACCAGAGTACAGCATTTCAGAGAGAAGGGTTTCTGAACCCAGGTTTAACAAGCCCTCCACAGCTCCTGCTCCAATCCCCAGGAAACTCGTTAATGCAGTTAGATGCCACGGCAGCTTGTACTTAAGACAGGGAGAAAGTACAGCCACTCTTCAGTATGGTGGATGCCAAAGCAGCCTCATCCCTTATGCTGACCTTATAGTGATGTTTTTGGTCTTTGGAGAACTTGTAGAAGTGTGATTCCAAATCACCTCATTGTCTCTAACGTTGCCTCTCCATCGGCCCATATCCAAAGGTTTCCCTGACTACCATCAAAACCTCTGGTCCTGGCGAGAAATCACACATATTTAACAAGGCCTTCGGCAAGTTTAGCAGTACAGCATGCCTCAGACACTACCTTGTCATATGACTATTAGTCAACGTTTGTGACTAATTGTGGCTAAGACAAGGGCTGAGGGCTTCTGGAAGTAACTGAGTCAACCATGAGGTGAAGCCAGTTGGTCCATGTGTTGATAAACTCGTGAAGCTGTTTGCAGCTAATACCAGATTAATTCAGTTGAGAACAATGGACAGGGATTTAACAGCATCATAGTTACAGCAACAGTCATAAGCATGAGCATCGGAATCATTGTCTAATTCACATTCGGACTCCATCACTTAAGAGGTTTTAGACTTTGGACAAACTGTTAAATATTTAAAGCCTCAATTTCCTCTTCTGTAAAGTGGGGAAACATGGTGAAATATGGGGGGGTTCTTTTATTTTTTTTATAAGGAAATAAATAGAACAATGTGTGAATATGATTTATTTACACAGAGCCTAGTTCCTCGAGTGTATACAGTGAACTTGCTGCTTCCTCTCCTCTTTCTTCTTCTCTTCTTGTGGTTTGATCATTTGTTTGAAGTAGAAATAATGTTTTGTTTTGTTTTATTGAAATCATCCAGCCTTTCATTTTAGGCTAAATCATATTGAAATAATATGAGACTTAAATATGATCACACCTATAGGCATAAGCCAAAAAAGTAACAGTTCCTGACTTCAGAAAGTTTTCATTTCTAATGAAAGCTTTCTTTTAACCTTCTCCAGCATATGGAGTTTTGTGACTTTCAGGTGCCAAAGATATATAAAACCGTGTTTTCTTCTCAGCCAGTCAGTGAATATAAGCCTTCACCCATTTGCATTTGTCATTGTAATTCTTTTGTTCCGAAAAGAGGTGAAAAGAAGGTTAAAAGGGATGTCATCCATTAAAAGGAAATATCAAAATGTGTACCAGTATCTCTTCAGAGCATCACACAAAATTGAGAGTTTGTGTTATTCGGGTTGCAATTCAAGGTAGGAAATCTGAAATACCAGCAAAGAATGATTTGTGACTCCTACTCAATTTATTCAACTCCGAACTATTTCAATAAATCTGGGAATTCATCTGTATCCTGGTAAATTAAGTTTTATTTTTCATTTTGAAGGAAATAGTGCCAAATTGATAAAGTTTTTTGAGTTATTCTCTCTAAATATATTTAATCTTCATTAATGCAGCCCTGTATGGTATTTTTGAGCCAATCTGAAGTAACAGGAAAATTTTTCTCATGTTAATTCTTAAAATAGACAGAATTTCTTTTTTTTTTCTATCCTACTATTCCGTCTGCCAAGGCATATATGGGCAGAGATGTTATGTACACACAGTCTTTCCCTCCCATTCTCCTACCCACTGTGTTAGCCTTGCTGATCCCTGTTGCTAGATAGCACATATGATTTAATGTAATCACTGGATTTTCTTTGTTTCACTTCTTTTTCCTCAGTGTTGCATGGGAGGATAAATCAACTACTAATTAATATGCACTTCATTTGGTGAAATTGTTTTAGAGGAGCTTCTTTCTGCCGCCCCCCTTTTCTTGCTGATGTAGCTAATGAAACAATATGCATTTCCATTCCAAGGCTCCCTAGATTCCAACCTAGAGAGTAGCTAGCACACAATTGATTTCCAGCCCTGCAGGAAAAGGGGAAACAGTAAAGAAGTCAAATGGATTGATTGCACAGATACAGGCCCTGTGGGATGTTTCGATATCATCCCTGTCTTGAATGTATGCACAACCCCATCATCAATAGAGAAGTCCCCGGGATAGCAGCTTTCTAGAGTCCAGAGAGCAGCTTGAATAGGCAGGTGTGCTAACCAGTGGTTCAGCCCTCTTCAGGTCTGCTCAGCCATAATAAACTGCCATATGGACAAATTCAGACATTGGAAAAAGGCACATTTAATGTAGAAACACTGTATGGTGCTGCTGAAGCTCCAGAGGAGAACTTCGGTTAAGGTATCAGAAACATAGTTTTTTGCAAGTAGCAGGTAGGCTAATGTACTTCTACTCTTACTTCAGCATAACACCTTTCTACTTTCTTTGTCTTATAAAGAATGTCATGGGTTAGAGGGGGAAATTGCCCAAGAAAACATTACATGGCTCACCGTTGCCCTACAGCCTTCCACATGTGGACCCTAAACTGATTCCATTCCTCATTTTACAGAAGAAGAAGAAACTCAGAACATGAGAAGTAAAACCCCTAATCTATCAAACTGAGAGTTTTTCAAACTTTCACAATTTTTTTTGTCCCCGATGCCATTACCAAATGCCATGTTTAAAGTTCAACTTCTAGCTTTGAAAAACCAGCTTCTGATGCCTCTGGTATCAAGCCTCTGTGGAATGCTACTGCTTTAGCATATTAGACAGGATTCTCTGTCTCACAAATGACAGCAGCTGAGCTCCAACTGGCTTCAACAAAAATTGAGGGGGAATTCATTGCCTCACATAGCTGAAAGGTTGGGGTGGTGGCTGCATCTTGATGCCTGAACGGGTCCACAAAAGCATACTCTCTCCATCTCTTAGTTCTGTTTTCTCTGTTGGTTTTCTCAGGAAGAGCTACCCTTGTAATGACAAGATACATTCTAACAGGGCTAGATTTGCATCTCTACCTGTTTATTAGCCCAACCCTGTATAAGAGAGCATCTCTTTTTTCATTAGAACAAACCACACCCTCCTAAGATTGAGTCTCACTGAAGTAACTAGGATCGTGGGCTCTTTTCTGAACCAATTACTAGGGACAGGAGAAAGGAATAAACTATTCAGGAGGTGAAGTCTCACCACAGGACTTTCTAGATTGAGAATGAGAAAAGACTGAAATACTGTTCAAACAAAAAGGACAGAAGTAGGCAAACACAAACAAAAGGTAGCAACCATGCTTTCCCTTCCTACTCTGTCCAGAGCCAAGAGTTTTAGCCTACTAGGAGTGTGTCTCAAAGCCTCTGAGATGATTGGAAGACACATACTAAGAATCATCTCAATGTCCAATGAGTTCAATGCAAAAGGTTAACCACTTTTTCTATTTTTTTCTTTATTCTTTAACATACTTACTGAGCACTTACTAAATATTAAGCACTTTACCAGGTATTTAATATTTACTAAACACCAAGCACTTTGCTAGACTATGATAAATCATGTTTCTCTATTGTGTTCATGCTACTATCTTGCAAAGCAGAGATGATCATCCCCAAGGGACAGAAAAAAATATCTGAAACTCAAGGTTCTAAACAAGGTTTAAGGGAGCCAACAAATTCCACATACCAGTGAGGGGGGAATGGGGGAATAGACAGGTGAATCACTAAGCCAAGCCTTGTCTTCCACAGAGTACTTCTTTTGTCAGTCCTGTTTTTAAATTTTGCATACTAATTTTAAAAAGCATTGGTGCTCACCATTTTTTCCTGAAAAATCATTTAGCAAGTAATTAATTTAGTAAGTAATTTATTGCTTATACAATTGCAAATGACAAAACTCCACTTAAAGAAAAAAAGGAAAGAAGGGAAAGGAAAAATTATGAGAAAAGAAAAAAATGGAAACGATCTATGTAAATAGGGAAGGGTGGAGGGGGTAAAGGGCGCTCAGGTAATCGGGAAAAAATAAGAACCAAGATACATCATGTACAGGTACAAACACCCAATGATAAATGTAAACGTATTGTATACCTAAAATGTACCAACGAAAGAATTTAAGCAGAAAAGAAAAAGAGGAAATATGTTGACTGAGATGAGAGACTCCATGACTGGCAGAGTCCATGGGGTCACACCTCTGGCTTCTTTCTACCCAAGACTGTTCCATCCTTTAACTCCATGTATGGACATGTGCCATGCTTTCCTTTCTCACTTTGTTTAGAACCTGCCTCTCCCACCAGGCAGCTGCAGACATTCAGTCTATGTTTTGGCAAACTCTGGAGAGAAAAGGCTTTCCTTTTCCAGTAGCTCTAATAAATACCCTGCAATTGAATAGTCTTGGACCTCTGACCTAGCCTTGCACGGCACACCTATCTTTGACCTCTCTAGCTAGAAGAATACTGTACTTTGTTTGGCTGTGGTGGAGTCACATGCCCACCTTTGCACCTGGGAATGAAGATACTCCTTGAGAACCAAGAGGTTCCAAGGGTGAGTGAGATGACCTCCTCATGAAAATCAAGGTATTGTTAATGGAAGGTAGCAGGTGGTAGGGGAGAATCCACATGCCCACCATCGTGGCAGTAGAACTGGGGTCACAGTGTAGGCCTTTAATTTCAAAGGACAGTTCTTCCCAGTGTATCATGTTACCTTTCTTTTGTCTTTGATATGACTTTTAAAATGATAGCTTGAAAAATGATTTTATGTTGAAGTCTTTTTATATTACCATGGCAGTTAGTGGTAGGTGATTCAAGGAGTTTTGCTAAAAGTTGTTGGAATCATCTTATTTACAACACCATTTAAGACATACATATAATGGTTACATATCCTAGTTGTGATGCCAGAATGGGTTCAGATCCTGACCATCCCTGAGAGGCTTTGTATGATCCTAGACCAATTACATTAGTGCATTCATCTCCTTCATAAGACTTTATGAGAGTGAATGAAACTGTACATCTCATAGGTCTGAGTACAGTACCTAGTTCGTGCAAAGTGTTGCTTTTCTCTTTTTCAAGTGATTTACCTCCAAGCCCCCTTTAACTATGAAATTCCTTGAAGCATGTGAAGCACAAATTAATTTGCAGTAAAGAAATCTGTAAGAACATTTCTTCAATTAAATCTATTTCATAAAGAAAAAGATGCTTGATTTTTCAAACCATTACTGGGGTGTTAGTGTTACTAGTAATTGTTGAGCGCATATACAAATCATAATGAAATGCTAAACAAGAATTTGGAAATAAGAGAAATATATAAGTCCTCTGAGAGTTCAAGTGGTAAAGCTCATCACAGAATGATTCTTCCACATCACTTTTCTTACAGGTTACTCATTAATTAAAGCAGTGCTAGTTTTGGTAGCAGAAAAACCTGGATTCAGTGACTTAGGAGAAAATGTGTATCCCATTTGCTTCATGGTCCAGTAGCCAAAGGTACAGCCTTCTCCTTGATTAGTAAGGGGCTCTGCTTTCCTTAGACCATCAACATTTGGCCATGGCAATGGCACCCTGTTTCTGAATTATTGGCCCAGAAGGTGACGTACATTACTACTGTCTTTCCATGAATAGTGAAGCAGTCCTCCCTCGATGCAGGTATAACTGGGAAACGAAGCCCTAGCAACATCTGTTGTAATGGAAAGTGGGGATGCAAAGCCTTTTTTGAAAAGGTGGCCTTCTCAGCTATAGCCCTATTGCCCTGGATTATTCCACAGAGTATCATGATCTATGATTCTCAAGAAGACCTTTGTGTAGTGCTCTCTTTAAATTGGGTTTCATTGTGGCATTTTCCTGCATGCGTATAGCATAGCTTGATTATATCCATCTTTGTGTCTCTTTTTGCATTGCATGCTGTGCCCAGCATGGTAACTAGATTATAAATATTTCTTAACTGAATAAAGGAATTAATGAAACAAACTGAAAAATAATCAGGATAGTTCTCAAAAATAATACGTAGGCAAAGCTTCACAAGCCCTTGAAATCCATATGTTCCTTTTCCTAGTCTCTACCCAACTTGTATGTTGTCAACATAAAAATGGGCTCATTATAACCCTAATAACGTAGGAGTGGAGGGTCCCTAAGTGAGACCGATTCAGTACAGGGAGCCAGAACCTGCTGGAGGCAGTGGCTGCTTTACATTCACCCCAACTCACCCTGTCCACAAAGCTTGGCTCCACTCACTCCTTTGTTTGCGGGGAAAGCACTGGAGCTGACCGTGAGCAGGTTCAGGGGACCATATCAGCTTCTCTCCCTGGTCCATAGGTCTGTCCACTTCCCAGAGGGCTGGACATTTTCAATATCTTGTTATTAATGATTATTAGAGCATCCACACAAACTCAACTGAGTTGTCTTTGTTCCTTTTTTGATTGTGTTATTTCGAGTCCAGCCAGCTACCTTTGATAAAGCAACTTAATGTGTGCTTCCATTCGTATTTTCAAATCTAAGAATATTCTTTGGTACCTCGTCCTCACAGGCAGTTTAGAGTTCTTAAGAATGTTCTATGTTCAGTCAAACTTCCTTCATTCAAATTCTGGCTCAACATCTACCAGCACAATTAAAGGGACTTTAAGATTACTTCCTACTCCAGAAAGTTATTATTTTTTAAAAATGTTTAGCACAAACTGGAGATATAACACATGTTTAATAAATGATAACTAGCATTATTTTTATTGTAATTACTCATGTGTTCATGCTTTAAGATTGTTTTTAAAGGGGAATTGATCCTGTTATAGTTTACAGATAAAGAAATAACAGAAAGGGATTTGAGTTTCTCGTTGCCTGGTTTCTTGCTTTAACTTCTATCTCAGCTTTTTGAGTGTACTTTTTGTTATTAACAGACAAAATAAAAAGCAGACTTTTTTTTTAAAAAAAGATGTGACGAAGCCGTGCCCTGGCTTTGATTCCCGCACGCAGCCTGTGTCCGTGTCAGTGCGATTTCTCTGCGTGGATTGATGGCAGAATACAGTCAGTCTGCTTCTAAGACTGTTTAAAGCAAGGCACAAAAAAAAACGCCCTGGCAGGGTCCACAGCTGGCAAAAATGTGAAAGACTAAGCTAGTGAAAGAAACTGTTAATACAGACCAGAAAATTTTTAAGCTAAAAAAAGGAACATGCCCACTGAAATTCTGAAAGCAAAAGTTTTATTTGGATAAAGCGATGTTCAACTCTGCATGATTCCGACTTAAAAAATGCACACGCTTGCCTTCTCCAACTGCCAGAACATCATTTTTTAACACAGAGAAACCCAAATAAGAGACAGGAATAATGGGCTTTCAGAAAATCTGGGCCTGAAAGCAAGCCTAGATACACGAACACTGAGGTACCTGAACCCTTCACAGTGGAAAAGAGAGGAGCAGTTGCTGCAGCCCCTGGATCCCGCGGCTGCCTCTGCACCTAGCGCTGTGCCTATGGAAATGAGACTCGCAGGATGCACTCCAACAGAGGATGCGTGTGAAAGAGCAGGCTCTTGGTTTCCTAGTTACTTTTCAGGGCCCCATTTCTCTAAAGTTCCTCTCATCAGAACCCACAAAGGCCCTTATCCTAAGTCCCCAGGCAGCAGTATCGCCGTTGGACAAACACTGTATGACAGCATCACTTCTCCATGCAGCACCTCCCACAATTAACACTGGGTGCATCGCAGACAGAGGAGACACTGGTGTGACCACACAGATTCCCCTTATTTGCCATCTGGTGAAACACACGCCTTTGCTTTTCATTTTTTGCTTCAGCCCCCTAGAATTAGACTCAAAATCGAATAACCATCCACGTCCCTGCCAAAGGTTTCCATTTCTCTTTGTCTACATTGTATCAGTAACTGCAGTCAAAGATGAGTTTGGCTTGGATAGTAAACCCCAAGTGTGTAAGCACACCGCCTCTGTGAGGGCCTTAGAATTTATTGGGCAAAGCACCATATCTTTAATAAAAGATCTCTAAATGTTTTAGCTGTCATATTTCAATTTTTTGCATACTTTTATTTCCCTTTAGTGTATTGTAAATTCCTAAAAATAGGGGCTATATTCTATCACGTGTGCATATATATGTACTTTTATAAACCTGTGTGTTATTTGTGTAATATGTGTATCTTACATATGGAAGTATGTAAGTATTCCACAGAATGAAAAACAAAGTGCTAAAATTTCTGTATAATAAATTCTTAGTAAATACATATTGAATAAATAAATGATTGAGTGATCACATAACACAGGGGAAAAAGTTGGAACTCCAAATATAATAACTGAGTCTCAAATCCTACAATTGGGAATCAAGAAGAGAGTTTTAATGTTGATTAAATTCCTCTATTACCATTTAAGGAAGCAAACCTGTTTTGTGGGACTGACATAGTGCTTACGAACGTTTGGATTGAGTGGCCCATGATTATAAATGAAAGAATCATCTAAATTTCCAAATGTTCTTGAAGCATTGAATAGCCTGACTTGTGAACCGCACACCTGTGTGACTCTGGGTCCTGCGGAGTGCGGAGAAGGTGGCCCTCTGGATGAAACATAGAGGGAGCCAAACTTCCCAACTCTACACAGTGTCACCTCCGACAGGGAGGAGGAGTGTCACTTGCATTTATCATCAAGCTTGAGAAGCTGTTTTTCTCATGCTAAAAAGAAGAGAGAACCGTTTCTTTCCCCAGTGGCTCTCTCAAAAGCGGACAAGTGATGAGCAGGTCAAGAGGACGGTGATTCCAAGTATCCGTATCTGGCCTCACTCGTTTGTGGGATCTGCTTGCACCTTCTGGCCATGGGAATTTGCAGACCTTATAAAAAATAGTAGTAACCCTGAGCCTCTAGTGTGGCTTCTTCTCCATTCACATTTTTCCTTTGAGAAAAATAGGACAGGCTGATGTCATTGTAACCTCCACAGGGTCCATCATTGCCTCTGGCTTGAGGTCAGCTGGGGGATGACGATGCACCCTGACTGCACATGATAACGGACTCCCTCTCCTCAGGACCAGTCCCCATGACGGCTCAGCACAGGAGTCTGAACATGTCTCAGCAGAAGCATGCATCGGGCCATGGGCTTGTTTGTGTATGGCTGTAGGGAGTCACTAGAGACTGGAAGACAACCTGTTTTGTCCAGCTCACTGACTATAATGGCTCCTTGGGAACCACAAAGAGCAGTAGGATCCAGCCTCAAGTTTAGGGACTTCCTCCAGAGCTAATGTTTCACACAATAGAACATAATGGCTCCCTGGGAATGGTTGCCAGAGGTCATATAAATTTGCATGGAGGTCTCCCGTGCCTTTTTTTTTTTTTTTCTTTCCAAGTGACTCATTTTTATCCCCATGAGGTATGAATCTGTTAACAGGAATTTACATGACAATATTTGTGACAACATGTACAAGGCTATGAAAAGAGTCCCATTGTAAGTTCAGCACTATTTTCAAGGTTTCTGCAGGAGCTTTCTCTACAGAGGTCTCTGCCCCTGATTGAGCTTCCCCATTTGACTCCTCTTTCCTTCTGCCCACCCTGCTGCACAGAAAGTGTTCAGGGCAAGAAAATCTTTTTTCTGTGCACCCACACTTCCTGGATTCTGAAGAACATTGGGAAATATATGTTCCTTCTGGCTTTCAGAAGTACCCTGGAGTGAAAGAGCCACTTCTGGCTGTTAAAGCCCCTACAGGGCTTCGCCCCTTATGGGTGGAATTAAATCATAGCCTGAAATTAAATACTCTTACCTCCCCTTCTGAGCTGGTGTAGTACAAGCTGGGCTTTGAATCAACAGAAAGCCAAGTTCAAGTCTGGACTCCACTGATCTTGAGCAAGTGACTTCTCTGAGCCTGTTTTTACATCTATACAGTGAGGTTTATAATAATGGCTTAATGGGATGGGTGAAATGAATTTTTGAGGCTTAAAAGAGAAAATAACTCTAATCCTTATATAGCCATATAGAGTAAATCATAAGTATTTAATAAATACCTATTATTTTCTAGCTTCTACCTCTTTGTAGCCATTCTTTCTTTTTTTTCTTCCTTCCTTTTCAGTAAAAATGTGTGTAAATAATGCATCATTTCTGGAATGATAGTTTATTCTTAAGAAACATCAAGAAGTGAACAAACACGGCCAACCACAATACAAAGTATTATAATACTGCAGTATATCATAACTTTCTATTTCTCTTCAGTTTCACTTCTTAGGCACCTCTGCTTGCTTGGAAAGAAATATTAGAAAAATGTTAATAAGCCCTAAATTTGAGGAATAAGAATAGAAAAATGATAGACAGTAAGGAATATCGCTTAGGGCTCCTCTCCCCAACAATTATTATTCCTGAATATTTAAATTCTATTTCTATCTGCCTATTTAATTGAAGAATATATTACAGGAGAGAAGTCACCCACCAGTCCACTCAGAAGCAGATAAAATCTAAAGCTGCTTCTACAAATATGCATTACACAAATGCTACAAGTGGCACATGTTTGCCAAATAAAACACCTGTTTGAGGACAAAAACATTTTCTTTGAGCATGACAAATTACACATGTTTGTTTTAAAATCATTGCTTCTGCTGGTGAACTGTAGGGGAAAACATAAGTCTTTTTGTCCTAGCAACTTAGGGGAAAAGAATTGGCTATTAGTAAGGTCAAACCATCAATAATTCCTCTACTAGGAAACTGTTGAGGAAAAATTATATTGAGAGTGATTCTCAACATGCAGCTGCTATGATCTTGGTGGAAATGAAGCAGTAATGCTGTTGATTCCTTCCATGTTGTGGTTACTGAGGTTGATATGGGCATAGCATACAGTGGCACCTTGGTTCACGAACTTGATTCTTTCCACGATTCTGGTGCCAAACTGAATGGGACAAGAACTGAATCAAATTTCCCCACAAGGTCAACATTGAACCTAACCATTGAATTTGATTCAGTTCTAGTCCCATCTGATTTGTGACCAGAATCATGGAAAGAATTAAGTTCATGAACTGAGGTACCACTGTGTATGATAAGACTAAAATTTGTGGAATAAAGTATAAGCTCTAGGGGAGTTTGAAGGAAAGGGGGAAGGTTTCGTGTGAAAAGTGATTTTTCAGGAGTTAGATCTGTGGCAGAAAACTAGAAACACCATGGAAAGGGAAAAGTTGAATGGTACTTGGGAGATCGTTGGTGAAAGGAGGAGAAATTTAAACAAAGTCATGATGATAGGAACTTTATAGCAAGGGTGCTAAATTCAGCATGACATCCTGGATTGCATCTTGACATGGAACAAACTGGTGAAGTCCAGAATCTACCAAGGCATAGATGATTTTAAAAGACAAAATAAGAGATAGACAATAGTAAACACAGAGATGGATATTTTTGCAAACGGGAATGGGACCTGGAGACAGAGGGATGAAGGTGGAAAGGCAAATAAAAACAATTAAGATATGTTAAGTACATCTGCCTACTCCCTAAGACGAATGTAAACGGTATGTACTGCATATATGTACTAATAAAGACATTTTTAAAGAAATCCAGCGTTTATTTTCTGGTAATGTGCCAGTGTTAATTTCCTATTTTTTAGAGCTATACCATGATTAGGGAAGAAAGAGGTTAACCTTGAGGGAAGTTGTTGAAGGTTATATGAGAATACACCGAATTATATTTGCAACTTTTCTGTATATCTAAAAGTATTCCAAAATAAAAGTTCATTTTACAAAATAAAACCAGGGATGGGGATTACTGAGTAGAGAAGTTTATTCGACTGACCTGAAGTTTGAGTGGGTGTGTGGGAATTACAGCCAAGATACAGAGGAATCTTGGTCTGTATTAGAGAGAGGCATAAATGCCAGGCTAGAGAATCCTCACACTTACAGGGAGGTATTTTTGTTTTATGTTTCAACAAAATAGTAATCTTATTGAAGGTCAGTTGAAGTGTGCAGCATAAACAAGTTCCAAGACAGATTGGCGCAGATGGACAAGTTAAAAAGTCCTTTTCCAGGCAGATAAGATTTAATGTTTATTCTTCCCCTCAAACATTCTGAGAATGTCCTGATGGAGGTGCAGAAAATCAGGTCTATTGTCAGATGATATGAAGCTCGTGAGCAGACTTTGGAAGAGAAGTTAGGGCAGAAATCCCCATTCAGTTGTGTTAGATTCCACTAGGAAGTAACCCAGAGGACAGCCCCCTGAGAAGCTCTCTTTGTCGGAAATCCAGAGTAAGGAGTTAGGGCTGCGGCAGGAGGAGCCTTGAAGGCAATTGAGAGTGACAAAGTAGGTGAGTCAAAAGGGTAAAAGGCTCCCCAAAAATAATAGGAGAGAATTTCTAAGAGATGAATGTGGATAAAACTGTTAAATGCAGCAGATACATCAAGGTTCGTGGAAGCCATACAGATATAACCAGGGAAGTAACTAATAACCATCAAGAATGTCACTGAAGTGATGAAGACGAAAACTAGATTTTCCCAAGCTTGAGAAAAAAGAAATAGTCACTATGGATAAATTATTTCTTTAGATGTAATGAAAGATAAAAGGTCAAATAATGGAGATATTTGTATATGTAAGAGTGTGTTTTGTTGCTGTTGTTATTACTGCCTTTAAGGAGAGAGAGCATGACTTTTGAGAAAGCAGAAGAGGAAGGAATTGGAAAGCGTATGAATGTTGGAGAGGTAATGGAAGGGAAACGGTGTCCTCCAGAAACAAAAAATAGATAGAAACAGGGTGCCTGTGTTGGGGTTGGGCTTTTCTCCACGGACACTGTAGTACTGTCTCAGCTGGAGCCGAGATAGCCTCCCAAGTAACCTATTCACATCTGCTCTCCATGTATTCTCCATAGTGACTCTTAGCATGAGCTCACCCACCCCTTTAAAAAGCTCCTTTGAGCTATTGCTCTTTGGATAAAGATTGAAAGTCTTACAAGAGGCCATATGATCTAAACTTTTGTCTTATTCTCTAGCATTCTCTCATACCATCTTCTCTCCATGTTTCCTGGTTCCAAGCATGCTGGCTCATTTTTGGTTTCCTGTAATCATTTGTGGCCTTCTCATCCTCAGGAGTTTCGCACAGATCATGTACTTCTCATCTTGCTCTTCCTTTCTTTTGTCACATCCTAATCCTGCAGCTCTTAGAACACTTGTCAGTGCCCAAATGAGGCTGTCCACAAAGTCATTCCTCCTGTTTATACACCTTTCCAGTATCTCTTTCTCTTTAAAAGCACTTATCACACTTCATTTGGCTTGTGCGTGTTTACGCCTAAAGCTGTTTGATAAATGTTTATCACCTCATTGTAGATTGGACTAGTTCAAGACCATGGGGAAACCATACTTTGTCCATCTTTGCAGCCAAGAAACGGCAACTAAATTATTGTTATGCGTGAGATCTAAAATGTTACCACAGAACATCACTGTGTTCAAAGGTTTGTTGCCAGCTGATGGAATGTGAAGAGCTCAAGGATCAAGAGGGCTCTTCTTTGTCAGATGGATTAACCCATTATGAGTTCATAGTTGTATGGGTTTATTGGGCATGGGGCACAGTTGGAGGAAGTGGGTCACTGGAGGCATGCCATTGAAGGCTGTATTTCAGCCCCAGCCCTTCCTCTCAGGCTCTCTTCATCAGTTTCCACTTCCTGGCTGCCATGATGTGAGCAGCTTTCCTTTATCATACCCATCCGCCATGATTTTCTACCTCACCTCAAGTCCACAGCATTTCAACCAGTTGATCATGAAGCAAAACCTCTGAAACCATGAGCTGAAATAAACCTTTTGCCTTTAAGTTGTTTATATCAGGTATTTGATCACAGCAATGAAATGCCAACCAATACAAATATGAAAGTTACACATCTACCAGAGGTTTTTATTAAGACAGGCTGTCTGTGTTGTCCAAAGGTTTCTGTGGTATCTCTGGGACTCTCCTCACTAGCTGTCTTTCAAGGTCTTGATGTAGCTTCCATCAGCCATGTCTGCCCCAAGGGTAATTTTTTCTCATTTACACTATCAATATGGCATCTGCTGACAGTAGTCATAAAATCTCTGCTCCCCACTGGAGCCAAACAGAGATCTGCTCTTCAGTTTGTCACAATCTCCTGTTGAATACCATGCGGAGAAACTGTTAGTGCTAATAAGGAAGTAGAATCTCTACTTGTTATTAATCCTAGCCTCACATTGACAGTTGTCTGATCTTTTGCTGTGTTTAGGACTCAGCAATTGCAGACATTCAGAAATATGTACTCTGAGTTGTCAGATCTACTGATTCTGAGCCAAATTCATCTCGGGGCCCTCCAGCCTGACAACTCAGTGCATGTATGGGAGGTGCCACATAATCCCCAGAGCCCTGGCCTCCTTTTCCTTACAGCATCCCACTTACGGCTTCCCTGCATTAACTAGGAAAATGGCATCCCTTGTAATGAGTGGAAATATTTATTCCCTTTAACTGAACAGCTCTTAGAAGCAATTAGCATTTAGGGAATTTCTTGTTTAGAAATAATGTCTGCATGAAATTACCCATTATGGGCTAATTTGAAACTGGAAGATAGATGCTCATTTTTTCCTGTGATAGCACCTGCAAGCATTTGTGGGAAGGGGGCTAATAGCAGCACAATTGTGAGTCCCAGTGTTTCCATTGGGATGGAAATGGTGGGTAAATAGAAACTCCTTTAACATGTAAGCCTTTCAGAGGTTAAAGAACATGTTTCTTTCAACTGGTACTATTTACGTGTCATTTCATATCTGAAGGTTGAGTAGGCATAATTAATTCTCTCATGGCCTTCAAGATCTTTGTCATGTGGCCACTGTTGAGGAAATAGAGAATGACTCTACATGTCAAAAAATGAGCGCTGTGTCAGAAAAGGGAAGGAGAACAAACTTGTTGCTGACTGACAGCTGCAGGGTAAAAAATAATCTTTAGAATTAGTTTAAGGAGGAAACATGACTTCTATGCAGCATATTTATGACAGGCTTCCACCTAAGCTGCATGTGCCTGAATTGGGTCATTCTAATCAATGGATAGTTGTGAACAATAGATGGTTTTCACAATATATATGATAAGGCAGGTTGAGTATTGCTTGCCAAAAGTTTGAGATTCTAAATGCTTAAAAATCTGAAATGTTTTGAACAACAACATGAGGACAAATCGAAAAAATTCCACACTGTAAGACCTTTTTGTTTCCTACACAAAATTATTATAATATTTTATAATGATACCATGAGGGTCCCGTATAAGGTATGTATAAGTTGGGTGTCATCCCCAAGACATCTCATTATGTATATGCGAAAATTCCAAAATCTGGAGAAAACAATGAAAAACTCCAAAATACTCCTGGCCCTAAGCATTTTGAATAAGGGATATATTCAGCCCGTTATGACAAATTTTAGTGAGTGACTGTTAAATTCCAGGAACTACATAAAATGCTTTCCATGATTTATTTCATTTACTCTTCCTGACAGTCCATTTGACTGATGACAGAAATGATGCTTAGGAAGGTTCAATTGATTCAAGTTTCTTCAGCTCAAATATGAGATACCTAGCCAGATAAGGTGGTGTACACCACTTGTAATCCCCAGCACTCTGAGAAGCTGAGGCAGGAGGATCAAGTCTAACCCCAGCCTGGTCAACTTAGGGAATTAGTAAGACCCTGTTTCAAAGGAAAAAGTACAAAAAGAAAAGAAAAGAAATGGGCTAAGACAGCGCAGTGTGAAGGCCCTGAGTTCAATGCCCAGTATGGGGAAGGGGAGTGAGTACTTCTGATGGTGGACAGGTAAGCATAGTACAGGCCATCACTTTGGGAGAGGAGATGGAAAGGCTGGGCTGAGAGAGAGAAGCCCTTCCTACAAGGGTGGTACTGAGCATGTGGGCTGCAGGCTCCCAGGACAGACCTCTGGCTGGTGGTTCCCCAGAAGATGCAGACTCCACAATTTTGCCCAGGGCCGGCCCTGCTTCAGAGTGAAATTTCCACTGAAAATCTAAATAGAGGAAAGAAAAGCCAAACAGAACAAATTCCCATTTAGTCAGCTTTTACTGTCCTCCGAGGCTCTGTGTTTATGCTAGATCTTAATTACGCTGCTTGTCAAAGACACAAGAAACTCCACTGTGGTTGAGGAAGCTATTCTGTCTTTTTATCTTTAGTTAGAAAGATAAAGTTAGAAAAGAACTTAGTATGCTGACCCCCACCCTTGATGAGCTTCAATCCTGGAATTAAAAGACATTTTCTTCTCTCCTTCCCAAGTGTCCCTCCCTCTGTGTGACCATCCAGAAGCACCTAATGAAGAGTCTTGGAGGGGTGTTAGAAGTAGGGAATGCCCAGGGGGGACAATGCTTGAAAGTTCAAATGAGCTGCCTGGGCTTCCTTTGTCCAACTCCCTTCCTCAATACCCTGCCCTCGGTCCAATCTACTTGTCCTCTAAGCTCATGACCCAGACTTTCTAGGGTTGCATTTAACTGCATCCTCCCCCTAGGGTTAGATGTAAGGACACTTCCTTCAGGCATATAGCATGACAGTGGAGTGCTCCCCTGAGATTTTAGATGACCGCAGTGGGCATTAAGTGAGGTGGAACCATACAATGAGGAAGTTGATCCCTTTTCTACCCTCTTTCAACCCCTCAGATTAAATCAAGGAGTACTCTTTTGGTTAACTATTTTTGTCATCTCACTGTCTTTTCATTGCATTTATTTTTCTCTTTGATTTCTAGCTACATCAAATGATGCTTTTCCATGCCTTGTGATGACATAAGATTTTCTTTTTAAGTAAATGCATTTAATTGAGGTAAAAATAAATTTGCTCAAAGAAAAAAATGTTAAGAAATAATAAAATCAGATAAGACAAAAACTATAAGAAGTAAAAGAAGGAGAGCTTTGGAAATATCTCTAATCATGAGGCCCTGCATTATGCTTCCCTCACTCTTTGAGTTGTTCACGCAAATCTCCTCTTAGATGTTCATGTCTTCAGAGACTTGGGCAATTTTGGCAGATCCATACCACAGAGTAAGAGTAGGTTTAACAATTTCAAGCTCATCAAGACAAGATCAAAAGGGAAACTCTGGGCTGGGAGTTTACCTCAGAAGTGGAGTGCTTGCCTAACATAGACGAGTCCCTGGGTTTAACCCCAAACACTACAAAAACAGTGGTGGTAGGGGATACTTTTGTGTGAGCATGTTCATCCCTATTTTTAGTGTATAATCCATAGTACCAGTGATTTAGATGTCAAACTCATGAGAAATTTTACCTTTTTTAAAAAAAACAAAATTCAGGTGCCTGAGTTTGAACCCCAGAGATTCTGTCTCAGTATATCTGAAGTGGGGCCTAGAATATTCATTTTAATAGGTATCTCAGCTCACCCCAGGTCATAGAAAAGTACTCCCAAATGAGAATCACCACTCACGGTGTTTGGTTGATCCCAGTGTTACATACAGGCCAATAAAAGGAAATGTATGTAAAGGCCCCTTGGAAATATAAAGCCATCCAGTGCAAAGAGCCCATACCAACACTGGGTTTTACGACAGTATGGGTTTAAAAAGAAGTGTCTAAACTAACTTTCCAACTCATGTAGCTCCATATTCACCACCAAACAGCTAAGTGACCTGTCCATACCTTGACTTCTCTTGACCTCAGGACACTTACATGAAACATTCAGAGGATAATGACACAGTAACAGTTGTGCATAAGGATAATATATCTGGTGGGACAACTCACTGATATCCTCTTTACCTGCAGAATATGTGTATGTGTTTCTGGGCTCAAAGTAACCCCCAGAAAACTTGCTCTTGCAGAATGCCACGGATGTTATCGGAGACTTTTCATAGTTGCCATTAGAGGCAGCTCTCCAGTGGGGTTTTGTTCAGCAGATCACAGGAGCCTGTTGGTCCCTCTGGGAGTAGTTTGACAGCCCTTTTTTTCACTGAGCCGGATGGTACTGTTTACCTCCTGGTCTCTGAGAAAAACTGCCAGAGTTTGTTATGGAACACCCAAGTCCAAGCGTGGTCTGATTTGTTTCTAATCACTGACATTATCCAGGTGACTTGCTTGGGCCCGGCTTAAACAGAGGCACCCTTTCAGCATCGTTGTTTCATAACCAGCATTACTCTGCCATACCCAAAACCTTGTGAAAATATTTTCAACACTTAACAAGCCGAGCCTGCAGTTATAATATGCTCATTAGGCCGTGTGTTAGTTTTCAAATCTTGCAGCACACATAATCTGCTGCTTGATTTCCTCTGGATTTCGGTTTTGTAGGGCACCAGCTGAGGAGCGCTGGCAGCCCTGTGGGCTTTGCCAGGGGCTGCTGCCTTTGTGTGTGTTTTCCATGAGGTTGTGCTGGCTGGAAAATAGCATACCTATCTACTCCATGTCCCCACTTGCTCCGTCTGAGGGACCCTTCAATTATCTCAGAGCCTTTCTTGATCCCCTCATGAATAAATTCTTCTAGGAATCAAATTAATTTTAGAAGACAATGTGAAGGGTGTACCTGGTAATTCCCACAGATGAATAGACTGATTTCTGGAGTTTATCTCCCTTTGTTCCAGGCACCACTTGTATATCTCAGAGCTACTACCTTCAAAAACAATGCTCCAATTCCAAATTATCAAATTTCAAATGAAGGCCTTTGATCAACCAAGTAGAATACTCATTTTTTTCAAAACTATACTTTGAAAGCCCTGCTTTTGAAGGAAAATAACCTCTGCCTTCATGGTCAAAGCGTCCAAGTGCCACAGGGGCTAAAAACATTTTGGCAACTTTCTATTCTGTAAAGAAGAGATTCTGGTTGTTGAGGGAATAATAGATTTTTATTATCATCATTATTTTATTTCTTGGTGACTGGCTATTCATTTATTAGCCAATGAGTCAGTGCCTGGAAGGTACCTGCAAGGGTGTTAGGCCTTGCAATTGCAGAGATAAGTATTACCTGTTTCCTTCTCCATGGAAAGAACAGTTAGTGGGGAATGCCAGCCTTCAGATGAATGAAGACAATGAGCAAGACAAATGGCATTAATAGAGCTGTGAGAAGAAGGGTACAGGATGGAGGGAACCAGCCTGAAGACTCAACAGATTGAAAAGGTTTGTGTTCATGTGACTCAAGAGGAGTTGCACTTGAATTTGAGGGGCTAAAAACCACAAATCCAAGAAAGCAAAATTGAAGGCAGGCAGGCTAGAGCCAGGTATGGGCTCATATTTGACATTTGTATTTATGAACTGGCAGGGTTGTGCTGCTTGGGTACACTGGCCCAGTTTACAGAACTGGGCAGGGCTAACGGGTAGGAAATGACTGAAAACCATTAAATTGGAAACGCAGAATCACATAAAATGTCTTAGTAAATTTGTGCTCCAAGGACCAACTCCCTAACTGGATAATTTATAACAACAGAAATTTATTTTCTCACAGTTCCAGAGGCTGGGAGGTTGAAGATGAAGTCACTGGCATGTGTAGGGTCTGGTGAAGGTGTGTTCCTCTCTGACAGTGCTGTCTAGGTATCACCATGTGCCAGGAGAGTGGAAGAGCAAAAGGGTCAAACAGCTCCCTCTAACCTCTTTTATGAGGTCATTAATTCATGCATAAAGGTGGCACCCTTATGGCCTAATCATCTCTTAAAGGCTTCACTTCTTAATACTTTTGCACTGAGAATTAAGTTTTGACATGAATTTTGAAGGGAACATTGCTGTAAATTGGGAGCCTTGATTGTTTAAGACCCTTGAGACCTAACTGAGAAATGTGGGTCAAAACACACTCAAGGCAGGTCTTCTAATACCTGTCTGAGCCATGGTAATACCTTTCCCTTTGGGATACTAAGGGTATTAAATGAGATAATGATGTGAAATGAGCTGACTCAGAAGCTAGGATGTGACAAAAAATCATTAGGCCATATTCACTGACTCTTTCTAATTCCTTAAAACATGTACACTTCTTAGAAGTGAACTGAGCTTCAGACTGAAAGGTCTATCAGACTCCTTTAGTCACATCAGACTATTTTGTTGAGTAATAATCAAGATGTCCCTTACAATTTGAGGTAATTAAACCAGTTACACACTAGGCATTGTACGCATTTTTGAAGCTATTGATAGAAGGCTTCTCTATTGCAACTTCTGACCATTTAAATGGATCCGCACTGAGTCCCATCAGAGTGATATGGCATTACTGTTGGCTTGGGTAGGAATAGGTGTATCGTAGTGCAAGGTGTGCTCCTGTCAACCTTCATTCTTTCATTATGAGATAAGCATTTTTTTCTTGGGTTGCCAAATATTAGCTTGCATGAGTCCTAAACATGATGGCATGTTAACCCTATAGACCCAAAGAAAATCAAATGAGTGCTTGCATGAACAGTTGCCAACTGCAGATTCATACCAGCAGAGACTTGAGTGCAAAAAAAACTAAATGCCTGATATAGGAGGCATTAGGAAGAGCCTCCGGCACAGAGGACATGTGGCAAATAAATAATTGGCCATTCACTTTTCTGAGTTTATCAGATTCCTTACTCTTTACATAGTGAATACATAATCTGCCTTCCTGGGACAGATTTCTCTAATGAGGACATCCAAATGAAGATAACAGAGTAGATAATGCCCACACTCTAGTGCCTGTGGTCAGGCATGTGAAACTCCACCAGTCAAGGTCCTCCCAAAGAGGAATGACATTCTAGGCTATTCATCTGTGTTTAGTTCTCTCTTGCTCCTTTGAACAGATACAGAGTTGGGGCTAAGTTTTGACAGATGGGAGATTGGAGAGTACCAGAGCACCCTATCGATGTGAACCACAAACCAGGGGATTTTTCAGTGGAAACAGACATGAGCCAGTGACTGCTTTCCTGTTCTCTACTTTTCTTTGTTTTCAGGGGAAGTTTTGCTTTCTGTGTTGATGTCAGACCAGGAGTCAGAAAGGACCAGACCTACAGACCTATAGGGCCTCTGTGGAAATCCAGAGTTTCCATTCATGAGAAATAGATCCGATACTTTAAGGTTTGCAGAAGTGATATTACTGTTTAGACCTGAGGCATCAGTACTTACGATTCTGAGATTGGATTCCATATTCCCTTTCCTCCCCTCCTCCTCTTCCTCCTCCTCCTTTTTCCTCCCCCTCTCCGTCTCTCACTCTCTTCTAGCTGCAAAGCCTCACACTAAGTGTACAGTTCAAGGGTTTTCAGAAATTTGCACAGTTGTATGTTCATCTCCCAAATCTAATTTCAGAATGCTTCCATCTATAAACCTTTCATGCCACTTTGTTAATTAGTATACAAAAACCCCTCCAAAAGAAGGTGATAGATAACCCTTTTATTTGAACACCAAAAAAGATGTATTATAATCTCTTGTTCTAAAAATGTAGTTGAATTTGTTTTTTAGCTTCTGTGATAATAAAATTACAATAGCATGAGAAGAAATAGAGAAATGGGGGAAAATGGTCTCTGCTAGCTGTGGGGCCAGCTGGTAAGACCTGCTGCAGTTTCCCCTGCTTTGCTGCTCCATGCTGAGATGGGAGGAAGTGAGGCATGCGGTGGGTGGCAGAAGGAAGCAGAATCTGCTGCTTGGGTTACACACATCTTAAATGTGTGCAGTTATTAGACCTTTAGTTGCCAGGAAATTAGAACAATAATAGTAATCATGTCTGCTACTTGCTGACCATGTAGTCTATTTTATTCCCTTTACATGTATTATCTCATGTGAGCATCACCATGGGTTCTCTCCCTTTATAGAGATTAGGTCATTGAGACTCAGCTCAATCAAATAAATTTTTCTACATTGCTGCTAATAGAAATCAAAGACAAGGATCCAACCAAGATCTGTCCCACTGCCTAGCCCTTCCTTTAGTGATCCCACATTATCACATCTCGAGACAAATGGATAAAGGCACAGAAATCCATTGTCAGAGGACTAGTTCTGTTACTAGAAAAGAAAAATTGAAAACTTGTGACCCTAGGGAAAAATGGCAAGCCAGAGTCACATTGTGCAGCCTCCCCTGCATGGTGAGGATAAATAGCAATCAAAGGCAAAGGCAAAGATGTGTTTGGCTTTGGAAGTTTTGAGATGTTGTCTCTGAAGCCCACGGAGAGTGGGAGAGAGTGTGTGGACAAGCTACGGCTTGACTCGCCTCTGTTGATTCTCCACCTGGGAATGAACTTCCCCGAGGATCTGTGTAACACTTGGGAAGGCACCGTGACTCGGCTGCCTGAACACACTTGGAATCGGTCGTTATTACAAACTAATTGGAGGACCTGAGTGGGGCATTGTCTGAAGTGATCTTTCCCGTAGCTCGCTCCTCACTGTGGCACTCCTTTGTCAGTTAGCACATAAGCATTGCTTTGTACTGGATTCTTTCCCTGTGTGTGTTTTCTCATCTGCCCCCATGGCTCTAAACTTGGTTAAGCGTAACACTTGTGGGAGATGCTTATGAAAAGAAGAGTTTTCTGCTCCCCTGAGAAAATTTTGATACAAACATCCTGAGTAAAAGCTCAGGTTCCTGTATTTTTATAGAGCTTTTCTGTAGTTTTTGGAATGAACCAAATTCAAGATTTGCTGCTATTTAACTACAGGTTTTGAACAAAAAAGACATTTGCTTCCTGGCGTCTAGCAGAGTGCATAGTAGAGAGGAAGTTTGGTAGATACAGTATTTGTTAGTAGAACAAGGTGATATTTGAACACTGTAGGTTCCATAAGGTCAGCAATGATGTAACAGGACACCCTCCCCCCCACATGCAATACTAATAAAGAGGGATCAATAACTGTTTACTGATTGATTAGTTTTTAAATTACCTTTCATGTTTTCCTTTTCCTTTTCTCTGCTCTGGGCACATTGCCAGGATTGTTCAAACTCTTGTGTTCTAAAAGACCCAATGCCTGTTTTCTGAGATGAGGTGACAGGTATAGCATCCAGGAACTGATTTTGTGTAGTTTTGAGAGTTCACTTATCCTAGAAATCTGAGAAGAAAACCCATTCCCATATTTTGCCAGTTTATTTTGCTGTAGTACAGTGAATAATTGTCCTGAGGGGATGAGGTGGCATCAAAGAATATTAATCTTAGATTTTCATTTCCTGTAAAATAACTTTCCACTTATTACATTCAGTGAGAATACTTTGGGTTTCAGGAAATATGCATATTTTATCACAGAAATCCAAAGTGTGCTCTCAAATGTAGCTGAGACTCCAGAGTTAAGAGGTGAAGGCAACTGGGTAAACCAGTGGCTGCCAAAGTAGACTGTGAGAGGCGTAGAGGTGGAGAAAGAATCTATTACCTGGAGTCTGTACACCAAGTGTATCATCATCAGATTTTAGGCTTAATCTTTGGAAGAAATTTGTAATAGGGAAATTTTAAAAATTAAAACAACAATAATAATAATTAGAACCCTAAACATCTTACCTCTGACTGTGTATCAGGAAATGTGCTATGCTCTTTTATGTGTCAAGTTCTCTATTCTTTATAGAAAGAGCCTGTGAGGTGGTATAGTGTATTACAAGTGGGAGCACTTCAGTAAATAATATGTTTGAGGGAAAACAAAGAAGATTTTTGCACATGTAACTGAAAATAAAGTCCAAGAGTAATTTCAGGCATGTTAGATTTCAGAGGCTCAAAAAAATATCATAAAAAGCCATGTTTTCTCTGCAGGCTTCGACTATATAGAAACAATGCTGGTCACCACCAAGTCCAGGTTGCATCCTCTGAGGATTAAATCCAAAGGAAAATAATTCTTTTCCTTTGGAGTCAGGAAAGTCCACAAGATCACCTTCACTCTTAACATCCTCTGCAAAGTTTAGGGGTCCCCACGAGCACCCTCACTTCTGATAAAAGTTGCACACTTGGAGGCCCCCAAGATCATTCTTAGTTTCAATAATTCACAAGGATGACTCACTGAACTGACTACAAGCTGTTGTACTCACAATTATTGTTTCTTATAGCAAAAAGTTCCATATTAAAATTAGTCAAGGGAAAAAACTTACCGAACAGAATCCATGGAAGTTCCAAAAGAAAAGCTTCCAGTTGTCCTTTCCCTGAAGTGTCCCCTCCTGTGGGTAGCACTGACTTTTCCTAGTAATAGTGGATGACAGCACACACAAAGGGAAGCTGGCCTGAGCCTCAAGGTCCTATGCTTTTATTTGGAGCTTTGTCACATACACACAGATGACCACTCATATGACTAATCTTTAGTCTCTAGTCCCTTTAGAAGTTAAGTTACTCTGTGGTCCAAAGCCCTCTGAGGAACCACATTGTTCCATGAGCCACTGTAACCGAAGGCACCAGGTAGACAAGGCAATGTCATCAGGCTCTTTTTTCACTCCTTTTCCAAAATCTTTGACATCCCATTCCAAAACCCGAGAGCAAAAGGTAGACCTATGTTTGGGTAAGGTTAATCCTTTCCTCCACACTTCCCCTGACACCCTTCCCCTGCACTCTACTGTGCTGATGGGCCATCCCTAAAGCAATTGCACTGGTCTTGAGATGAAACCCACTAACTGATGAGGCTTCAAGATGGGACCATTTGCCTTGCCCACCACATAAACAAGAGCAGAGGACAATGATTCTCAAAAAAAATTGGACATAGATCCACTGATCAAGCTGTTTTCAGTAGTAGAGAAGAGAATGAAAGTCTGTGTTAACTTAAGGGAAGACTACACAGGATAAACAGAACACCAGCTATCTTCTATTTTGATACGATTTCATTAGCAAGTCCTTGGGCAAATGAACTACAGATGACTTAATAAATGCAATTTTTAAAAAAGAGATAGAAACTATTAAAATATGACATGTATGACTTAGAGACGGAGTAATAGCAAGTTGATAGAGGGGCTTTATATGTGATGGCTTATGCAAATGTTCCACCAGGAATGAGATGTCTGCTCATTTCCCTAGAGCAGAGTGAAAACTCCCCAGAGCAGTGGGTCCCAAACTTGCTATGCATTAGACTCACCTGAAGAGCTTTTAAAATCCTGATGCCCAGTTTATACCCTACACAGATGAAATCTGAATGTCTAAGGATGGGCTCCAGCCATCCATATATTTTAAAGATCCTCAGGAGATTTCAGTGTTCAGTAATTTGAAAACTTCTGTGATAGAGTGTTGGAATAATGGCAAAGTTACTGATTTAAGTGCTAGTTTCCAGTATGGCCAAAATTACCTAACTAAATGTACACTGCCCAAATGCAAGTCGAGGGAACTGCTCTGAGTCAAACAGGATGCGATGTGGAACCTGAATTGGAGAAGTATGGATTCAAGTCATTGCTATACATTACACTCACTTTTTTTTTTTTTGAACCTTGAGGAAGTGATGTAGCTTTTTTAAGGTTTACTTTCCTCTTCTGTAAAACAACCAGTAGCCTCGACACCACTTCTGAAAGAAAATATGGAAAAAGTGCCTCGTACAGCAAATGTCAGTTCCCCTCTTTACAATATCACATTTATTATAAAAGGTAGAAGCTCTTTTCTTTTTTTCCCCTGCCTACCAGTTTTTGTTTCTTTGTGTTGGGGTTTTTTTTTGTTTTTAACATGTCCACACCCGATAAAAATAAATTTGTATTACAGTCACTGATGACAAAGTTTGAAGCTCTCTTTGTCATTAAATACATTTGTTCCCTGAAGTACTGAGAGCTTCATGAGAAAGTGGCCTATTTATTCAGTTATTTATCAGAGCAAAATTTAGTAAGTTTCCATGACGATATTTCATCAATCCTAAAACACACTCACTTGCAAGATGGTCCATTATGTTATATACAAATAAGAGAAGAAAAACTTAACAAATTAAGCTGTGACATGCCACAAGTTGCAAGAAGGATTCCTATTCCAGAAATGTTAAAATGAGTAGAGAACTGTACATGATAGAACCTGGGGAATATGGTCAGAATGACATCCTCCAAGATGCTAGGCGTTAGGACACAAAGGTATACAAGACACTTTTTCAGTGACTGGTGGCTGGAAGGAACCTGTATCTACAGTTAGCTTAAGTCTTTTCTTTCCTGACGAGATAGTCAACTCCAAAGATAGCTTTACAAGATAGTGAAAGAAAATTGTTTTTATGCCCTTTTCGATCATTAAATTTCTTTCACAAATGAATCAAATGAATATGATCTTTGAGAAACACAATGACTTGTTTAACTGGTCCCTGTTTAAGTCACCTTTCCTTTACATGGCCAAGCATCATCCCACCATGGATGGGGCAGTGAAAATGGTTTTCATTATTTTAGCAGATCACATAGCCATGCTGTAAGGAAAGGAGGAGGTAGGGAGGTAGAAGGAATTCAGTCTGATGATCACAAGTCTTTCTTCCCCAAGACCTCCCCATTCAACTGAAGATTTGCTGTTATCTGAAATGGGTCCAAATATTAGCCTGAAAAAAATTCTGAATAGAGTCTTTCCTTTTTCTATATATACTTAACACAGGTATGCCCCATTTTTCTTTCCTTCTATTAAAACCCGCTTGACCAGAGATGTGTCTATGTTGGCTAATGTTTTTTTGAGAGTTGGCACAATATGCCCCTGAGTAGAAGCTAGATATCTGGGGATAAAATTTTTGGGAAAAGTGGAATATCAATTCTTCCTGCTGATCCCATTGAAATGCAATCTTTGTACTTAGTTTGGGGCATTAATTTTTGGGGGAGAGAGAGAAAGAGAGCTAAAAGTAATAGCCACTTCAAATCCAAATTAGAATCCTACTAATAGCACGTTGGTGTGCCATGCTGGGTCCCTACTCCAGTCAACAGAGCATTTCTTTTGAAGGTAAGCAATTTAGAGAATGAATCTGCTCTATCTTCTGGTAGGCAGATGGGTGCCAAGGTTACATCTTTAAGGAAATAATCTTATTAGTCCCTCTTATTAAGGAAGCCTGTGCAGTGTGTAGACTTTGAACCTGCCTGATAAAAAGTAGGTCTTGTCAAACAGCTCACAGCTTCTAGTGAAAAGGTTGAACTTTGTTGGTTTAGATCATCCAATCCAAATGCAAACATGTTTCTAAGCTTCTGTTTGCATACTCTGGGAGAAAAAAAGACTTCCTCATTTTCCCTGACTCTGACACTAATAGCATTCCAAGGGAATGGCAGCTCCCACAGAAATTACTAAATCACCATGTTAATGGTGCACATAGAAAGGCAGAAGTTTCGAACATAGCCTGAAATGTAAAGCTTCCAATTGGCATTGTGTGGGTTCTTTTATTTCTTTAACTCTTCACTTTTTGTCTTAACGGATTCTGGCCCTTCAGTTTCTCTGTCATTACATCTCTGCACTGACCCTATCTGGAAGTTGTAAGGCTGAAATTTTGACAGCTTTGTCATTTTCATAGCTGTGGAGGTTGATGTTGAGCTTACAGGATTATTGCTCTCCAGGAATACTTCACTACATAATCAAGCAGAAGGTCAAGAGAGGTGGAGGGAGAAAAAAACTCTAATTAAATCAGGAAGGGCTGACTTGTGCCCTAAGAAATCTGTGCAGCCTCGGGGAGAGCCTCCTGCTTGTATCCAAGTGCAACAATTGGCCCCAGTCAGGGGCTGCACTTGTCGCAATGGACAACAGAGAAATTGCCATTAAAGTGAGCTCCTTCTTGAAGAACTGGCTTCATTCTTTGCTTTTACCCTGCTATTAAGGCTCTTCTCAAATCAGATTAGGCAAGTCAATGTAACAAATAGTTTGATTAGAGTAATGGAAAGCAGAGAAAGCTCTTTTCTTACATCAGCTCCGCTGGATCCTGAGATGTGTGGTTTTTGGATACTAGCCTGGGGTGTATCACACGACAGTGGTCATCAAAAGGAATAGAAAAAAATATCTGAGATTTATGCTCCCAGGATCAGAATTTAGAAGAGCCTTACTCCCAACTTCTTTGCCTAGTGAGTCCCTGTAACGATGAGTAGGCACCATGTAGAGTCCTCAGACATCCAAATTGCTTGAGTCTATCATGCCCACCTGAGACCTAGTAGGTGCCATAATACTGGGAAATACATTAAAGGTTCAAAGCCTTGTATTTAATAAGGGCCTAAGGCAGGTGAGCAAATACTGTAAGCCGGTCAATTAAATGCAGTGATGGGGTAAAAATAGCTGTTAAAAATTATTGAGCATCTACAATGTGCAAGTCACTGGCATAACTGTTTTGCAGAACAAATCACTCAGTGCAAAGTTGAGACCACTATGCATGGAGCACACTGGCAAGGACATTATCTCAGCTGTGAAATGTAGAGGGTGAGGCAAGTCCCTGGAAACAAGGGATATGAATGATCTTGAAAGATGTATAAGAATTATGTCCGACGTTTTAGAGATAGAGGAATGCAAGAAAACCCTTCTAAAGAGAACACAGCTCATAAAGACTCAAAGTATTGCATAAGATGAGATCATCCAAGAAATGTGGTGTTTTGGAAGCATAAAGCAAAAGGCAGGTGGTGAAAAGGGCCTGAAGATATCAGGATAGAATGAAGGCTTTGTCCTGCAGGTGATGAGGCCAAGAGAGAATTTTTAAGTAGGAGTGATGTTCAGATTTCCATTTAAGAGAATCATCCTAGGGAATTGATTGTGTTGCTGTTATCACAGTGCAAGTTTGCCCTGTAGATCTCTCCTGGAAGCAACCCACCCTCCAAGGATTGGCAATAGCCAGAGTGGGGAGAGGTGGTACCTGTGTAGAAATATGAGGTCAGGCATCCTGACATTCTGTTTGTTGACTTAAAGTAGAAGGAATAAAGATTATTCTTCTTCTATTTATTGGTGAATGCTGTTCATGGAAACTTAATGCCTCTGCATCAAATCTAATACCCTAGGATTTCTTAGAAAGAGGCACATTTTCTAAGCAGCAGGCTGAGTGTATCCTGCTGATGTCCATCTATATCTGCAGAAAAGATGCTCCGTGGAAAGTTGGCTCGAGCTGACATTAACTCCTAGCTGCCTTATCCACCAGGCTGGTTTCTCAGGGAATCTGTGTCACATACTTACAGGTTAAGGAAAACTATCATTTGGAGTAGTATCTGTCTTTAATAGACTAGTAATGGGACCAAAAGACAAGCAAATGAAAAAGGCAGTGAAGGGCATGGGGGACAGAGGAGGAGCAATAATGTGTTTGTGAGCCACAGTGAGCCATCTAGGATGCCACACAGATTGGTGGCCATGTCCTGGGATTCATTCTACCAAGAGTTTCCACTGAAAAAAAGGCAGGCTAGAGGGGATAAGGTTATGAGACAATCTATCAGACCAGAAAGTTATACGTGTTTCCCCTTCACCATTTTGCTGCAGCTGAAACTCTCTTACACTTCTCTAAGCCAGATGCTGGAAATCCAAAGGTTTGGACCCAGGATTGGAGAGTGTCAGGCTTCCCTGTGACTCCCCCTCGGGTCAGCAGTTCCCATTATTTCATGAGCAGGGTCTGGGCCACTTCCTTTTGAGGAGGGCTGGGACAGTGGACATCCCAATTTGTGGAGATGAAAATGGAGGATACTGTAAAACGTGGCAAACCTGTTCATAGTAGGCCAGAGCACTGAGGCCTAATCCCACTGGCCCAGTCTGCACCCCCAGCAGTCACGATTCTAATGCCACTCCCTCTTCCCCCCCAGTGCATCAAACTTCATTTACGTCACAGATTTCTCAGGAACAGAGCTCGGGCCCCTCTTGGTCATTTCAGGCCTGTGGAGCCTTCATAAGTCCTAACCACTTATCAGCTTTCTAAATTGAGGAGCTGATGAATTTTTAAATTCTTGAACCTGGGCTGTAATAATCTTTCACCATCCCACACATTACAATGCAGGAAGGCAACAGATGTGTTTTCTTATGAGTCTGGGAACATGAAATATTGATGGAGACCAGAGTGTGGACTTGGTACTGCGGTTTGTCTGCAATGAAGGTGGCAGTTCTTAAGCCAGCTTTGCATTGTCTACTTTTCTCCTGTTTGATACTTAGGACATGAAGAAAGCCCCAAACTTGTGACACCCAAGGCTACTTCAGTGGAAGCTCCTAAAAAGCTATGCAGTAATATCTGTCTAAAAAGGTCTTTATCAGTCTCCAGAGACCAATTGCTAGTGCTGCTAATACACATTTGATCTATATAGATGATTTTTCCTTTGTCCCCAAGGGAATCTCTACAAACACTTTGAGTTTACATGGCACCAAGCCCAAGTAACACGTTGGAAAATAAATAGCCTTTTAACACATTCAAGCATCAGTTCCCAAGATGAAAAGTAACGTGTGGGCTCTTCTCTGAGTTTTCTAACTGGACTTTAGGACATAATGAAAACTTCATTTTTAGAGTAATCCTTTTCCTAGTGACCTTTCATGCCCAGACAGTGCATTCTTAAGGGGAAAAGGCTTAAATAGATACTCTGGTCCAAATAAATATAGAAAAATGAAGTTCCATCTAGGACAGTATTTTCAAACATACGTGTAAGTTGTAAGTACCATGTAGACCAATGCAAAGCATCCTTAAAAGCTCCGTGGTGATTTTTTTTCTTTTACTATTTGTTATAATACATCTTAGGAAAAATGCAAGGGAAGGGAGCAGGGAGAGCATCCCAGCTGTGATTTTTGTGGATATTACTAGCAAGGAGGAGACTCAAGTGGGAAGCAGTAAATCACTTTGAAGAAAAATATTAAAGTGTAGGGAAGAACTGAAGACTGGATGGAACTGTCAGTGTCGGTCCAGGGAAAGACTGGATAGAGCAAAGCTCCAGGTGGTAGGAAGGGACTAATGGTTAGGAAGTGCCGAGCTGGAGAAGTCCAACACTTGCTACCAGAGGAGTCAGCACTGTCTTCACCCGGCCCAGCTCAGCAGTGGGGAGTGGGAATCTGCCACCCTGGGTCTGTCTGAGTGACAGGACGCCCTCTACATCCTCCACACAGGTCCTCACTGTCTGCAGTTCTATTTTCCTTCTCTCTACCCTCTTCACAATGACAGCATATAAGGCAGGATATTGGTGGCCACTCAGAAGATTTCAGGATTGTCCCAAAATTATAGGATCTGCCCAAGAATCTCAAGTCCAAGGGAAGAATTTGTAGCTGTCCTGTGATATATCTGAGCTCAGGATGAATGATAGCTACTGAGTCTTTAATATATTCCCAGTGTGACATATCAAGTCTAACCTTGAAAAAGCTAGGTGAACCAGGCTCCATTCTTCTCCTCCTTACATTTATGAGAAACCTAAAGTTATGAACTTATGCTGTGAGGAGACTCAAGTCCAGAACATAAGGGCATACTCCACTGTGGACATGTTTGGAGAATGCCTGTCCTACATCTGAAGTTGTGTTCACAACAGGCCCATATAATTCCTACAAGCTTAGGAAAGTGCCCAGACTTAAGCTTTTTCCCTTACAACTGGAAATCACAGAATATGAAAATATGGACCATGATATTTTTTCATGGACAAAGCCTGCAAAATTAATGGAGATGGTAGATGTGGGAAAATGAAAAAGAAAATAATGGCTCCACGTAGAGGGAGGAATTTATACACAAGGCTTCTCTTCCCAGCTCCATAGTGAGTCCTTAAAATGACACTGAAAAAATCCTTTATTTTCTCTAATGTTCTCTTTTCTTTCTCTGGGCTGTTAGGTATTTGAACCAACTGACCATTTAAGTCTTATTTGGACTTTTGTTTACTTTGATACAGAACAACTCAGAGAGTTGGAGAGTAGTTACTAAAGCAGCAGGGAAACCTTACCTTCACTGATGACAACTTGAGAAAGGACAATGGAGCCACAGTTATCATAAAAAGATCCAAGAAGGGTGATGGCAACTGTATTCCTCTGGAGACATCCAGGGAGGGGATGTCATAGTAAGCATGGAGCCACATTCTACTCTATCCCTTCTCTCTCTCTCTCTCTCTCTCTCTTTCTCTCCTCTCTCTCTGTCTCCTCTCTGTCTCTCTCTTTCTCTCCTCTCTCTCTCTCTCTCTGTCTCTCTCGGGACTCTTTACCAATTGCTGCCTTCTTGCCCAGCCACAATTTAGAACGTTGCAGCACTGACCGACATGTTAAGTGAAATGAATAAGACACACAAGCTTAAATATTGCATGGTTTCTCTCATATGAAAAACCCAAAGTATAAATAATTTAAAGAGCAAAATAAAAGATGGATAGGAGGAAACAGGAAAATAGATAATTTGCAAATGGGAAGGGGATCTGGAGATGTGGGAGGGAGGAGGCAAAGGAAGAGGAATGGAAGTAAAAAGAATTAAGATGTGTTCTGTACATGTACCAACCCTCATGATGAATGTGATCATTGTGTTCTAAAAATATTATCAATAAAATAAAAAATAATGTGGAAAGCTAAGAAACATATCTATATGAAACAAAACAGAAAAGAACCAACCAAATGTTTTAATCAACCTGTATATACAAGAAAAATGCTGTGGGTTCTCTTCATAAACAGCTTAAAATTAACTTCTGGGAGTAAGATGACCGCTTTTCTTTTGCCTAATTGAAAAAAGTTTGCCTCATTGAAAAAGATTATACAGTATCTGAATCTTTTCTTGTATCATAATGTTTTAAGCCACCAATTTAAAGATAGCCTTAAACAATTGTTCCATCCCTGTGGGAATGGGAAGTCAGCGCCTCAGGAAGCCCCTTGCATTGCCACCTTGGAAGCCATGATTGTCTTTCAACTCTGTTGCAAGCGGGGCACACCTATGCCTCAGCAGTACATATTTAAGGACACTCATCATGAGGAACTAAGTTGGAGCTCGCACCCCAGATTTTAAAAAATAATAAAAACTATAGAATTCAAAGATCAAGAGTGTGCTCATGTTATTTACAGAGACAACGAGAGGCCTGTGTTTGAAGACTAGTATTCTTAATCCCACACCTTATAAAAATACAAATGTCCCAACAAAGTCAGAATTACCCTCAGATGAAGTATACCGTATCAGAGAACAAATGTTTACATTAAGGCTGATTTAACGTAGTATGCACCTCCGTGGTGGTACATCCTAAATAAAGGGAAAATCAGGGAAATGTTAGCTTAATGAAGCAAAAGCATGACTCGTATTAGAAAGTGATTAGCTGTGATCTGTGTAGTAAATAAAGCAGGACCATGTTACAACTTGATTTGGCTGCTGTGTTTCAGAAGCACTCATAATTCATGTTTCAACTGGAGAAACAGCTTCCGTGAATGATGCAACATACCTTATTTTTGTTCAAGTAGCCTAACAAGAGCCAAAAGACAGAGTTGCTTGGAACTCTAATTGAGAAAAGAATATTAATAATGCTTATAAAGTTTAACCATTCACAGGTAAATAACTTGTGAATATTTCCTAGTTGGGAAGATGTGGTGGAATCTACTTCTTATTGATAGTCTTCATTTATGCCAGCAGGAAGCATTGTGACTAGTACTACAAATAGCTGGGTGTTCAAGCCATCTTGTGTTTATTCAGAAGAAGATATGATTGTCTATGATTGTCCATTAACTGTGACGTTAAGAAAGAGAACGATTAAAACATTTTCTGAACTCTTTGGAAATACTGGCACTTTATCTGTGTATGGTCATCCAATGAAAATGAAGCCTTTATGAAATATGACGAGTTTGGGATACTGCTTTTTCTCATTTAAAAGACCTAGAAATGGCTGTCAAAACAGATAGTAAAATGCCAGGGCTGGCTGTGTGCCTCAGTGGTAGAGCATTTGCCTAGCATGTATGAGGCCTCAGATTTGATCCCCAGCATCACAAAAATGGAAAAAAATAGTAGCTGACAAAACCTGTAGGACCTCCTTTATGGAGAATCTTTAAAAATCAAAATTTAAAAAATACTTTCTGGAAAATATATTTGGCAAATTTAAGTACTGTATTGCTACTGTTTGGCAGTATTGAAGTATAAGGAGTGAACTGAGTCAAAACTGACTTGCTGGATAGTGAGATGAAAATCTGGTAGGGAGTCCCATTGATTTTGCCTTACACATTGCAGGAGAAGAGATGGAGCATGGGATGGGATGTCAATCCTGTGGGTTTCAGCCCAGCTGTGCTGGGTGGCATGAAACTGAATGAGTCACATCATCCATCCAGCCATCCCTGTCCTTCTTCATGAAGTGCCAGCTTTGTGCTAGATTGGACATTCCCAGGTTGTTCTTTGTAGTTTGCAAGAGAGGGTATATAGGTAAGAAGAAGGAAGATTCTAGAGCTCGGGGCTTCTGGTCAATGTTTTTCTTCCTGTCTCCACTACAGCATCCATGGCTTGGACATCAGAATTCTCTCAGCATACAGTTTAACCTACAGAAAGGTATCCAATTGATTTGGAGAACTCTGGAATCCTCTTTTAAAAGACATAATTGTTACATGACTCCTCTCTTAATACCAACCATTTTTACACTCTGTTTAGTGTTTATTGAGATCTCTGTCATGGGACAATTCAGCTGAACAAGTTTATTGAAGGCAAATGATGGTGATGTGTGCTTTGTACACAGATTGTCAATAATGATCTGATTGTTCAGAGAGCACTTAAAGATGTGGCTTGGGCACAGGCAAACCATGTCACTATAAATTTTATGCCATTTAATTGAAAACATTTTGAAAATTTATAACAGCCAAGGGTTATTATGGGCTCAAAGGGTACCAGACACAAAGCTATCTGTTTTGTATTTCTCACTGAGTCCTCAAAATAATATGGTCTTAGTTTCTACATGAGAAAAATGGAGGCTCAAGGAGGATCAATAACTTGTCCAAGGGCACCGAGTTAGTGCCTGACTGCAGACCACTGACCCTTCCTGCACTGCAGCCCTCGAGGGCAGCACAGTGGTTCTCAAAGGACCCAAGACATGATTTTGAATCTGAGGTCAGCTTCTCAATTGATTGTGACTTAGATTTTGAAAGAATAAGTAATGTTCTTGAAAAACCTTCCTCCAAAGTAATAGCAACTGATCTCGTCACTCTCATTAGTTGTTTCTAAGTCTTAGTCAAGGAACCTCAGAGCATGGGCTGGATGCTTTAGTGGAGAAGATGAAGGAAACACTTCAAGCTGAGAGCACAGTGGGTTCTGGTGTGACCAGGGACCTGGAAAGGGTTAGAAGGCTGGATCACACAGCCCAGTATCTTGCTGAGAGCCAGTATACCAATTCAGAGTCAACCCACAGGGGGATTTGAATTCTTTACTTTTCTATTCTGCGCACGCTTGGGTTCTCAGGTTATATTGTTGTCCTTTGTATGATATGTGTGTGTGTGTGTGTGTGTGTGCATGCACACACACACTTTTTCCATAATGGTGCCTGCTGCCTATTTATTGTTGAGGGTCCAGCTCTGCTTCATCTTGTGCTGGAGAACATTTCCATTGCTCTGCTAATGTGTGCATCAGAGAGTAGGTTTGCCCACTCTGGGTTCTGCTCCACTGACCTACACCATGTCCTTTATCCATTACTTCCATCTTAGCCAGCAGCTTTCCACCCAATGTATCTGAATAGAGTGGACTAAGTCATTGGAAGTGACAGTCACTTCAAAGAAAAACCTGGCAAATGCAAGAATGCACGTTCAAGGGAGCCTTTGGAGTAAGGCAAGTTGTTCTTGCCCCCTTGTGCTCTTCTTGCACAAGACAATTGACTCTCCCCAAGCTGACTTCTTGCTTAGATGAACTGACTTAACTGTGAGGTCTTGCCAAAAGTTGTTTCACTAAGTGGTGCCTGGGGCTTTTGCAAAGTGAAGTCACCTTTGCCTGCCAAGCAGGGACCGTCTAGGTAGACAGCCAGGGAAATTTCATTGCCTTCTCACTACTCCAAAGGCGGAAGTTCCTGTCATCACCCTGCTTTCACTGCGCCAGCGTGGAGTTCATTCTGCCTGTGTCTAACATGCCCAGCTCATAGTGTATTGTTGGACTATAACAGGAAGGAAATGGTGGACTGAAACTTGGAGAATTGTTCATTCTTGCTGAAGAGGAGACTTGGGGACAGAATCATTGCTCTACTTGGCTAAATCTCTGGTCTTCCCGTCTAGTGCTGTGACTTTGATGGGGCACTGAGGAGCCTTTTGGGGTGAGTGTGATTGCTCTTCATCCAGCTCAGAAGGTTAGTGGTGTTGCCAGATATTTCTTCCTTCCCTTAACAGCCCATTCTAAATCAATCTTCCATGAATTCATCCAAATGCCTTCACTTTGCTGCTTCGGAGTCAGTGCCCCTAGCCCAGCGAGACCACTTGAAGGGCCAGTTCCCCTACTGGTTATCTACAATTTGCTCCTTGGAGTGCCTTCTGCTCCAGCCAGGGAAAGAATCCTTTTCCCTGGGTTCTTTCACCACAGTAGCCATCTTTCCATGCTCTCTTGGCTCCTAATAGATGAGTTCGGACAGGCCTCAAAGTGCTTTGGCTTCATCTGAAAGAGGTTGAATCAGGGAAGAGAGGAGGAAAAAAATATGTGGGAATGGTTTAATTGTATCCATGAGGATTCTTAGTAATCAGGATGCCAGTGTGTGTTTTCCAGAGCCTAGAGCTGACATAAATAATGTAGCGTACCTCGCTTTGTGCAGGCTTGCAGAGGAATGCTGATGGAGAAAAAGCCAAACTGGGATCTGAGGCTCCCGGCTCCCAGCACAGCCTTTAAAATCCTTTTATTGAGTAGTACTTTTGAAACTGCAGCCAGGACCTTGGTGAGCTGTATATACCAGGGAGAGGCCAACAGAAGAAGAACTTTGGAGAAACCCGCCTCACTTGGTTTTTGGAAAATGAGAATCTGGTGCAGCCTGGATGGCTCCAGCTAATGATTGGTTAATTTCATTTTGTGTTCCTTCTCCCAGAAGGAATAGAACAGCTCTGTCAAGGCCCTGAAAGCCAGGTAAGTGTGTGGCTGCTGTTAACAAGATATGACGGCCCCTCAAACATAGTTAAAAGCGTCTTGCTAGCCTTTTAGAGCCTCTTGCCTTAATGGGAAGAGCCAAATGAGCTTTTCGGGACAGCTAACCCCAAACAAAGCCCTGCAGCCTAAGCTCATTTAAAGGTAAAGTGTGCGTTGGGGAAAGTAAGAGGGACCACAAACACCACAGTTCATTTGTAGGAAGGAAACAAATGTCTCTCCACAGGATTTTTACAGGAGGTGTGCCAAACCGAATATCTAATTGAAGCATCTTCCAGATTTTGATTTAAAATGTAACTTAAGCCTAGCCCTGGCCACAAGTGATACACTTGAAGCCAAAGGTGGGAAGTGCGAGGATGGTATAGAGGGATATTAGAAGTAATTCTCCCTTGATGTTAGGGATAGGCTCTGGGCATTCCAGGAAAAAAAAAATAGGAAAATAAAAAAGACAACGATTCCTTTGGTTATACTCTAGTGATTTAAAAAAGGACCTCAGGGAACATTTGTTTTGTTTTGTTTTGTTTTCCTTTTGATTAAGGCATTTGGGGTCTAGAAAAGAAGATTAAAGCAGGATCCATTTAATTTATTTAGTTTGCCTCACAGACATGAAGCTTCAGAATGGGAAGTGTCAATTATATTCCTCCGGATTTGGGTAACTAGCTGGGAGAAGGGTTCTCACCAGGCAGGGATCTGTTACCAAATCCAGGCTATCTCATAGTTTTAGGTCAGTGATAGGAGCTGGTGTGTCAACCCAGGAAAAGCACAGAGGTCAAATGTGGATAGACTAGAAAGATGTGCGTGACTTGCTCTTTTGGGAAATGGTTCTATTCTGTTGCTGCTTTACACTTCTCTTGGAAGCTGGGAATAACCCACTTAGATTCACATGAAAAATGTAAAAAGAATCTGCCACTTTCATCCTGAGACATTTGTATTTTGTACCTTTTAATGTGTTAAGTAGTTGTTTTTTATTGTCTTGGTTATTATTTTCTCTCCATTTACAATTATCATTCAAATGCCTTCTATTAAGTAGTATTTGGAAACTTTATCATAGGAGCCCTTGGATATGTTACTGACAACCCTACAAAGTACATTTAATAATGTTCTTGAATTGGTGGAGAAGGAACGTGTGTTTGTGTTTCATTTCATCCTTCCCAGCAGTGGCTGGGCTTCGTTTATCTGCTGCTTTAAATGGTTCCATCAAAATTTAACTCCAATCTCACAAAAGCCCACAGATGTCTCTGTCTGTGATAATACTTGCCGAAATCAGAGTTTTCTTTTTGTTTTGTTCTGTTTTCACTGGCAATTTCTGTCTTCCTGGTTCAGAACCCAGGAGGGTTTTGATTTGGGTTTGGTTTTTGGGTTTTGGTTGTTTTTTTTTAATTTGGAGCTGCTAAGATTTCATCTTTAGCCTGAGAATGTCTCAACAGTTTTCCGGTGAGCTTTCTACTCTTAGGAAAACAGTATGCCCGCCCACCTGTGAAATGGGCTTGAGATCTGATTTAAAAAGAAACACCTCTGCTCTTTGGAAACAACTCATGATAAATGTGAATATCTGGAAAGAAAAAAAGAACATAGAGAATTAGCTGAGGGGCTATCTGCTGGCTATTCTCTGTAGGACCAAGTTTAGAAATATTTGAAACATCTATAATTTGTGTTGCCTGTTGGTTTTTATTTATAAGTGCATTGGAAGAAAGTACATTGTAACTGCAGAGAAATACAGTACTCATAATAAACAAAACCCCATTTATATAACCTAAGAGTGACCTGAAGGGATATGAGCAATTGATGGAAGGCTATGCTTCTCGGGCTCAAAGTCACAGCTTCATGTTTAATTTAACAAAACATTAAACATTTCATGTTTAATTTAATGAAACATTGGAGCACTAGGATTCGTCACCTTCATGACAGAATGTCAGAACTGTGGGATAGTTTCAGAATGTATGTTCTTCCTTTAGAACTCACATGTGACACGAAATGCTTCACAGCTTAAAGACCTACACTTTTTGCGAGGGATCTTTTTTCCCTCTCTGATGAAAGAAGAAGAAGGGGAAAAAAAGCAAGTAAAACAACAAAAACAACAACACATTAGGCATGCACTACTAGTCTAGCTAATTTTAGGGGGACTATTAACAGGCATTTAGGCAAATCTATTAACATTTAGCATCAGCACAAATGCAATTGCATTTCTACTTTTTGTGCTTCTGACAAAATAAGCACAAAGATCTTTAGAACAAGAAAAGAACGGGTTGTTCAAGCCATTTGTTAGGTGGTAAACTTTTCATTAAACCCATTTGGATTTTGTAATGAACTCTTAAAGGAGGTGGTGTGAGATCTTTGAGAAAAAATTAAGTAAATGGATCAATTTGATAGAGATTATTACCAATGTGAGACAGGCAACCCTTTGTACTGCATTGCTCACCAGATTTTTTTCTTCCTCTAGAAAATGTGGTTGGAGGTTGATAGTGCTACTTTGCCTTTGGCTTGTGATGGAAATTTTTCCTTTTTGTATTTCAAAATACCGAAAAAGAGATAGGCCCTACGACTCTTTTCATCCATATTTTAGATTAGTGGGATTCTATTTTCATCCAAAGCTTAAAATATTTAGCTCCTTTTAGGAGTAACAAGAATTTTTATTTGAGCAATGAGGGCAACTATCATATGTGTATGTGTGTGTCCATGTATCTATACATACACATATATAGGCACAAAATGTATAGGCTTTAAAAAGCCCCTGAAATCTGCATCCATTTATTTGAATTGCTCCTATGGCGTTCCTAGAATTCTGTATAAAACCCAAGAGAGAATTATGCAAGTGCAGTATTTTGTTTTATGATGACAGGAATGTGACTCTTGTCCTGTGTTATAAAATCCACAGCCTGAGCCTGCAGCTTCCTTGTGTACCTTGGAATGGTTGGGACCAGATGCTATAGAGGGAGATGGCACATTCATTCGATTTAGAGGAGCATATGGCAAGAGAAAAATCGTTATGACAGTCACTGACCCAAAGAGCAAGTAGCTCTGTTAACCCTTTGAAAAATTCTTCTAACCCCATCTTACGTAGCTTCAATTACTTTAGTTAGTTGAATAATTTTCTAATTCTCCTGTATGCTGTATGAGAAAATGAGGCCTGGACAGACAGGGCTGTTTGGGGATCCCGGAAGTGGAGAAAGCTCTGACCTTGGCAGGGTGATGGCCTGCTCTCCTAAATGGCTCCTCTCAGGGATGACACCCAGACTCCTCTCTGCCTCTGGGACCAAGTGCTGAGATCCAGCATGGTGCAATTCTCTTTCCCTCAGGCAGGCTTGGCATGTCTGCTTCATCCACCGCACTCGGCTGAGAACCCAGCACAGCTTACCTGGTGTGCTGTCCAGTAGCCCTGTCACACACCCCACTGCCCTGTGACCCATCACTGGCCACTGTCCTGACCTGCAGGTAACACCCAGGTGGCAAAAATGGCACAGAGATCTCTTTACTTCCAAAGGCCCCTTTTGAATCCTCCTGTGTGCTTGGCTTTCTGATAAGACCTGGGAAAAAGTGTTGGAGACAGAGTCCCTGTTTAGAAGGCACTTCTGGTGTGGTGAGGGTGCCTTGTTAACAAAAATTCAGTAAAGCATCGTCTTCAGTGTTGTGAGGGCTGAGGAAGGAAAGACTCCCAGGGTTACATTTACCCTGTGGGCACAGAGGAGGGAGGAGCCCATCCTAGAGGCCATTGGTCAAGAGAAGTAGACTGGAAGGTTCTCAGTGAAAACATGGAGCAGGACTGTGCAGGTCCATAATGTGGCAAACACTCTGCAGGTTTAGGAACCCAAGGTACTGAGTTCAGTGAACCAGCACCCAGCTCACAAGGGGGACATGAGATTGTACTGCAAAAATGAGCTGCGTCCCAGGTAAATGCTTTTCCATGCAATTGAGTCTGAGCCCTCTCTAATCTGCCATGATCTCAAAAGTCCAAAACATCTAGCAGTTCATGGCAGGGAGCAAAACAAAGGCTGACTATATCAAAGTAGTGCAATGTGGGTTTATGGGAAAGCTCTTGACTTTTACAATTTGCGCAACTAATTCAAATTTTTTTAATGTGCTGGCTACTACTAATCATGTGAGAACTGCCCAGGAGAAGCCTGGGAGCTGCCAGTTTGAGACCTGTGTAAATAGGCAAAGGATGCTTGCAAAGGGATCTCCTGCTTTCCACAACTTACATCAATTCCAAAAAGATTTTAGAGAAGAGCTTTTACAAAAACAAACACTATGTGTTTTCAGGCAAGGTTTCTGGTGTTGCCACTAGGAAATCTGGCTTGGATGGAAGCAGATATATATTCATTTTTCAGTCTTGATTTATATTTATGTAAGGGTGGGTGCATTTGGATTCTTTCACATAGTTAAAACTTCTGGGCATGGTGTCAGAAATACAGGTTGAAATGCTGACTCTAGATAAAGAAGCACATAATTGAGTCTCTGTTAATGAGTATCACAGCCAATGAGTCCCTTTGTAACATAGCCCATACACCACATGGATTTGAGAGATTTGGGGAGGTGGGGGAGGGAAGTCTTGATATTTTGGTTTTTTTATTTTCCAACCAGCAGTTTAACTATGCCATGTGGTGATGGCAGAGGTGCAGCGCTTCAGTGAAAATGTTTCAGTGGGTTCTGCGAACAGCCCTTGCGAGAACAGCCTACTCAGTCTGCTTCGGGTTTGCTTGGAATGGCGGGAAGGAAGCTGGACATGCTGCAGAACCTCACCTTTTAATCCTGAGCTCCTATACTTTGGTTCATCTGCCACCATTTGACTCTCAGCCAGCCCCAGGTAGGGTAGACTGTTGGTTGCACCTCCCAGGATAAAGCAGTGGAAAGCATTCACCCATTATCCCATAAGCTGTGCCCTGCTGAAGTGTCAGGCTCCCTTGTGAGTGAATTGCCAGGTTGGCCTTGGTAGACCTGGGATTTGGCCCTGGCTGTCTTGTTGGTTTTGATTACATGCTAGGTCGGCACTGAAGGGAATGAGCTCTTGGTGCCCTAATTTATGAAGAGTGAATACTAATCCTTCTAGACTCTGTGGGAATAATGTTAACGATGACATAACAAAAGCCTGTGGCCAGTGTGTCAGCTCATCCCCAATGCTGCATGTCAGCCTGGCTTTGGGCATGAAATCATGCTCACCTGTGTTTCTCAGTGCTTGTTCCTGCAGCCTAAGAGTCTCATGGCTCACAGCCCATCACCTCCTTTGGCCCTTTTTCTCCACCCTCCACTGATCCAGTTGTGGAACTCAGTCCATTTCCTTGTGCAAAAATCACATAATCAACTAAGCAAACAAATGCACAGGTACATGCATTTGCCTACCCATAAGCATATGTGGAGCTTACTTTACTGAACTTTTGGAGAAAAAGAAGAAAAAGAATCTTACACGGAACATTTGACATTTTTCCTCTTAAGCAATTCCTAGTTCAGTTCTACCCACCGAGGGCTCCAGCTCCTTGCTGCCTCTGAATGACTGCAGCTCACTCTATTTTTGCAGTTTTCCTCAAGACATTGGGCTTTCTCCCTTTCTGGGGCTCTGCAAGAGGAAGACTATATTATAAAGATTCATCTCCCCACGAATAGGAGTGATACCATTTCTAGTCACCAACCTCCTAGCCCTCCAAGAATGGACAAATTGTTTTGTTTTTGTTTTATAGATATCAGTTTTTCTGACACATAATACTTTATTGTGTATTTTATGATGCCCTTAAATATCCTTTCCAGAGGGATGATTCATTGATTGATTGATTGATTGATTGATTATAGAGGCAGTGGCCAAGTTAAGAGCAGAGACTCTGGAGCTCTGCCACTTGCTAGCTATATGACCATGAGCAAGTTCCTTATAGCTACACTTCAGGTCAATGAGGATAACCGTGGCACTTCCCTCATTAGCTTGCCAGGTAGTTAAATGAAATAAGCATGTGAACATGCTCACTCCAGAGCATGACACACACAGTTCTTCTTTTTTAAGCTATACTCAACATCAGCATTTCATTTTGATCCCAATTGCATACTAAGATCTTTCCTCCATTTTCAAAATAATTTGAGTTTAAATTAGTAGAGTGCTGAGATTCTGGCTGGTTCATGTCTCACCCCACCAAATGGAAATTCACTCTGTATCCATCCTCCATGTCTAAGACAGAAGCCAGTGGCCCACTGCCTTCTGCTGAGCAGGCTTTGGTTTAGTATCTGTTTCTCTGCGGAGACCTTTCCCCCTGCTGCTACTTTAACCACACAGTGAACAAGCCCAAGGTGGTTTGGAATAACTGGCATTAGCAGAACTTTCCAAGCTGAGTTTTACTAGGAACCCAAACACTCTGAAGGCAGAATGAAAACTCTCATCTTCAGTGGAACAGAATCCAATTGTTAGGATCTTGGTTTGCATACTCAGAGGGTGGGGCTGGCGGGGGGGCAAGGAACAGTTATTGCAACTAGATTGTAATCAACAGTTTCAGTAACAATATTGAATTAAAAAGTTACTAGCTACTAGGTAGAACATGGCTCAGCTCATACACGGGCAAATCAGTCATTCTGTGGTGATTAACATCTATTCAGAACAGAGAATGTATTATGGGTACTAAATTATCATAGGAATTAATGCAGTCTTTTTAAAAGGCTTAAAATATGTTAATAAATACAGTATTCCAGCACCTGCAGCTCAAGGAACCAAAGTCATTAAAGATGGATATAATTATATTTATTATTACAGGGATCTAGGTGGGGGGAAAAACAGTTTAATGAGCATGAATGAAACAGGGGTTCTTTCTTTAAAACTTCTTACCTAAAGAAACTGTTCCCTTTGAGGAGCTGAGTTATTTCATAGAATCACTCAATGAAAGAACTATATGGAAAGTAAATCAGATAATTTTCCAATCTCTAGGCAGTGAACTTCCGGGGTCCACCAGGGACACTGCCAAGCCCTTTGTTTTCTCCCCCTAGAACTTAGCCTGGGACTACACCTTCCTGCTCTGCTTCAGCAGGCGGCTCTCATGCCCGCACCTGGACCAACTTCCCTGTCTGCACCTTCCCACTCCTGCTCTACCCAAGAGCCGCACCCTCCTTGCAGTTTCCCAAACATCCCATGCTCTTCCCCCATACGCTTTTGCCCACGGATAGCATTTATGTCGCAGTCACTTCTATTACATTTTGCCACACTTTGTCCTAAACAAGTTGTTAGATATGAACTAATTTAACCTCCATGACAGCCATGTGGACTTGATCCCATTCCCATTTTACAGGTGAAGAGGCTGAATGGAAAAGGTTAAGTAGCTTGGCCTTCATTCTGCTGACCCTAAGCCCTCTTCATCACAAAGTTCTGGGCCCTCAGATCTCAGCTCAGATGCTGACCTTGACCCTTTGGCTAAAAGCAATCCCTCCCCTCCCCATTTCTCTCTTTCAGGATCCAGTTTGTTCTCTGCATGTCCTATGAGCATAATTTAAAATGGTCATATGTACATTGTATTTTGAGTTATCATTTCCCTTCTGGTGCACTCCTATCATGCCCATGAAGGCAGCAACTGTTTTATTTTGTCGCTTGGTATCCCCAGCCATATTAAAGTAACTGACACTTAATAAATACTGAATAAATATTTGTTTAATGGGTCCTTGAACTCATATGTTCACCATTTGCTATCTGTAGCCAGAATAAATTATATTTTTCATCTATAGATAGAAAGATGAGAAAATATCATATATATTTTTTTCAAATTATCTGATGAATAAAATATAATTTTATTAAGAAATGTAACCCTCTTTTGTGATCAAATATTTTCTTAGTTAATGAATATATAAAAGTGACAGCCTAGTATAATCATTTTATATTAAACCAGGGCCGTTTTACATAAAAGGTTGGGAAGTGATGATGGGGCACAATTCCTGCGGGATGATAAGGAATGAACGAGAGAAACTGAACTGGAAGCACACGCTCACGCTGCAATCGGATTGGAACAGGGAGCTGGGGCAGAACCTGGCTCTCTCCTCCCAGGGTCCGATTCTGGCTCTGCCATCCACCCAGCTCTTCCAGCTGCCTGTGTCAGTAGCTTTGCAAAAAGTCCCTGGGAAACATAAGAGCTTTTTCAGTCTAACTCTGCTGCTCCTTCGGGTGTTGTGCTTGGCAGGTCTGGAGCAGTAGATTGAAGTTCTCTTATTTTCTTAAATCTTGGGGGTGTTCGAGGTGAAAATTAACTGCCTATCCTTGTGGTGGAATGCATCTGAAATGCTATTTCCTGTTACAAGGATGAAGAAAAATAAACAAACACACATGGTGTGGAATTAAAAATGGAGTCCCAAGGCTGCACATCATACCTACAGTGAGATGCCAGCCTTAGAGAAAGCTCCTCATTTTCCTAGCTCGCCAGCTTGCTGAGGACATAGTCAGGCTACAAAAGCCCCTAACACTGACTCTTTACGGTATAGCAGCTGTGGAGCACACTGAGAATCTGATTAAAGTTTGGGGCATTATGGCCACAGAACAAGAATGTACACAAAAATGAAGTAGCTTACAAAGTATTTCAGGGAGCTTCTGGACACTCTTTTGTCCATTTCATGGGGGTGTCTGGAGGCCATAGACTCCCATTCAAGAAACCCTGGGAGGACACAGTTTATAGTAGCAGTAGTATGGCACTTCTAATAGTAACATCTGATGCAATGTAAATGGTATGTTGTAGATCTTATTAGTGTCAGACACATGGCTTTCCCTATACTGTATATTGCTCAGATATAATCATTATTTCTATTTTGCAGATGAGGAAACTGAGGCTTACAAAACCAAATAAGCCAGAAAGTCTGGGTGCCTCAATGAAAACCCAGATGATCTGATGCCAAGACCACACAACGGCAGGCCTAGAATGTTTGCATAGCATTGCCTTCATAGCTTGCCCTTGGTGCCATGGTGAATCTTTTAGTAGAAAGCAGACTCTAGGAAGGACACACTCAGGCTACAGTGGGCTCATGGCTCCAGGCTCCTGGTGTTTCCGCCCATGCTGCAGAAGCACTTAGGATGATCTACAGAGTCTCCTCTAAGAACTGATCTCTATTCTTCCACTTATTGAGGTACTGGAAAAGGTAGTTCCCAGCGTCCTTACAGCCTTAACCACTGGGCTGGAGCTGGCAGTTCTTGGGGTTTTATCCATCCCCTATTCAGAATGCTTTCTATATAAGACTGTCTGTCAACAGATGGGCAGATGGGCTTTGTCTGAATTTGAACCCCTCTTAGGAATATTCAGAGCCCACTGGATTGTCAACACATTTTATAAGGGGCTATTAATGTGAGAGGTGTTCAATTGTTTCTTTCATTCCTTAAGAAAATAAACAGTGGAATCATTAGAAGTTGCTTGAGAATGTTCCTTGGACTGTTTTTTTCTTTCTTTTTTAAAAGAAGCAGAAAATATTTTTACTTTAGAAATGAGTCTTATTTGTTAAGTTAAAACATAACTTTAATGGAGATGAATACCTCTAAATGTTTCTTTTTTATTTAATGGGCTTCCTGTAGGTTTTTAATCTTCTTCTTAAATTCCTAAGTATCTGCTTTGTTTTCAATTTCTGGCTGGGCACTGAAAATAAAGAAGTAAACTGGACACAGGATCTGGCCTCAAGGAGTTTTCAGTGTAGGACAGTTGTGGCAAATCTATGGCACGCATGCCACAGCAACCTGTCTGTATCATTGAAACCTCTGAAAGGTTCACCATCACTGGTCTAGGGGGAGCAGGAGATGGAAACAAATCAGTGTAATATACTGTGGCATTACATAGAATAGTCAGAGGAAAAAATAGGCAACCAAATAGACAGTGACCAAGAGTTTATGCCTGGCCAGAAGAGACATAGAGAAGTGGCTAAGAATGCTGTAGTCCATAGAACAGGGCCTCTCAAGCTTTAGTGGACATCAGAGTCTCCTAGAGGGCTTTTTAAAATACAGATCAATGGGTCCCACACTCAGTTTCTGATTAGGTGTATCCAGGCTGGGTGCCAAAATTTGCCAAGTAAGCCATTGCTCAGAAGATGGTAACATGGCTAGCCCACAGAGCATACTTTAAGAACCACTGTTCTAGCTTCGCATAGGAAATGTAATGCACAAATCGCTTTGTGTTACTCTCAGCTTTTTAGACCCTTAATTTTGAAATATTTCATTTCATTGTCTCCCTATCTTGCTCTATGTTTAGTTTCCTTATTAGTGCATGTTTCTGGTCTACCCATTGTAAGTGTAGTTCTGTATTTATCTACAACTTTCTCTTCTTCTTCTTCTTCTTCCTCTTCCTCTTCTTCCTCCTCCTCTTCCTCCTCCTCCTCCCTCCTCCTCCTCCTCCTCCTCCTCCTCCTTCTTCTTCTCTGCCTATGACCTCCAATGGGTAGGAATGGAAGAGTACAGCCAGCCCTCCACATCTGAAACTTCCCTACAGGGATATAATCAACCTTACATCAAAAATATTTTAAAACATCATGTCTGTACCAAATGTGTGCAGACCTCTTTAGTGTAACAACTACTTACATAGCACTTATACTGTATTAGGTATTATAAGTAATCTAGACATAATTAATACACAGAAGGAGGTGCACAGGTTTTATGCAAATACCATCCCATTTTATAGAAGGGATCTGAGCATCCTCAGATTTTGGTATCTGAAGAGGGTCCAGGATACTACCCCTCCCCAGTACTGAGGGATGAGTACACCGAGGAAAATGATGTTCCACTTATATGAATTACGAGCTCTATCAGTTCTTGTGGATCTGAGTCCAAGATGAGTAGCGGTATTAGTTTATTCTGAAACTAGCCCTGTGGTCAGCATTGTTGCTTATAATTTATTATGTTTCACAATTCACTCTGGACCTATGGGTGGACAATTAAATGAACAAAGAGCCAACTGGGAGATCTGCCCCTCCATACCCTAAGTCCTCACAGATCCCGAAGAGCCCCCATTACATTCCTAGAGTTAACAGGGAATTGGGAGAGAAAGGACCACCTAAGAAAGCCTTAATCAGTTGCAGAACAGTAATGAGCTGGGGGTTTTCATTGTTGTTGTTGTTGTTGTTATTTTACAATCTCACAGCCTTTTCATAAACACAATCACGTCTCTGGCCAAATGTGATAGAAAATATGAACTTGTGTCAGAAAACAATACCGAGTTCCTACATTAATGGTTCTTTTTCTTTGCCTTTATTCTTTTAGTCCATTTTGCACAGAAAATAAGAACCTTGTGGACAGAAAGATCATCCTTTGTCAATCCTTCTGTAGCAATTTTCCCAACATTTCTTTCAGCCCTAAATGTTTTTCAGCATCTGTCAGTACCATCTAATAGCCTTAATGGGAAGGTAGACAACAACAGTGACAAGTACTTCCTACGTAGGAGTGCCCTGGGTGAGTGGCTCTCTCCTTCCTGGACCAGCGAAACTGATGGTCCCGGCCATATGTGGGTTTCCACATGCAGCTATGCAGTTGTTATCTGCACTTAGACCATAAGTTGTCTGTAATTTTTATGTGTTCAGGAATGATGCCACTTGAGAGAGAGAATGGACTCAAAAAAATATTTTGCATCTCTGAGATGAGACAAGTCAATAAACTGCTTGATTACTAATTCATTCAGGAACAAAAATAATGGCTTCAGAAACTGAAACGACCAAATCCAATAACTAACTGTTTGTCAGGGCAGTAATAATGGTGTTTGTATCTCTTTTAATTGGCTTTAACCTTTCCCTTCATGTGTGCAGTATTAAAAAATTAAACAGGAAAGTATTTAGAGGCATAGATTTACAGCATTGCATGGATTACATGCTTTTAATGAGGTCAGGACAATAAACCATCTGAGTAGAACCTGCTGTCCAATGATGAATTACTCCGTTTTACAATGGATAGACCAGCGCGAATGTGCATGCAGACACGCATGCGCACAGGACCCAGCTCATGTGGATCAAGGGGAAGATGCTTAGCTTTGCTGTTGAGCTACCACACAGTGTGTCCTGGTATGAGAAGCATTAGGAAATATTCAAATTTCAGAGAGGAGGTAGATTATGTGAATAAAATGAAAATGGCAAAACAAAATTCACAATGTTTATGTAGAATCTAAATTCACATATACATAAATAGGCAAGGGTATATACACAAGGATGGATGGATGGATGGACAGATGAACAGATGGATATAAGTGAGGGAAGAAAGCAAGGGAGGGAAGGAGGAAAAAAGGAAAGAAAAATAAGAAAAGGAAACAAGATGGGAAGAAAGAAATACAGAGAATCTGGAAGGACATAAAGTAATGTGCTAGAGGCTTGCACTGACTTGTAAAGCCAGTTGGGTAATGTACCTTCCCAATTCTATCACATTCTTCATTCAGAATTATAGATGATAAGAGTATTTACTCCACAGACGCTACGAATCGGAGATCTTTTTTGGTGCCGGGCTAAGGCTTTCTCAGCACACACTAAGCCATTAAGAGATGATACATCTAGAAAAATAGTTTACTAGGAGAAGGAAGGATAGATGAAGCAAGAAGGTTGACAGTGGGAACAGGATGTTATTTCCTGTTTATTTTATACATTCCTTTATTATTTGAAATCTTTATTATTTCAAATAAACATTTATTTTGCTCAAGTTAGTCCATAAACTTCATTAAGCCTTTTTGAAGTAGCAATAGGATTAGTAATTTTCAAAGTATGAGTCAGGTACACATCATTTATATAAGAAGGCAAATTTCAGGTGAGTGATGAAATCAAAACATTAAAAGACATAAAACTGAACCAGACCTCAGAACTATGTGTCTTTTTTTTATTTTTTCAGGCAGGATTTTGCTAAGTCTCTTAGTTGCCCAAGGTAGGCTCAAACTTGGCATCCTCCTGCCTCAGCCTCCCATAGCTGGGATTATAGTTGTGTTGTACCTGCCTAACTCAGTTGTATGTCCTGTGATGATGAAAACATCCTGACTCTTCAATAACAAAAGAAACATGGAGGAAAAAGTGTTAACATAGATCAGTCAAGAAGAGTGGCTGTTGACAATCAGATCACATCGTACAACAAACCCTAGTGAAGAAATCCACATGGTACCACAGAGTTCATCTCCTCAGGCTCATTGGCTGATATGAACCTTACCCCCTCCTTTGACCAGTCAACAGCCTTGACCTGGCAGTGTGAAATATCTCTTGGCAAAATCACTGCAGTCCAGTAAGAGCTGTGATTCCCTCAAAAGTGCACCACCATTATGGGCCACCCTGACCTTGCCATTCTGCCCCTTCGGGATGATGTGGTCTCTAATCAATGACAGAGTAAAAAGGCTCAGCTTGCCCTTCTTTTCCAAATCCTTGTCATAAATCGAAGCTGTTCTGTGTCCATGGCAGCCCCCAAACCCTGGTTATATCCTCCTTAGAACCTAAGTAGTCTATCTTCCTGTGGACTTTGGGAACAAAAGTAAGTCCCAGCCTGGAAACCCATACTTGAACTCCTAGTGACACAGACGCTAGCCTTTACAAACACTGAACAAATGTGCCTGTGTATGGGTTAGGTCTGAGGGTGCAGTAGTAAACATGTCAGAGAACTGACATTCTGGTAGGTGAGACGAGCATGGACAGTTAAACCAACTAAAAATAATCAGAGCACGAGGAACATTTGAAAAACAGGAAATAGGAAAATGTGATAGAGAATAACAGGTATTTTATATCTTCTACTTTAGAGGGGCTGGAAGGATAACCTTTCTCAGGAAGCAGTCTTTCAACTGAGATATGAATGGCAGGAAGGAGCAGCCATGTGTGGATCTTATTATAAAATGTATGTCTTCTGCGCTCTGCACCCACTGAGGCCTTTCAAGATACACACCCACTGGAGGACAAATCCCTCCACTCACATTCCTTCTTTCTTTCCTCGAGGCTCATTCAAAGTGAGCTCAGGCTGCTACAAGTACTTCGGAAAAATGCTCACAATTGGCACTGTCTATTTGTGGCTGATTTTATGTGTCGGCATGTCCCTAAGTCAGTGTATGTAGGTGGAATTATTTACATGAAAGAAAATCAATCGTAGAGTGAACTGTCCTAAACTGTGACATCTCACCATCACACAGTGTGTCTATAAGATTTTAGTCAAAAGTCGGTGTGTTAAAGGGGAAGGTCTACAGACTTTGAGTTGAAAAGTATCTGAGTTCAAATCCCAGCACTGCCATTTCCTTTAATCCCAAGCATGATGTTGACCTTCTTAAGTATCCAGTATCCTCAGCTCTAACACAGTGATAACAAAATGCCCACTTTATAGGCTAATGGTGAAAATAAGGTCATGTCTCTAAAGTGCCTAGCTAAGAATAGCCTAGAGGTCCCTCTTCGAGAAGTTTCTGGAAATGTTGCTGAGCTGTGACTCACCAGAGTGAGACTGTTACTGTGTGGAGACAGGGAGAACTCATTTGTCTTTGCTTCAGTCTTTCTTTTGACCGTAGAGCCGCAGTTTGGAACTTGAGGTTACAGCAAAGATTTCCTGAATGGACAAGAAAGCTGAAAACACAGCTGTCATTTTAGCATGAACCATTGGAGGAGGTGAAGGGGGCTTTATTGGTTGGATACTCAGCAAAAGATAAACCCATTCCTGTAATCCTTTACTTATGTAAAAGTTGCCCTCTACCCTTGCTCTGCCTCCTTCTTCTTCCCTCTAGTTTCAGTCCTTTTTGCTTCTTTCTGAAGCACCAGAAATGAAGCTTGGAAGCAACTGGATGTTCTTGGCTCACTTGACCTGTGCAGTGGAACTCCTACAACAAACCACATTGCCTGAGAGTAGAACTGTGAGGACGTGCGTGAACACTGACTGTATTCCTAGGGGTTATGCAAGCTACATAGGAATATAATTTTTTTTAAAGTTAAAAACCTGGGAAGAAAAATAAACATGACAGAAGCAGCAAGGTAATTGTCTTATGTTTTCACTTTTAATTAACTAGAAGTATCAGTACAACCAGCATATTCCTTGGTCGGTCTCTCCAACCCTTCCGCCTTTTTAATGGGACCAAGGAAGATGGGAGGGAGAACACTCACTGAATAGGTAAACCTACAGGCACCCCTGGGAAGTACAATATAAGTAAAGCTCTAGAGAGAGCTGTGTTTTTTCATTTTCTACAAATCTACCTGTCTGATTTTGTTTTGAACCAGCCTGCCCTACATTTTTTAAAGTGGCAAGGCAGATAGAAGAGTTACTTTCTGAACAAGATCACTGCACTACATTGTTTTTAAATAAGTTTTATTAACAAGTGACAATTACTTTTTTATGATACATTTAAGATAGTGAATTATGAATGACTAAAAATCCCCTCCAGCCTAATTGAGAACCATTATGTCTGGTAATTGCCACTGATTTCTGCAAACAGTCATTTTTCTCTGGCCTATTAACATAATTTAAATTTTTAATTGCCCTTCATAATTGTCTATTGGAGTTAACAAACAGTCCCATTCACCTAAGGGTTAGAGACCAAACTCTACCCCTGGGGAGCTCACATTGGAAAAATCAAAGACCACTGGAGGACACTACTAGGACTTCTTGGACCATGACATTGAGGTGGCAGCCAATGTGAATAGGACATTTTCTGAGGACCTACCTTTCTGTGGGACTATGTGATTTAGACTTTTGTATCACTGAGTTTCCCCAGTTTACTCTCTAGCTACTTCGCCCAAAAAAGGAGGAAGAATGTTACACTTCTAACAGTGTTAACTAAGACTTTCGTAAGTATGAACATTCTGGAAGAAGGGAAGAACATCTGCAACTGTGTCCATTTCCTGTAGGGCTCACAGTATAATTAACTCTGTAATGTTAAAAAAGGAGCAAGATTCCCAGTAAAGATAGATATATATCTTAATATACGTAACATATATGTTTAAACTACAAAAGCACTTTATGATCCTTTTTTTAATAGAGTAAAATCAGAAAAGTTAAATAAAAAATTGCAAAAATGAAATTTCCCTATAAATCCACAAGTGATGTATATTATACTTATGCCTAAGTGCTTATATATGGAAATAAATAGTGCCATGTATATAAATATATGTGTATATATATATATATACATATATACATATATAGTCTCGCATGACTTAATGATCTAAGATTATTTTTAAGGACATTTGACTCACTATTGATTAATTTAGCATTCTACTCCTCTTGAATATTCAATCTGTCAGTGTTCGCCATTACAAAATACGAGTGAGTCACCTTATATATTTTGTATACCTCTCTGACAATTACCTCAAGAAAATGCTCTAAAAGATGAGTGATCAAAGAGTATGAACATAACACTGAATCACCCTCCAAAACAGTTACATTTCAACATATGCTCTCCTAGCAGTATATGAGAGTGGTGGGTTTTCCATGTTTGCCCAGCATTAGATATTAGCATTTATGAAAATATTTGTTTTGATGCTGTTTTAAAAAATAGCATTCATTTACTGTTATAGTTGCATCTATTTGATCAAAGCTGAAGATAAAGATCATCTTAATTATTAAAGTATGCCTGGGTGTGCATTCACGAATGGCATGTTCACACACTCCACCCATTTTTCTATTGATTTTTTTCTATTTTCCTATTGGCGCAGTGGAGACTTGAAAGTGTTTGTGCTTTCTTAATTCTCTGGAGATGTGTCTGCCTCAGAGCCAAATAACAATAGGCTCAGACCACACAGCCACTTCCTGGGCTCCCTGAAAGAGGGCTTGTTTTTTTTCTGCCACCTTCACACACTTACACATATGCAGCAGGTGGGAGGGACAGCTTATCGCTGGTTGCTACATAGGAAACCATAAACACACTGTCTCAAGGGCCTCTGCGACTGTCTTATGCTTCCCAGGGCCCCTCGCTCTCCCTCTTGGTTACTGTCAAAAAGTCTCAGGGAAACCAACTGGCAACTCCCACTCAGTGCAGTAGTGAGAAAAAGAAAAAATGCCCAGAAGAAACACAGACTTGAGCCCCTAGCCTGGAATTCTAAATCACAAGCAGTTTGCTACCCAAGTTTGTAGCATGCACCAGAAAGCTTTGTCTAGTCAATACTTCCATGAGGACTCTGAAGCGTGGTACAACAGTAGGAGCCACATAAATGGTCAAGTCCACTGTGACTATCTGATTACCTGGCTTAAATCTGCTCCCAAAGTTGGGAGCTCCAGGGCCCATGTAAATACCTTTAAACAAATCTTACGGCAGAGGCATTTATGGTTTTTGCTCCAGGAAGCTCACTGGCCCGTCTGGGAGGGAGTCCGGTGCTGAGACATTTGTCCTAGTGGAAAATTCTCAGGACTATTTGTATGAATGTGCTCAACATGGCTATGTTTCTTCGTAGCTTTTCAGATGGGTTCAATGGGGACATCAAGGAAGCGTGCTAAACCAATTCCTCCCTGGAAGCTTCCTGTGCTTCATGTCTGCTTGTGACTCCCAGGGAGGCATATTTTATAAAAATAGCAACAGTTAGTTATCATTGCTGACACATTTCACACTCTCAAATTGAAGCTAACAATTGTATTACTCTTATTTCCCTCACTTTCCTCGAGAAACTCCAACGATGCCACATTTTTCTGTGATTTCTTCTCAGCCAGTTCTTTGTGTACTTTTCATACTGTTTCAACTCAGTTTTCTGAGAGAGGTCCTAAAATATCTGCTTTGTTTGTCATGTAGGCAGGGGAAAAGAGGATTTTCTAAGTTGAAAGTAAAACTTCAGGTCAAGATTGCAGCTATTAACTTGGGCTTTCTTAAAAAAATAAACATGAGGACTTCTTGGAAGAAGTGTGCTTTTCTCTGAAGAAAAGGTGTGAGGACATGGTGCTGTTAGACTCAAATGAGGAACACAATATATACTCATACTCACTAAATGTTGAGAAAAACTGTCACTGTTGTTTGAGTGTATTGGCAAGGCCTGTAATCCCAGTCTCTGGGAGGTTTATGCAGGAGGATGGGATGATCTAGCCCAGCGTGGGCAATCTAGTAACTTACCAAGACCCTCTGAGAGCAATCGGTCAATTAATCAGTCAAGGCTGGAGATGCAGCTGAGTGCAAAGGCCCTGGGTCCAATCCCCAGTACCTCAAAAAAGGCATTATTATTGTTATTATCAAAACTTAACAAAAATGATTTTGTTTATCACTCACGACACCTGTGGGTTGGGTACCTCATTGTTTCCCTTACTTCTTGGGAACATCTACACTCCCAGTTGATTCCTGTGGTCCCAGTCCTGCTTTCTGTGAAAAGAGAAAGAAAATATATGGGATGAGTTAAAAGATGCCAAATGAATTTTTGCCCTGAAGCCAACTGTTTATTCAGCTCATTCCACTAACAAATAATTTCACTGGTGATTTATTGTTTTCCTCAGTGAAATTTTCCTTCATACATCCATAATTAAAAAGGGCGCAGAACAGTAAATTGGTGAACCTGTCATATAACATTTGTTAGCATTAAAAATCAAGGAATCATAGCTTTTAGGAAAGAAAAATGAAGAGCTTAGATAGACACCAAGATAGGGATTTTTTTAAAACTGGCTTTTATTTTAGATGTGAGAGACTCGGGGGGGGGGGCGGGATGTGAAGAACTGAGATGAAAATATAAATTGAATGTAATACCATGTCTTCCAGTGATGGCCTAATTTCCATTGATATTGAAAATATGCTCATTAGCAAGATGCACATACAATATTTGTAGTTTCTCTTAGAAAAAAAAGTTTTGCCTTTTTCTTTTTTTTTTTTTTAATCGGAACACTTTCCAAGGTTGGGAAGAGGTATTGAATTACCCACCTCACTCATATATGTAAGTCTTTATTTAAGGCAAATCCATAATGAAGTGCCAAAAGTAGCAACAGGCAAGCATTTGACTCTGAGAATCTGATTGCAGAGAAAGAAAATCTTAACCTTGACAGAGTTCAAATCCACAAAAGTGGTTTGGACCCTGACTTTGACATCATACCCAGAAACAGCTATGCAGTTCTACAGTACTGTGTGACACAGGACTCTAATAATAATAATCATACTTTCAAAGTAGGAGAGAGAAATGGTGGGAGAAATTAAAGACATTTGTATTTCTCCCATACAGGTTCTGTTAAAACTGAGTGACACTCTAGCATATTCTACAGACACAAAAATGAACTTGATATAAACTCTAGCTGTTGAGTTCATCCTGAAGTGCCCTACCTCTTCTCTTTCTTCCCCCACCCCCATGTTAACTGAGAACCTGATAAATCAGCAGACAATGTAGAAGCTCATTAAGCCTCCAAGTAATGCCTGGTCTCACAAGAGAATAGCATTTTGAAGGAGATAGAGAGTAACAACAATATAATCATGAAAAAGAAACACACCAGAATAAAAGAAACATCAATAAAATATACCGTGCACCAGTAAGGACCACCTCAAGATAAGACACTCAGTGAGACAGTAAAGATCACAAATGAATTAGTGTCAAGAAAAGGATGTTTGGTCTATCAAAGTATGTCAGGCTGGGTTGAAAATCACTGCTGCCTAGGGAACAGACGAGCAGTCCCAGCCCTCCATTTGAGGGGTAATTGTGCCAGTGACTCTGAATGCTGAGAGAGACTTCACAGCATCGCTTTTCTTTGCATGAAACACCCAATTTGTTGGCGCAGCCATGGGCCACCAAGTCAGGCTTCCCATGCAATTGGACGACAGTTCACTTTTATTTGCAAATCATCATCCTAACTTTTAGAATTTTATTTTGATGCAATTCCAAATTATAGAAGCAGTAGAAAGACCACCCCATACTCTTTACCCAGATTCCCCACTGGCATATATTAGCTTCAGTGTTATTCTCTCCTGACTGCCCATACATGAGCTTATCATTTTTTCTGAACCAACAAGAATAAGACCCTCCCCTTCACAACATGGCCCTTTACTCCTAAATACTTCAGTACATAATTCCTAAGAATAGGGACATTCTGTTGCCTAACCATGGTAAAATTACTAAAACCAAGAAGTTCCATGAAAATGTTAGCATTGAAATATTACCTAGTCCTTAATCCATACTCAGATTTCATGAATTGCCCTTTATCACTTTTCTCAAGCCCCACGTTCAGTTCACAATCATTTAGCTACCCCATCTCCGTAGTCTCTTTTAATCTGAAACCAGTCCCTTGCCTTTGCCTCTCTTTATTTTTTTAAATCTTGATAATTTTTACCATTTTAGTGATGCATTTTATGTATATAAACCCATTTTATAAATAGTCCAATGAATTTTCCACAGACTGAACAACGTGGAAGAAACATGGAAGGTAAACTTCACACCATCCAAACCTCCTCAGCAGTTAGAATTTATTGTACACACTGATTAGCCAAAGAAAAAAGAATTCTTCTTGACCACACCCTGCCATCTAGAATATGGCTCTATATCTCACTGCTCTCACTACTCTGACATCTCGCTGGAGTCTCAGATAAGACGCGAGGGTCACTGCCAGGGAGTGAGATGATGTTATTTATATTCTTACAGCAGAATGGCTCAAACTGTCTGTGATAAACGAAACTTGTATTCCCCCAAACCCCAATCCATCAGGAGCAGTTCTGTGTACCCCCTCTATACATGGCCCATGCGTGTTATGCACCCCGTGGGACTCCCCATGTGAGGGTGACATCATCCAAGCTGCTCCATACACTATCCAGGAGCAAAGCCAGCCCATCAAGTATTTTCTTTGACAGTGTCAAGTTTCTAACCATTTACTCTCAATTTCTGTGTTTGTTTCATCAGATGCTGATTGGATCAGACCAGTGGCATATACTTAAAGCAGCACTGAGCGAGTGCAGTTAGGTCCTAGCAAAGAGAACCCTACTGCAGCTTTAAATCCTCAGGGAACATTCCTGATTCCATTGCCTGTTTTAGGTCACTGTTAAATGCTTCCTGCATAGCACTTATCTCAGTTTGTAACTGTACAGTTATACTGTGCTTTTACTTATTTTTGCAGTACTGGGGATTGAGCCCAAGGCTTTCACCCTGAGCTACATTCCCAGCAAGGCCTTCACACTGGCCTACATTCCCAGCCCATTTTTCATTTTTTATTTGGAGACAGGGTCTTCCAAAGTCACTAACTTGCTCAAGCTTGCACTTGAGATCCTCCTAGTTCAGCATCCAGTACTTTCTTTTCAGATGATTTTGTTAATGCCTGGTACCCAGACCCAATTCTGATCTCCAGGAAACCACGGCTCCTTGAATTTTGCCAACCATGTGCCCTTGCTTGCTGCATAGTAGGTCCTCAATAATTAATAACCGTCTGGTGAAAGGCTGCAGTGGTGACTTCTGACAAATGATGAAACAGAATAAGATCACAGGCTAACCTGAGATACATGCAAGCCCCCAAAATTTGCATTTGTCGTAAAACAATAGGGATCCTTTTTTGCTTTGAGTATTTGAGGATTGTTTGTTTGTATGTCAGTTTGGGGTTTAAATAGAAGAAATCACACCACACCAAGCTGTGCCTTGTATATACATAGTAGGGTCTCAGAAAGCATCCATTTATAATGAATCATTTTGCAAGTACAGCACTACCTTAGCAATTAAGCTGCATGTTACTATTTTCAGGAAAGTCTGTGTTTATCCAACTGTATTTCTTTCTTTCTCAGAGAGTCACATTTAGCCAGGGCTCATTTCACTGTGTATTCATAACATCTATGGGGGTGGGGTGCAAAGTAATATTTTACTAAATAGTGAGAGCCTGATTTATTCAGGAAAATAGAGATTAGAGATGGTTTGCAGGGCAAGGGAGGTTTCAAAACAAAACCTGCGAGCAGGTTGGTTTTTAGAACATCAGTAGACACAACAGCTTCTTCTCCTCTGTTTTATTTTTCTTCCAGGAGTATCAGGATAATGATGGTAAAGGTTTATGTTTGAGTTGGGATCAACTGTCATCAGGATATCCTAAAACTCTCTTTCAACTACAGGACCTGATCTCTGGGACCATCATTTGAAGCTCCTTCCTGTGTGTGATGAAGTTCAGATGATTTGGATTCATTGTTCTTGTAGCCCTGCCTCAAATTACTTCTGAAGAATGGCAGACAAAGCAAGGGGAACCTTCTTTCATTGATCAGACCGCTGTTGGCTGAGAGAATCTTTTACAGTGAAGATATACATTGAAAGTGTGCATTTCTTTACCACTTGCTCAACTTCGTTTTCTTAGTCTCTAGGTGGCTTTAGTTATGACTTATAATGCAAGGATGGCATTTGAGGAGATCCAGCAGAAAAAGTAGCATAAATGTAAATGTAAAAGATACAGCTCATTCTAGTCTTTGAAATTGTTGGTGTGAAAAGAGCTCAACTGTGTTTTATTTAAACAAGGTCGGCTTCGACCTTGATTGACTTGCAGTAAATTGCCTGGTACAAGAGGCAAAAGGAAGTGGAGAGAAAAATGGCAATCAGGACCAAATGTTTCACATATTGATTGACAAGCACCAGAGATGTGCTAGAGTAAGATAAATTGGCCAACAGGGCCGATCTTGACAGCTCCCGAGATGGGAAAATTGGTCTTGTTAATTTGCTGCGGGAACCTTGTCATTTATGGAATGTGCACGTGAGTGTCTTCTAATTGTGTAAACAAAGTTCAGATTCCTGTGCGGCGTTGTTCTGTTATTGAGTTTGGTAATTTTTTGGTCAGAATCACCAGGATACATTTGTAAATGGCTTTTGAGTTGGGGAGGAAAAGGGAAGCAGTGCACCTGCTTTAAGCTGGCATTTTTGACTGAAACAGAACAAATTACTTGCAGAGCTTTTCGATTTAACAAAAGATTTCAAACAAACTCATGTGCATAAGCTCTTCTTCCATTCACGTTGCTCCATCATTTTCTCCTGCATACTCTTCATTGTCTTTATCTGGCCTCAGGCTTGGGTTTGTGGGGGTTTGGGTTGGTCAGTTTCACTTTATGGGTTTAGTGGTAGCCAGGAAAATCCTTCCTAGACTTTTCTTACCTCCACCCGTATTTCTTTCTCTTTTAGTTCACTCCTAATCACTTCACATTCCAATCCCCTCCTAGCTTCCCTCTTCACACTAAGCTGAATTAGTGAATGTCATCTCAGCCACCTCCTTAAAACTCTTTTCCTAAGAATGACTACATTTTGGACCAGGAAGTAGGCAGATTGCCAAAAAGATCCATCCAGAAGTCAACTTACAATCTTGTTTATCATACTTTCCAAGTTAGGCAAAGTTCATTTTTCAAAAATGTTAACGCTATAATTCAAGTTAAAGTATTTCCGCAGAACTTTCTTTGTTCTTATTTTTAAGTACCAGTCCTTCCTGTAATTCCCTGCTTCCCCTTCCCTTCCCCTCCTTCAGGACATTAGTCCATTCTTGATAGGGCAGAAATGATATTTATCGTCATTTAAATGGACTATATGAAAAATAGCTTTAACTTCTAAGACCTGCTCTTAATCACTTTCATTAATGCCACAGCTCAGAACAATGTATCACTTTCTCATTGTCTGAGAAAAAGATCCAGATTCAGAAATACTCACCATTCTCATACTGCTCTGTACAGACACTTTTAGCATTATGCCATTCCTGCATTAGGTAGGTCCCGCGGATGTTTGAAGGAGTCTGGTACATGGGATAATATAAGGGAGTGGTGAGGCCTGAGATTGAACCAGAAAATGCGTTCCCTACTGAAGGCATTCAGTGTTAGACACACACACACACACACATACACACACACACACACACACACACACAGATGAAATTGTTCTCCATGATGTAGAGCTAGCTATAGGATGTGTGCTTAAGCTTACCATTTTTAATCTTTTCCCAAGCACTCTCCCTTGATATTCTCATTTTTTACTTCAAAATAGCACTGGAGGGAAGGAACAGGTTGGGAATCTCTAATCTGAAATCTGAAATGCCCTAAACTCTGAGTGCTGATATGACACCAATGTATACAAACTTTATTTCATGGAGTTATTTTAGATTATGCATACAATTACTTTCTGGCCATGTGTTCAAAGTGTTCAAGAAACATAAATTTTGTGCATGGTATTGGGTCCCATCCCCTGGATGTTTCATTATATATATACAAATATTCCAAAATATTAAATAATCCAAAATCTGAAACATTTCCAGTCTCAAGCATATGGAAAGGGATACTCAACCTGTACCTGGGATTCCATTTTCCTCACTTTACACTGGAAACAGTGGCATCAAAAATTCAAATCAGGGCCGGGATTTAGCTCAGTGGTGCCGCCACCTGCCTTGCAAGTGCAAAGACCCGAGTTCAATCCCAGGTACCAAAAAAGAAAAAAAAAATTCAAATTAACTTGTTAGATGAAGGCAGGGAAAGAGCTCTGGATAACTAGTCCTGACCTTTCTTCCAGTGGCTTTTCCACTTATCACTGTCTGACCCTTTCAGTATCACCCAAGACCTCCTTCCAACTTCATCCTTTCACTGATCCAGTGGCAGAGCCTAATTCTTTTTTTTTTTTCCTGGTACCAGGAATCAAACTTTGGACCTTGTGCTTACCAGGCAGGCGCAGCACTGAGCTACATCCCCAGCCCCTGGGCCAGATTCTAAAAGTGTCTTCTCTCTCCAGTTGTCATCCACCTCTCCTTCCCACATCAGAGTCTACTGTACCCTCTTCTGGGTCCCCATGACATTTAAATCAGATCTCTTTTATGGTAGTTACCATATTGAGAGTAGAGCCACCCCTTTTTATGTGTAATCCCTTGCAGAAATGTAAATCCTTTGAAGTCAGAGGCTCATTTTCAACATTTCCTTCCTTCTGTCTAGCACAGCTCTTGTCATGTGCTTGAACCTCGCTGAATACTGGGGAATGAATTCAGAATGTGGATACATATAATGTAATACAGCAGCTCAGAAAGGGGGTCCGGTGCCCTTATGCTAAACTTTTTCTCCGTCTCCATCTATCCACGGTGACTGATTGGCAAATCATTTGATTGAGAAATGTTCCTGAGTCAGAAAAGAGAGGGCAAGAAAAGGTGTGGCCAGTCAGTTGCATTTGCATTGGATATTCATCCAGGGTAACTTGGAAGTGCTGGGTGCCTTTTTTAGAATGCTCAGGTGATGCTTTTATTGAGCCAAGACTCTTAAAACCCTGAAAAGAAAATGGCTGCAAATTATATTGAAAACTTAAATGCTAGAGTATTTTGGGTCCTCAAATTGCTAGCTTGGAATATAAATATGAAACTTACTCCCAAAGTTAAGGTTCACCAAGGACCACTTTATTAGAAAAAAAAAAACATTTTTGGATTCTTCCTAAGTAGCATCTTTCACTTCACATAAATGAATTTGGTTTCTCCCCTTCTACCTCCTCCAGAACAAGATTATACAGACTTAAAACCCACAGGATTACATACCTAAAATGTGCATTGTCCTAAGGACAGTAAAGCATCACAGAATCTTACTTATGGTTAGGATCACAGAAATAATTTTTCTCTTTTTTATCCACACATGGAGCTTTTCTCTGGCATCCCCTCTGAGGCCATCTAACATCTGCTTGAATACTTCTAGCCACAGCAAGCTCACTCCTGCACAGAAAAGCCTACAGTTGGTTGTGTACCAGTCCATTCGCTAGAAAATCCACCCTCCCACTTGCCCACACTATGTTTTCAGTTTCTTGTATTCCTTGGCTCCTGCTCCGCTCCATGCAGATGAATGCAATAAATGCTAACTTTCTTCACTCACAGAACTGGATCTTACGGCCTGAATTCATTTTGTGCACATGCTCACCCATACCTGCCTGCCCAAGCCTCTGGTTCTCCTGCCAATCACGGCTGCCTTTAGACTTCCACCCACCTGACCCAAATTGAGTGCTCTCCCACAAGTCTGCCCTCTCTCTTTCTGAAATACCTACCTTGGAATGTTAGTGCCCGTGTATGTGGAGCATTGTACAGTAGGACATGAAGAGGTATCATTTCTCAGGATCAGAACTTCTATTCATTGTTCATTTGAAACAGACACTCAGTATTTCATACAGATGGAGAGCTCCAAAGCCTCTTCTATATGTGCTTCTGTGAAATCAAATTTTTCCACCTAGTATTTAATAAGTTTATTTTTTTTGTAACCTAAGGATAAAACTTTACACTTAACCTTTAGATTTTGTTTTGGCTAATTTGGACATTATTGGATCTTCATTATCTTTTCCAGCTTATAGGCTTGTTTTTCCATCTTTGTGTTCTGCGTAGGTATGCTGAGCTGTTTCCACATTCATTTATCTTCTCGTCACACATACTGAGCATGTCTGGTGGCAGAGCCCTGTGGTATATATACTCATTAGAAACGTGCAGAGGAATGGGATTCCACAAGCTACTGTGAGTGGCTGACTAGATCTTGAGAGCTGGCTAGTTATGAGAATTGCTTGAAAGTGTTAAACAGTAAGTGAATAATAGAACTGCCATAAATCTTACCCTTGTATTTAAAGCTCAAGTGCCTGTAATTATTAGTTAGGCAATATGAATAAATGAAATAGCCAAGGGTAAATAAAAGGAAATGGTAGGGTTTGTGGTAATGTGGACAGTGTACATTGAAATCAAAGACTTTAAAATTTGGTTTTCTCTCTCTCAATCAATCAGTCAATCAATCAAAAGAGATGAGGAGATAGAGACCACTTCCACTGGGTGACTCTGCTTCCAAAAGCAGCATGAGAGCCCAGCAGTGGACTGGTCTATTTCTCCTGTAACCCCGCAGCCCACTCCTCTTAACACTTTCCTAGACAGTCACTGCTGACAAGCTCTTGCTCTGAACATGTTTCCTCTTTGGGTAGTTGTTAAGGCATTGGTTCACTAACTCATGACTTTCTTGCCAGAGCTGACAATATCCATGTTATTTCCGTTTTTATTTATTTAATGGTTCTCAGAAAGCTCAGTTGCCTGGCTGAAGAATTTTGGAGCAGGCTAAATATCCTTCCTTCTTCTACCCCATTGCCAGTTGCCTGCTACAGATGATGCTAGATAAGATGGGCTACTGAGAGCAGACATCCTTTAAAGACATATCGTATGTTGTGCTCGTTTCCTATTGCTGATGTGACAAATTACCATAAACTTGGTGGCTTAAAACTACACAGATTTATTACCTTACATTTTTGGGGGTGAGAAGTCCAAAAGAGGTGTCCAGGGATTGAACTCAAGGTGTTCTGAGGACTGTATCCATCCATCCTGGAGAGGCTTGGAGAGAGAGTGTCTTTCGGATGTGCATATGTATGTATGGAAGTATGTATGTATGCATGCATGCATGTGTGTGTGTGTGTGTGTGTGTGTGTGTATTTGGCTTCTACAGGCTGCCTGTATGCCCTACTCTCAGCCCCTCCCCACATCTCTCCAGCGTTGGCTTTTTGGTCCCATCTCTTCCTTGAATTCTTACTTCTTACCTCTTTCAAGAGCCCTAACTTCATTACATCTACAAATCCACTTATGCCACATAAGGTAGCTAATAGATTGGAGAGGGGTGTTTTGCCTCCTCCAAAAAACTACTGCAACACTTCTGACATCAGATTCTGACTTTCTTAAGTCAGACACAGCGAAAATTTTTGTGTGTGTTTTTTTCTCTCTACTAATAGTCAACACAGAAAACATGTCACTTCTCATCCCTGCTAATGTGGGGAAATCTCTCCCCACCAGCAACCAATCAGTTCTCCACCAGACCACAAGCTGGGTGCTCACTGCTGGAATTCAATTCCTGTACTGCCTGGAGGCAGCCTCAGATGCCACAGCTTACGAGTTCAATCCCCCAAGACTGTCCCTGACCTCAGACGCTCATCAGTGGTTCCAGGCTGTGATGTGCACTTCTGACCAAGCAGCTATAAATCAAGGTTCCCATAATGCCCTCCTTGAGTTCCACTCATTGGCTAGAGCAGCTTATAGAATGCAGGAAAACACTTCACTCACATTTATCTATTAATTATAACGGATGTTACAACGGATACAGAAGAAGAGCAAGATGGCAGAGATACCCAGGGCAAGGTATGGAAGAAAAGGTGTGGAGCTTCCCTGCCTATCTGTCCATGACCCTTGAGGAAGCTCCATAAGTCCAGCTCTCCAGGAAATCCCTGAACCCTAGTCTTTGGGGATTTATGGAGGCTTTGTTACATAGACATGATTGATTTCATCATTGGCCATCGGTGATCAGCTCAAACTCAGCCCCTCTTCCCTGCACAGACATTGTGAGGTGGGACTGAAGGACCCAACCCTCTAACCTGCCTTGGCCTTTCTGGCAATGGCCCCTACCCACTAGCAGCCCAGTCGCCGGTCACCTCAGCAGTGTATGACAGACACTCTTAACACGTTGGAGATTCTAAGGATTTTTGAAGTTGTGTGCCAGGAAACGAGAGGAAGATCAATTATATATTTTAAATGTCATGGGGACATGTTTACAGGTCCTAGGGATTAGGACATGGATGACTTTGGGGCCATTCTTGTTCCCATACTCCACTCATAACTTCCATTCTAAGGGGCCATGGAGCCTGGGATAGAGGTGGGCAGAGAGGACTGGTTGAGGAGGGATATTCCTCTAGAGTCTTGTGATAGCCTCAGTCTCTGTCCTGTACTGGAACATCAGGCAGAGAGAGAAGATGGAACCCCTCCCTGAATTCAAATTTTATTTATTTTTACAATTTTTTATTAGTCCATGTTTACAATACATAATGTTCACATTCTTTGTCTGGAGTTGGTCCATGTACCCAGCACATCTTAATTCCTTTTTTCATCCCCTTTCCCTCTCATTCCTCCCCCTACTTCTATCTCCTGATCCCATTTCAATTTGAGAAAGATCTCCCTCCCTACTTAGTTCCTATTATCTGTATTTTATTTTTGTCTTTATTTATAATTTGGTATTCTCATATAAGAGAAACTATGATATATTTAAGCATGTATGTCTGATTTACCTCACTTAATATTATAGTCTCAAGATGCATGCATTTTCCTACAAATGACTCAAGTTTATTTTTCTTTATGGCAGAGTAGTACTCCATTGTGTGTAAGTATCACATTTTCTTTATCCATTCATCTGTTGAGAGACATATAGGCCACTTCCAAGATTTAGCTATTATGAATTGTGCTGCTATAAACGTGGGTGTGGCATGTATCACTGTGATATAATGTGTTTAACTCTTTGGGGAAGAATTCCAAAATTTAGAAGGACAAATTCCGTCTTTCCTCCTCTCACATTCAACCGAGAAATGGTGTGGCCTACATTCTGCAAATGAACAATGCAATAAATACAAACTTGGAAAGCCAGGTAATAACTTCATGGCTACTACCAGGGAGGGGTTACAAAGCTTACTTTAAAAGAAACCCCTCTCCAAAGCACCCAGTCCTAGGCTATAAGGAGAAGCAAAGAAGCCTGGACCATCACCTGGTCTCTATGGAAGGATTGGCCTTACCTTGAGTTTTTCCCATTAACTTGCAAGGGGTTAGTAGCTGTGTAGGGCTGGATTCAAGATTTGTGTGATGCCATATTTGAGGCTTGGCATTACAAATGCTAAATAATTACAACTCTAAGTTTTCTCATGTTCATTCACAAAGGTGTGATCTTTCCCAGTACTCCTCTCACTGTCTGGGTGCATGAATCACTAATTATTGCCCTAGTTCCTAGAGATAAATTTCTATGAACCCAGAGCAAAGAGCAAAGTTTCTAAACCTACTTGTAAAGAAATGTATCAGCCTTCCTGGAGCTCTGTCCACTTCCCAACTTGCAAATGACAATGGCAAGTGGAGCAGGTAGAAGCTCCACTGGAGGCTTGGTAATCAGTGTGACAGCCTGCAGGGTGGGGTGGAGGGAATAAATTGTGAGAGGGAGCAGTTTGATTTCAGTTCATCCACTGACTCATGAATTTTGAGGCCTGATTCACAATTTCTTATCCTGGATGAGAAGAAGCTAGATCAATGCATTTGCATAATCATTATATTATTTTTAAATGTATAGGGGATAAACTATACACATATATGCAATATACTTTATATACATGAAATAAACATATATATACTCATATAACTAAACTATCTGTTTATAGCAACAGATACAACACACATCTTTATTTGAAAGCCTTGGTGATCTGAGACTTAATCATCAAGGATTTTAAGCAAGGATTTTTACAATGCCAAACATTATAGAAATACTTGTTAAGGTAAGAAAACTTGCTACCTATTTCCTTTCTAGATGTTATTCTAGATGTCTTGTTATTTTAAGACATGAAATTTCTCTGAAAAGCTTTCAACTTGGCCCTTGTGTGTGAGAACACCCAGCGCTCAGGGGTAAACTTAGGATTAAGCAGAATAAAAAAGTTCTGGCATGTAAGCACCAGTTGGGGGTATTTCTGTCCCTGTGTGAAGCAGAAAGAGCAAAAAGGCATCCTGTGGACAAGACTTGCTTGGGTTTTTCTGCAGGGGGGAAACCTCAGATTCCAGCAGCTCAGGGTCTTCCTATGGAAGAGTCACAGAATCATTCCCTCTTTTCGAAAAGTCTCAGTATCAGAGTTGCTGATAGCATCTTAATTGTTCCTACAGTTTTAAAAAAAATACGGAGAAAATTGCTGTCTTATTAGCTGTTTATTGCCTCTATCTATACTATATGTGGAATTGTCCCCATGCCATAATTCTCATTCCCCCATTACCAAATCTTTGATAAACTTAATGGAAAACCAGCAGCAGGGGATGCTTGAAATGATATCTAAATTAATTGAGAAGGCTTCCAATGAAGTGCTTGGAAAATGTCTGTATATATTTATAAAATTATAGGTCATTGACTCGTTTTCCAACTTTTGTAGGGTTTTGTAAATTTAAGTCACTCAAGTCAAAAGAACTAATAGAGGCACAATTGAACTTAATATATTATGTCAAGATTTACAGTAACAAATTATTGTTTTTAGCTATGAAGATATCATTAAGCATGTGCTAGGCAATCAGCACATGACTGTAATAGGTTCATGAAGGAAGGGCTTTTTTCTAATCATATTCAGTGGTGTTTTTCCCAAGACGACGGCAGCTTTTATAAAATGATGGTTATATCTCCTCATTATAGAATCTAATCTCCCCAAAAGACATTCAGCAGCTGCAAAATGCTAGCATCTTTTAGTTGTGAATTGTTTTTTTATTATTTATCCCTATTTAACTAAAGAAGAAAAGACCATCAGATGATTTAACAAGACAAGAATTTAGTGGTTTTAACATTTGACAGCACCCAATTGTTAGCCCATGCATTGATCTCTTTAGATCTGGGCTTAATAATAGTTGATGTTTTTTGTTTGTTTGGTTTGATGCAGTTTTTTTCTTTCTTTCTTGCCTTTACTGTGTAAATGCGGCATGAGTTTTGTAGAAAGCAATTCTGCATGATCAGCTGTTTTGTATTTCTCTTTAGCCTGGAATTTGGGGTGATGCGAACTCATACAATTTAAGAAATTGCAGAATTAGATAAAAAAAGGGACACAAGTGTCCTGTTGAAGGTCAAGTCTTGACAGCAGGTATCGTGATGAGCTGCCTTTGTTACCACAAAGTGATACAGAAAACCCTAAGCCGGGAACCACTTTTTGAGTGATGGGTATTATGATTTACTGGAGCACATCCTGTGGCAAATGATGCTCCTCTATGGGACACAATTTTAGGATCTTAAGAAAATGATCATGCTCTGTTTGAGACTGCTGTTTAAAATTTAAAAATAAAATGGCACTAATGAGTTTTCACACCACTCTATTGGTAGAACTCTCGGGGGACAATCAACCAATTTAAATAAATAAGGCCCCATAGCCCTGTGGGAGCTTATAGAGGTGAGACATCCATTTTAATGGCCGCTCAGTTTGAGCAGAGGAAATTTCACTCATAACGTACCTTTAAGGAGACTGCAGCAATGTGATTTTGTGGTAATATCTGCTTTGTTGCCATTTTAAGGCAAATGCTTGCTTTCCTTTACAGGACTTGGCATATTTTCCTGGAGAGGTTTAAATAGTTTCTACACCATTAATACTGCATGCCTTTCTAGAATGGTGGGTCACTCAGAACAAATTAAGCAACTTTTTCATTCCATAGACTAGTTCCTTTTCACCTATTCTGTTCAGACTAAAGTTGTTTATTCATGGACATTTCCTCTCCAAGCTTTGGCTTTTCAACTTTATAGACAGAGATACTTCTTCCAGTTTTGTGATAAAATAACCCAACTACAACAAAATTCAAGTAAGTTTTTTAAAAAACTTATTAAGCATTACATAAATAGCTGCTTCCCTACCATGATAACAACTGGGAATATTGTACTGTTGCAAATCTACATTTCTACTTATTCAATAATTGTACCCTTAATGCTGTTTACTATTTCATTTGTATTATTTATATATCAACCAAAGAATATGAACACTAAAGAATAATTTCACATCACCTATCTCCCATTTCTTTTTATTTTAAAAGCCCTGAAGATATAGTTCTCCTATAAATAATAATAAAAAGGCACTGTATTAATATTTCAGCAATGATCCCCATCTACTTGTACACATTCGCAAATGCATGTTCTCTAATATATACACACACCCCTCCCTGTAAATTAACTGTGCCTGGGGCTTGCAAGAAAATCAGGTCAAGCTAAAGAAGAAATCAGAGAACAGGACCAAAATTAATTTACCACTCTGTACCACATGTGAATATGAGCTTGCAGGGGGAAAATGGTTCATTTTCTGGCCCATTCCCATCCCTGCACATGGTGAAGACGTAAACCCTAAGCTATCTCTAGTATCTCTTGCCTGGATGAAGATGAAAGTTCGACTCTCTTGGCTTAGATTTCACTGAATTTCCCAAAGTCCAGGAAATGAGAGATGCCTGCCTTGCTAACTCTATTCCAAAACAGCTAAAAAGCCCTTTTTGCACCTCTTTTCCTGAAAGGCATTGTTTTAGTAAAATTATGAATAGAATCACGATTTGTCTATCCATTTGTGAGCAGTTTTCTAGGCAACAATAAGCGTCATTTTCAAATATTTAGAATGATTTTCAGTGCAGCTTTGTCTTTCATATTATGCTGTGGGTTAAAGCAAGCATAGAGCACAGAAGTGGAAATACGGTAAAAATAATGCCTCTCTTAGCATATTTATTGATGAACTATTTTTGGCTCCTTTCTGTAACATCCACATTAATCCATCAGCAAAACATATTGACTTTGTCTTCAAAATGTATCCGGATTCTAATCTGTGTCACTTCTGTCTCCACCACCACCACCCTTGCCTGAGGCCCAGTCATCTCCGACCTGGCTTAGGATTATGGCAGCCACATTCTACAGAGCCTCTGTACTTCAACCCTTACCTTCCGCTGGTCTCTTCTCAACACAGCAACTAAAGTGAAATCACTAACCACACATAAAAGCGTGTCACTCTTCCTTCGGGACCCTCTAGCACTTTCCATCTCTCCCAGGGTTTCAGCCCAGTCCCATCTCTCATTCCACTCTGCTTGATTTCCCTGGAATGCGCCAAGCATGCAGCCAGCTCCAGTCCTCTGCTCTTCTTTGAGTCTAGAATGTGCTTCTCCTGAGAACAGGGCTCCTTCCCTCACTTCCAGGGCGTCCCTGCCCAAATGTTATCTTACCCGGGAGGTCAGCCCCCAAGACCTCATTGTAAGTAGCATCCACCTTTGACCCCTGCTCTGGATTCTCTGTTCTCCTTACCTTTATCTACTTTCCCCCAAAGCCCATATTTATACCCAGACAAATAGTTGTGCCTTTTTCTGTGTGTGTCTGTAAATATGTAGTCTGTTTTCATTGTTTTAAAATTTTTACTATTATTTGCTTGTTGATTTTCTTTCTCCTGTCCAAAATATAATCTCCAAGCATAAAAGAATTTTGGTCTTTGCTTCATATCCCTAGTCAATACAGTAGAGCCTGACATGTATTACACTCTCAAAGAATGTGTGAAAAGGGAGAGGGAGGGAGGGAGGGAGGGCAGAGGGAGAGAAGGAAGGAAGAAGGGAAGGAAGGATGGAGCAAGAAGGAAGAAAGAAGAAAAAGAGTTCAGGAATCACTTTATGGCTGGCCTAGGATCTCTAATGGAAATTCCCTAATAGTCCTTTTATCTTTTACATAATTGGTTATTCTGATGGAAATTCCCCACTAGTCCTTTATCTTCCATGTTCTCATACTGTACAGAAATGATTTCAGTTTAAGTATATATGTTCCAACTCCTTTCTTAAATAAACAATGTGACTAGTTTACTGGGATCATTTTTTAAGAGGTACTGGGGCCAGGGAGCTTACTATTCCAGTTTCTGCCTTGCATTGACCAGTCTCTCCCTCCCACTCCCATTTTGCCAAATTAGCCAAAGAAACACATCCTTACCTCCCAGGTGAACATTAATTACCATTTGCACCATGCTTTGAGGTCCACAGATGAAAGCAGTCATAAAAGAAAAAAGTGTTATTACGTTGGGAATGGTTATAGGCTTTCATTTAGCTCTGGAAACCAATCAAGTGGGACTGTTGAATCATGAAACTAAGGTTGGCCAAATATTACAGTTGTTATAATTAATTTGAGCTTAAGCTACAACACAGTGTCATGTTTCCTTTAAATGAAGTTAAGTCCTCTAAGGATGCGTGAGTCTATATGGGTCTCAGTTTTCAACTAGGAACTAAAATTTTCCAGATCTGCAAAAGATAGAAAGCCAAATATGTCTTTGACTTGAGGTGGGGCCGGAAGAATATCTGGGTAGTTTTCTTACTTTTGAGATATCCTCTAAATGATAATCTATCTCCTTGACCCCACAAAATAGTGCCAAAAGTACTCACCAAATTATGGAGACTTAGAGCCAGAACTCCTCTAGGCTGAGAATTCCTTTTCTTGTTGAATGACAAAACACTGTCTGTGCTTCTGCTGGTCAAGTCTGCTTAGAATTACTAAAATAATTCCTATGATTAGGAGCTTATTACCTTGTAAGTATACTGATTCTGATGTTGTTGAGCAGCTATTGTTAGAAAGCTCTTTGCCTATTTGTCCATTTTGTCAGCAAATATTTATTAATCACTTTCTGTGCACACTTTTAGGATGCTTTGGAAGATGGAAAGATTAAAAACAACAAAAATACATATTCAGCAACCACCTAGAGCAGTTCTCCAGCCTAGAAGAGAGCCTGAAATATTGAAATGTAGTAGGTATTCAGTAAGTGTGTGTAGAGAAAACGAATGAAAGGGTAAATTACCCTCTAGGAAGAAGGATAGAGCACATGACTAAGGTACCATAATACCAGGTAGAATGCACATAAAGGAGAGGCATATAAACACAATGTGTATGGAGCTGAACCTGCCTCCTGCATAATAGCTTTTATTGTTCATAGTGCTGACACCTGAACTTACTCGTAAAAAAGTCCATGCTTTCTTCCTTAGTTCATGGCTCAATTATTTGAGAACTTCTACAACTTTTTTTCCTCTTTTACAAGTTTAAGAGCTGTTTGGCCTTTAATCTTATTTCTAGTGTCCACATCCATCTTAGTTTCCTCCCCTGGGCAACTCAGCATCTCAACCAGGCTCTAATGATATCAGACTAGATTGGAATAAACCAGCCACTCCTGATGTGCTCATCCCAGCATGCACTGCACTGGGAGTCTCTTTCCTGTGACCATGCATGCTTTCCTTCCATCTCATGCTGCAGGAACTACTTGATCACGGCATTTTTCTTGTATGAGTCATGTATTCACATGTGGAGAAAACCCAGTATTTCAAAGAACATAATTTGAAAAATAAGAGTTTGATACTATATGTATGTGGGGGCTTTGTGTGGAGGGGATGTTTTATACATTATGCATTACAATTGTAGAATGGCAGTCGACTGATACAATCTGCTGTGAAACCATCCTTTCTTCCTCCTAATTTGAGCTTTGGGTTTTCTGCTTTTCTCCCAACTTGCAGAAGAGTATTATTTAGTGTACAGAGCCTCGGACTCGGGTCACTAACTTGCTCCATGGTCTGAAAAAAAAAAGCCATATTCTTTTTCTGAACCACAGTTTTGTCATTAGCAAAGTGAAAGTGCTTGGTCAGATATATTACCTATGTTCATTCTAAAGCTAGTTTTCAGTAGAGTTTATCCATAACTTTCACTTTATGTAGATAATTCCATGACCTTTGGTAATCTTTGGAAGAGATCAATTGATAGTTAGAAAAGTATTCTAAGTAGAAATGTAGCAAAGGGCACAGGCAGTATGTCAACCTTAGCCCCAACTTCTAAGCCTTACGTAACAGAACTATAATTGTGAAACCTGTGTGAGCTACTAGCTATATTGTCTTTGTTCTGCATCTGTACAATGTGGCATGTTTCCTAAGACAAGGAAAAGCCTGAGCAGTTTTGCATGTGTTAACTGACGTTGGCACTTCAGTCATATCACTTCTGCTGAAATGGGGTTTGCCAGTTGCCCACACAAACCCGCTTCCTCCTGACTGTGGTGGTAAATCATTGCATCCCCTGACAAGCAGATTTTTCATTCACCTTGGGTCTTCCACCATTTCAACCCCAGTTGATAGTTGCTTCTTATTTGGCAGCTAGGATTACTTGGAAACAGTGTCAAAAAAAATCCTTTCCCTTTCACGGCCCCGACAATCACTCAGTGGCTGTGCCTGTTGCAGTCTTTTCCATGTCTCTGCTCCCTCCCTGCTTTCCCTCCTCCTTCAGTTTCCTCCCCTAATTCAACCCGCTCCCCACAGAATAGGCAAATGCATCTCAAGGTCAGGGGTAGGGAGGGGGTGTCAGACAAAGTTCAAAAGTGCTTACTGATGTTTCAGGACCACGGAGAGCAGTGCTGAGTGTGATGACCAGAGAGATACCCATTTCACTCAGCCTTTCTCTGTAGTTTTGAGGCCCCATTTGGAACCCCACAGGTGGTGGAGATGACAAAAACTCTACAAAGAAGATTTGCAGTGAGAACTGTTCTCCCCAGGGCTTAGGAGCCAAGCATTGCATCGTCACATTCAAAGGACAGATTGCATCTGGACTCAGATGCCTGTCCTAATGTCAGCCCGCTTGGCATTTACCTTCTTTCTAAGGCTGACCTCTGAAGATAGGAGCAGGCTCCCAGGGCATTGTTCTAACCATGCAAATGCTGTGGCCATTGTTTTGGCATGGAAGAGCTGCCCGGTCCCTTCCAGTCCAGCACTGTAATTTTATCAACTCTGGCTCAGAGAAGCCTATATTTATAATGCTAATTAGAAGGGCACACATTTAATTTGAGTGGAAGACTGTTTGTATCTCGCTGAGCCTGATAGCACAGGGCTCAAGCAACAGCAGTCAGAGGCAAAGCAGGCCTTTCTCCCTTCTCCAAGTATTTGAAACAGGGCTTACTCTTGCCAGACAATTTCTCTGTTGGAATAAAAAGAGAGAGAGAGGGAGAGTGCTGAATATGCTCAAGCTCAGAAAACTTTGCGTTTATCTCCTGCCTGCATAATATATTTCTCTGTGCATTGAGAAAACATGGCTCTTTATGTTATCTAATTGTTTCCTGACACATTTAGCAACATTTCACACCCTTTAAAGTGACATTAACATTGCTGACAGTGGAGGTACTTTCATTAGATGGGCTTTGAATTGTAGCCAGGATGCACTGCAGGTCTTCACACAGGCTTATAAAAGGCAAGGCAGGCATTATTTATGAAAATAGAGACTTAACCAACAGTGCCCTGTGGGTGCACATTAATTTCGCTGACTGATCAATTTTGTGTGTGTATGTGTGTGTGTGCATCTGTATACAGGTGTGCACACAGATACACACACATACACACACACACAACCAACAACTTCCTGTGAGCTGACCTAAGATATCTTTACAGTCCACCAAATCTCTAGGCTTCATGGGCATTGTGAAAAATCTCTAGAACATCTCACTGTTCACATCTTCTCAACACAGCAGAGCAGAGGGCTATTTCAGATACAAATCAGTTACTTCAGTTCCTTCATACCCCGTCCAGAGACTGAGGAACCACATGGTTGGGCATGAAGCTGACATGATTGTCATGCACCCCATTGTGGAAGACGTTCTCCTCCTCCTCCCTTAATGATTCCTCTTGCCCCTAAGGTCATTACTTCATGTCTCCAGCTGACTGAATTGATGCATAATTTTCTCTAGAGAGCGTTCTGCATGAGGCTTCAGAGAAAAGTACCCCCTAGCCCCTGGCTCTGCAGAGCACTTGGAGAGGAACGTCCAGGTTCATTTTGATCTTCATGAAAAAAATAAGCCAGACTTGGTGAAGATGGGGAAGGGACAAGTCAAGCTGTAAATTTCTCTTAGGACACAACCTCCCATGTAAGTTTGCCCAATGTTGATCTCCATACTTGTCATGGACACAGAGTAACATTTAGAGCCTGGAAATCTAAAGCTGAAGAAGAGAAGTCATTACAAATTGTCTTCACACTGCTCTCCCATCTACTCAACCTTCCTGCCTTTAACCAAATGGAATTACTCTTCTCTCTTTGCATTTCTAGCATTGCAGTGACTCTATTCGACTATTTATTGCCTAGTCAAAGGGATCTGAATTAGTATCTTGGCTTTGTCCATTACTTTCTGTATGACCTTTATCAAGTCTTTGATCTCTACAAGCCTCAGTTTACTCTTGTGTAAGGTAGGGATGATAATAGTACTTGTCAGATAGTATTGATGGGCAGGATTATATAAATTTCCAACCATGAAATGTGCTAAGCATATGCTTCTTACATAATGAAATTCAAGCAATTTTAGTAAATATTAGCTCTTTTCCCTACAGTATGGGCTCCATAATGTCTGAAAATTTTGAAAGTCTTTCTATATCTTTGAAAGGTATTTTTGCAGCCTTTTTATTGATTATTGATGGGTACACTCTCAACTCATCTTATCTTTAGCATTTTATTAAGAACCATTCTATGAAGAATAGGCAGGCAACCCATGTGTGCAGCAAAGAGATTAAATAGTTCATGTGTCTGTTGCCTAGAGCTTGTATTTTATCTTTGCTGTCCCTAAAGCACATAGCAAAACACTGACTTACAGTTGAGAACTGTTTGCTGTCTGCAGACAAAGCCTTCAAAAAAGGAATGCTTCCAATAATTGGAATGAAAGCCATTACCATTTGTAGAGCACTTTAACATTTGCAATGTACTTTCATATATGTTATTATTTAATCCTCAGAAGATTCTGAACGAAGAGTGGGACTCCTACCTCTTGCCCTTTTGTGCATAACAGTGAAACTTGCCATTTACCTCAGAAAGTTTATACAAATGTCTTTCATCCTTATATTAACTAACGAAATATATTTACATACAGTTTGTTTAGCAAATAACTGAACACACAAAAGTTAGGTGACTCTAGCAAAGTCAACCAGTAAACCATGATACAAACTTTAGTTTGATTCCCAATCTAATTATCATAGTAATTGGTACTTTATCTTCTCAAAGACCAATTAAATTCCTTGGTTATTTTCTATTCAATGTAATATGAGCTCTGAAGCCAGAATGCCTGAGTTCAATATCTTCCTCTAACCCAATCTTTCCTCCTTGCAGTTTAGTTTCCCCATCTTTAAAATGGGATATTTCCCACCCCTGTGATAATAGAAGAATATATGAAAAGGTCTTAGAAATAATGCCTCATATATTATGAGAGCTTAATCTTAGCAACCAGCAATAGCATTATTTCCATATGCCAAGAACTGCAAGAAGTGGATATAAAAAAAATGAGTAAGTCAAGTTCTCTTGGATCAAGGAAAATATGTTTTCAAAATGAGCCCTCCAAAAATTAAGCTTCACTGTGGGCATAGAGTTTCTTTAAATCTTTCACTAGAAGTTTTCCTTAAACTAACCCTTTTGGATAGTGACAGGATAATCCAAGTCTTAGGAGGTCCAGGATAGAGAGCAGAGTAGTTGTGTCCTGTGATTCAGCACGGAGACAATTCATAAGTAACTGTGTTGCCCACACAGCTTGTCATTTTCATCTTCTGTTGTGGATCAAATGGTTCCCCGGGGCAGGAAACTTTCTTAGTTACACATCTAACACTGGGGTTAGTTTCTGAAGTCTGAAGAGGAGCCAAAAAAACAAAAATGTGATCATACCACTACTGCTGAAAATCCCTTATAAAAACTCTACCTAGGAATCCAGCATATTCTTTCTTAATAAATCTTAGAGTTTTTCTACCAAGGTTGTGGATGTCCACTAAACTTCATTTGAGCACCACTTGATTTTTTAAAAAGTGCATTTACAATCAGAATCAACTGTTTTCAGCAAGATGCTTACACATTAGAAGTGCCTAAAATCTAACATGAACAGCCACAGGAGCCAACAGTGAAGTCAATACCAAGACCGTTGATATACATCTAATAAATGTTTGTAGAATAAGTTGTTAAAATCAGCCAATCCCAGTGGTTTTATTGTGTACAGGCTGTGTTAGGATACAAAGATATATCATCTACAGCGTCTACCCAGGGGCGCTCATGGTATGGTGAATGAGCCAGACAGATAGATAGACAAGCTGACATACTCCAAGAAAAGTGATAGAAGTGTGTGCTGTATATCAGTGAGGGATATGATCAGAAAAGACATAAAGAAGATGGTCCGTGAGAAGAAAAATTAAGGAGCTTTTCACAAGGAAGTTGAGACCACCAAGGAGAAGAACACACCTTTTACGAATAGGAAGGGATTTAAGGAAGAAAAACTATGTATTGCATAGTACAGTTGCTCTGTTGTGGCTAGAGTATAGGTCACAAGGGAGTGTGGTAAGAGATAATTACTATGCAAAAATTAGAACTATGTCACATAAGCAGTGGGACATCTGGGAAGAGTTGAGAGGAGTGAGCTGTGAGCAAATTTGGGCACTCACAAATATGTTAGCTCTTGTACAAGGAGAAATACAGGATGAGGGGATACCAGTAACTGTAATATGTTACACAGCTTTCCACCCCTATTTCAAACATCTGAGATGATGAACTTATAAAGAGGAAAGGTACATTCTGGCTCACAGTTTCAGAGGTTCATCAGCCCCCTTCATTTGGGGCTATGGTGAGATAACAGATCCTATGGGAAGCATGTGACGAGCAAAGGCACTCACCTCACTGATGGGAAGCAAAAAAGAGAAACAGTAGGAAACCAGAGTCTCACAGTTGGCCCCATGACCTAAAGACATCAAATTATTCCCTACTGCCACTGCCACCCAACACCAACCTGGAACCAAGCCTTTAATATATGGGCCTTGAGGGGACACTTAAGATCCAAAGTGTAGCAGCCTGTAGTCTAAACTGTGCTATCCAACGTGATAGTCACTCGCCCCATGTGCTATTTACATTTTAAGTCTCTTAAAGGTCGATAAAATTAAAAATGTATACCTCCATTGCACTAGCCACACGTCAATAGCCACATACTCATTACCATAGAAAGAGCTAGAGAGCACTACCTATATAACTACATAAATACTACCAAAATAACCATAGTATCACCTAAGGGAGCTGGAAAGTATCATTAATTAGGGTGCATATGGCAAGCAAGTAGAATTTCTGAACAGTAGGTGTTTGAGGAGCCATTGCCTGATGGTAGACAGTTGTGTCACTGCTGGTAAGGTAGATTTGTGTCCTCACAAAAGGAACCTGCAGATTCACTTCAATTTACTTCATGAGTATGAAAGGACCAGAATTAGGAAATTAGAAAAATAGTACTATTTCAAAAATATATTCTCTATCCATAGTGTAAACCATATTTGAAGCCTTCCAGAGAGCAATGCTGCCAGGAAGATGTGCAATATAAACGTGAAAGTTATTGGTGAGCTATAGTAATGACATCGAAATGCACAGAACCAAACTGTGAAACAGTTCCGCTCAAGCTCCTACATCAGGCCCTTTAACTGGGCCAAGTCCAACTACATGCCACCCTCCCTATAAATTATGTATAATAGCTCATGTGCAATCAGAATAGTTTTGCCAGGGCCATCTGAAAACGATTTGTTTTCAAGAAAATGCTTAACTGGGCTTTAGTGAGTTCGCTGAAGGGTGAGTGAAGAGGGCAGTCAGGCCTTCTGATGTAAAAATAAAAACTTGACATGAGGTGACTTGGAGCAGAGCAAACCCTGATAGGCTGATACCATCTCTTTGGGAAGACATAGAGGTCGTGACGAAAATTCTCAGATGAGCTTAAACAGCCTAAAACTGTGGGAACACTGTCCCTTGACTGCCTGTGTAAAGGGCTGCCCGACTCTCTACAACCAGGGCTTCGCCCCCTGGAGGAAGATGGACTGCAACTTCCCCCAGTGACTCCTTAAACTAGCTTTGGGCAAATGTTGCAATTGGTAATGGAAATTTATTTGTTTGACATTTTCTTGGGTAGAAGAAAAGAATTAATTATAAATTGAGTTTTCACTTCTTTCTACCCAATTCTTACAAATTGGGAAAAATAGCTACTTAAAAGTAGCTACTTAAAGTATTCTTACTTAAGCCATCACACATGTTAACCCAGGATTTCCGGACCTCCGCACTATTGACAGGTGAATTGCAGAATGTTTAAAACCTCCCTGACCACCACCTCCACCCACCCCACTGTCACAAAGTATCTCTAGACATTGCCAGATTTCCCCCAGGGACCAAAACTGGTGCCCCAGTTGAGAATCACTGATGAAGCCTAGGATTAGCATTAAGCATCACTAGCCTCCTATCAGGAAGATAAGTAGATAGGAAAATTTATATAAATATATAAAATAAATATAAAATGTAAATATAAGAAATAAAATACATACTTATATCTGTATTTTAATTGTAAAGTGCTGTTCTTATTGGGGGTTATTTTGCATTCTACAGTTATGATTAGAATTACTATCTTTGTTCTTTTTTAAAAAAAAATTTAAGGTGTAGGCAAGACAGTGAATACCCCCAAATCGAGACGGTTATGTAAAGCCTCATTGCCAGTTAGAAAGCAGACTGAGTTTCTCCCCAGCGCTGAGACAGAAACTGGCGAGCGTACACACTTGATTTGGTAAAAAGTGGACTGCCATCTGCCCGTACCTTGTCCTCACTCTTTGATATATGCCATATTCTTATGAATAGATTCAATGCTTCCTACCATCAGTGGTTTCTCTGGGACCCCACGTTCAATTTCTTCATATTTAATAGGGAGGTGGTCAACTTAAAGGACATGCACATTTTACTGTGGAGGCAGAATATCTGGAACCAATTCCATTTCTTGTACTAAATAACTGTGTGGCATTGGCCAGGTCATTTTCCCTTGTGGGCTTGTGATCAGTTTTGGGCAGGATGATTTTGGTTCTAAGTGCCAAAGACTAACTCAAACAGATTTACAATTTTAAAACAGGGTCAGATGGAGAATAAATCAATTCATACATTGAAGAGTTCAGAGGCAGGAGTGCTTCATGCCTGGGTGAAGGCAAGTGTTTGCTCAATTGTCAGAAACACCTCTCCCCAAATCTCATGTCTCTGCTCTCTTCTTTGATGACTCCAAGCTCAGGTGGGATGTCCCCTTGACTCACAAGATGGCTACACTTATTCCAGCCCACAGTACTCCAGAGTCACCCCTATGGAAAAGCACAGAAGCTTTCCTACCTCTGGCACAGCCATGCATCTACACTAGGCTGGAACCAATAACATTCAAGTCTCATTGGCTCCCTCTGGGCTCCTTGCACTTACCCTGCATCACACACGGTTCCCTGGGCCTTACATGTTTTATCTCTAATCTTTACAACAACATGAAGTAGACACTGATGTCATTAGAGAGGTGAGCAAAGTTGCCCAAAGTTGCCCAAACTCACAGGTAAAGAGACAGTACTAAGGACCTCCCTGGCTCCAAAGTTTTAATCTCTCCATTCTTCCCTTGGGCTCTGGAAAACAAATAAAGTTGGGTGGACCAAGAACTCGGAAATAGATTGCAGAGACCAAATATAGAAACAGCCAGCATGAAGACAGAAATAAGTATCTGCAAAAGACTATTAGGTGATGACATCTACTGGAGCCTCCAATTTCATTTGGGGCAGAATAGAAAGCAAGAATAGATTAGCTTGGTCTACCAAAACCACCTAGTAGGTGAACTTTAATGTAACACAACTCTAGGTTTAGAAATAACCCATTGTAGTTTGTGGCGATATATAAGCCTGACTTAATATCTTGGTTCTGACCTTTGGGTGTGTTATTAATACTCTGAGTCTCTGTACTTGTTCAACATCTGACAGTGTTGAGTATTGAAGGGATATACGTAAAATAACTGAGCCTTGTGTTCAACAAATGAAATAGGCTGAACAGATGTGTTGTGGCTTTATCCACCTTTCCAGTGGTGGTAAATATGGTCAGCAGGAGGCAAGGGAATCTAGCTGGGGTCTCTGGGAAGCTGCCTGTGTCCTCTGCAGTGGTGGCTATGGCTGCCGGCTTCTGTGCACTTTTCAAAACTGTCCTCCGAGGATGGAGAATTCCCTGTCACACAGCTCTCTGCAAGTTCCAAGTGCAGAACTAGGCAGAACATGAAAAATCTGATGTGCTTCCTGAAGAATATCTTAGTGGCAAGTAGCACTATATTTTTTTTAAAAAGGAATGCAAACAAAAGGCGGGTAATATCTCAGGTATTAAAATTACTTCTATTTACATAACAATAATGTAGACTTTTCTCACTTTTTAACTTTTTCAAAAATAGAGGTTTTATAAACCTCAAACATTTGAAGAAAAAGCAGATAATGTAATCAAGCATCTGAATTAATGGCAGGAGTTGGGAACTGTCATTAGCACTCTTATTTAAAGCCTCGAGCCAACTGTTTTGCGTAGGTTGGTAAAGTCCTTTTACAGTACACAAGTTTAACACAAAAAATGTATTTTGGTTATGTTCTTGAACTTACGATGCCACACAGGAGTTTTCAGTGTTTCACTCAAGAATGTTCTCTTCCCTTACAAATCATTTATTCTGAGTAAGCAGTCAATGTGGCTATTTCCAGGAGGAACCTTGTTCCTGCCTATGGTTAATTACCTCCTCTGGGATGAGCTCCATGGTGCATTCCAAAGAGGACCAGTAAGTTTATAATTCACATCTTGTTCTCTTTTTAGCAACCACTCTTGTCTAACATGGGAAATAATGAAATGAACCATTTAAGGCATGGGCTTCAGAGTCAGACGATGTAGGTTCAAGCCCCAGACCTACTGCCTGTTAACGGGTCAGTGTTAGAAAAGCTCATCCATCTAAGTCTCAGTTTCCTTCCCCTAAATAGAAAAGAAATCAGTACATGCTTAGTTTGTAAAAAAAAATTGGTGAATATTTAAAAAGAAAAATATACATGAAATATTTCAGTTCTTAGTACAAATAAAGATCACATACTGCATCTATGATTACGAGATCACTGAACTTATATTCTGGATGCAGTTATTTCTGATACTGTTTCATTTTGTTTTATTATCTCCTCAGCATGTCTCTATGTTCCACCAATATCCTGACAGCCAATCACTATATAAATGAATTATGTGTTGCCTACATAGAACACTTTAGTATCCGCTTGCCATTAATCCTTTGAATGAAAAAGAACCAGTTGTTTTAAGTGAATTTGGGGGATTGAGCCACCACACGCCCTCTATCATAAATTAATGATTATGTTTAAAGTGATTGGGCAGAGCAGCAATTTCTCTGTTAGTATTTACTGTTTGGGGGGGGATGGAGAGGAAACCATAACCCTTTGATCTTGTTGAACAAAGTTTGGATCCAAACCAAGTAATGAGCAAAGTGTGGCTGTTAGGGAGACAGCAGGAGTTAGAGCCATGGAGCCTGGACTACAGAGGTGTGATGAAGTTCTCAGGAGTGACTGAAAGGGAGAAAGAGTGAGGACTGGAGCATGAATGGCAAATAAGCACTATGCACCTGCTGCTTCTCCCCACTCTGAGTCATGGGTTTTCTGATTGGTGATGTTAGTGTTTCCCACTGAATCCAGGGAATCCACAGAATCCTTCTCAACATGGCCCTCACGATGGCCACTCCCAATCTATCAGAGTTAGCATGGAACTGCTTTGTCTGCCGTAGGACCTAGTAAGTCAGAATTTTGTTCTCCACTTGGGGATTAAACTCAGAATATTTACACTGAGCTACATTGCCAGCCCGTTCTTATTTTTATTGTGAGACAGGATCTTACTAAATCACCACATTGCCTGGGCTGGCCTCAAAAGTTGTGATCCTCTTGCTTCAGCCCCTTAGAGTGCTAGGATTACAGGCATGCCTGACTGTACCTTGTGGGCACTTTTTTTTTTTTTCAATCCTGGAAGATCAAACCTAGGAGTGCACTGTTACTGAGCTATACCCTCAGCCCTTTTATAACTTTTGTATTTGAGACAGGGTCTCACTAAGTTCCCCAGGTAGGACTCAAAATTGCAATCAATCCATCTATCTCTGCCTAAGTGCTAGGATTATAGATGTACACTACCACACACAGCCCAGAACATTTTTAAGAATTAAACTTACCACGAAAACTTATTCATTTGGAAACAGATAAATTAGCAAAATTTGAAGTAAAGTCTCCATGTGTAAGGTCACAGGGAAGCCAATCACACAGGTAACAACTAGTGAGATTTTGATTTATACAGGGATCTGGGAAAACATATATACACTTGCGGACCATGTGAGTTTAATGAATCACATCTTGCTGCCTTTGTATGTTTTCTTTTGCTTTTTTACCAGCTCAATTTAAACTAGTTTTCTGTATATTTGCTGGGGATTCTACCTACTTTAAATGGAACTTCCAAAGTAATTTGGGGATCAGGAGATTTCAGGATTGCATAAAGTGGGAACCAGATTAGTGCATCTTCCCTGTGTACCTCCCCATCCTACTCTAAGCATTTCTGTAAGAAAGCATGGTCCATAAAGTGAGCCTGTTTAAGTTCCAGCTTTCTCCCTTGTACTTCCAAACCTGCTTGTGTCTACACAGATGGTCTCTGTCAGTTGGAATAGTCATGGGGGAAAATGTAGCATAAGTGAGCAAAATTAGCAAATGACACAGCAAATAGAGAATAGCATACAATTTGATTGGGGCAGATCTAGGGATTGAGAAATTTCCCAAGTGATGGTAGCTACCAAAAAGCAGAGATGAAAGAGCCACCAAAGCATAGAATTACAAGGGACAGGGAAGTAAGAGGAATGAGAAAATTCTGTGACGTGTATTCTCAATAACCTGAAGCAACCACAGTGCTTTCATTGTGTTATGACTGCTCCTCTATTGTCTGCATTAGTATAAATTAAAAAGTGCTTCTGTCTGTACTATATGAAATGAATTCGTGCTGAACAAAATTTCAAAAAGTTCATGTGAAGAATGATTTCACAGCAACTATAGTATCAGGCTCCTGGAAAATTGCACTTAAACTTCAGTTCCACCTCAGTCACTCAAAGGAATTTAAAAATTGGCTTCCAGCCATCCTTGTTCTTCAACATGCAGCTTCAGACGTGCCTCAAGAGTACAAACTTTAAAGCCTACTGATTGTGACTTAAAATCTGTGCCTACCAGAGCCTCGCTGCTAAGTGGACGTCAACACTGACTTCACAGAGTTTGGTCAGGACCCTCCGCCCTCAGGAGTCTTGAAGAAGGAGGAGGTTAACATTGCTACGAAGGGGACACTTTGAACTTCATGACAAAATTATGAGAAAAACTTTGAGCTCTGTCAGATGATGGATGCTACAAATGGTTATTCAAAGAAATATTTCTTCCTTGAAACCTCAAGAATGCTTTGGGATTGGAATGTGGGAACCTAGAATCATGACCTTCTATAAATCTCTCTCCTTTTATGTCACTTTCTTCCTTTTTTGTCACCATGCTACTTGAATATGAACCATGTAAAGAGGATAGAGGATGACTTTTAGAATAGACCAACCAAAATTTGATTCCTGGTCCTTGGCGGTTAACTAGCTGTAAAATTTGATCTCTTTATGCCTCAGCTTCCTCATCTATGAAATGGGAAAATGCTTTTATTTCACCATATAGGAATATGTAATAATTATAACTTCATAGGATTGCTTTCAGTATTAAGTGAAATGATACATGTAAAAAGATTAGCATAGTGAGTGGCAGATAGTTATTGTGCAATAAATATTAGCAATTAAAATACAAATAGTGGTAGTTATAATTATTAGAAGTTATTATTATTAGAATCCATCAGCATGGATTCTGATGAAAGTCCAGTGTGTTCTGACTGCCTTTGTCAGAGCACCTGGTAAGAATGTCATGCCTTCTATTGCTCCCGAACAACTGTGAATGAATTGTGTTTTTCAAATCAAATTCCATTTATCCATTGATCTATTTCAGAGATGATTCCTTTTCATTGCAATTGTGTTACTGGGCAGGAGGCCCTACACTTTAAGAGAATTTTATCACTTAACTCTACCACTCCTTAACTCTACCACTCCTATCCTCAAAAAGGGTAATAGGCTAGTGATTTGAGGCTTCTGCACCACTATTTGTTGTGTTTTCTCTGCCCAAAAGTCACTTTCTTCTTTAGGTTTGCTCAGGCATTACCTTTCTCAAGAATCATTCTTTGACTCTACCTAGCCAAGCTGGACCATATGTCCTTTTTTTCTGTCCCTACAGCACCACGCCATTACATGACACTATCCTGTTCTTTACCACATAGTAACTAGGTGACCTATTTACCTCTCTTCCACTAAACTGTGAGCTGTCCAAGGGCAAGGATGATGGATCTTATTTTTCAGTCTTCAACATCTAACAAAGTACACATATGTTTTACTGAACCCAAATCATTCATCTGTAACATTTATTTATAACTTCAGTTTTTATTTTTATTAGTACACATTTGCAGTACATGATCACATTTCTCATTGGAAGAATTTAATGGGCTGAATAATAAATCATGATGTTTTAAAACAACAACAAACATTTGGCACCCACTTGAGTGTCTGAAAATGTTTCCATATATGTAGTCCCTTCAAAAAGCAGAACAGCGGAGCCAGGGATTTAGCTCAGTGGTTTGGCCACCTGCTGTGCAAGCTCAAGGACCTGAGTTCAATCCCCGGTGCCAAAAAAAAAAAAAAAAAAAACCTCAAACACAAAGCAGAACAGCGTATTTCTTCAAGCTCAGGGGCTTCTTTTCTGAGTTCCAGTTTTCTTTCCCAACATTCTGCACTTCCCTCCACACCTCTGACTTTAGGGCATATCCTATGGGCTCTCCTCTTGGCTCATTTTCCTGAGCTTCACAAATGAGCAAACCAGCAGACAAAGACCCCAAGATGTAAGGGTGAGGAAGGGGAAAGGACACATGCTGATTCCTCGCTCAGCAATTTGACTGAGTGAAACAGAAGTTGCATTGGGCTTTCATGTGAGAGGAGAACTTCTCAACCCAAGAGCGCCTCTGAGCCACTGCTCACTTTCTGCCAGGCTAGTTGCTTCTCTTCATGGCTTTGTGTGGCTGTGCTTCTTTCTTTCCATGGTGGTTCTCCCATGGTGTCCAAAAAACACATGATACAGACTGTGGGGACATGGACCATCTCTTTAGCATGAAAATATGTCACCTTTCCACCTGTGCTCCATTTCTACCCCAAACTAATGAAGTTGGCTTTAGTTTACTCTTTATCTGTTCATACAAATGGACTGTTCTTGAAGCAGGTGCTATTTTTTAGAAAGACACTGGTGATGCAGGACTGAATAACGTAGACAATAAGGGCTATAAAGAAATTTAAAGCAGTAGGCTAGGGCAGGTAGGTCAGCAACTTTCACAAAGGCAAACTTGGAAGGCTTGAAGAGAATAATCAGACTTGTGAATATTGGCCAGAAAATAGAGGCAGGGGAAAATGTTCCACATGGATGGAATGGGAAGTGAAAAGACTCTGCACATGAAATGGCTTGACTTGTTCAATCAACAGAAATAAAGAGGGCCCCATTGGCTACAAAACAAAAGGCCAAGTGCTAAATGATAAGGGTCATTATTAAGGGTGAGGAGGGAGAAGCAGCAATGGGCTAGAGAAGGAAGACATGTAGGTCATCAAGGATCTTAAGATGGATTTCTACTTGCAGTGGGAAGCCACTGGAAGGTGCCAAGAGTGGTAACCACTGGATTTATCTGTATAAAGTATCATTCTAACTACTGAAGAGAAAGAACTTGGACGATGAAGCATAGATGAGCAACATAACTAGAGTGAAAGGAGGGAGATCAGCAAGGAGATGAATCAGAGAGATGATGGGAATTTAGATTAAGACTGTAACAGAGGAGATAGAAAGAACTGGCTGGTTTCATTTCAGCCATTATGTCCTTTTCTGAAACATACAACTCAACTATCTAGAGCAGTGGTGGCAAACCTGTGGCATGCATGCTGCAGTGGGCAGGCAGAGCCCTCTCTGTCAGCATGTTAGCCGAGTTACCCCAGCAGTTGAGCACTGGATAACAGTTGTTTTGTCTAAATTAAAACCTCAGTATTCAAGTATGGTATTAATTGTAGTGTTGGCACTTTGCAGTAAATAAGTGGGTTATGCGTTGCAGTTTGGGCACTTGGTTTCTAAAAGGTTCACCACCACTGGCCTAGAGTATGAAATGGTACTGTTGGAGACACATCAGACCACTGTATGAACACACACACACACACACACACACACACACACACACAAGCACGCACATACGCAAAGACGCACTTTGGTACACTTCATTTTATTTTACGTTTTACTATTTGTATTTTGAATGGATTTCAATGTGACTTTCTTGGGATGCTCTCATGACACTCATTGCTGACCTTTGACCCCTCTGTCCTCTTTCCCAGGTCGTCCCATTCCACCTACATCCTCGTCTAGCCTCCTCCCATCTGCTCAGCTGCCTAGCTCCCATAATCCTCCACCAGTTAGCTGCCAGATGCCATTGCTAGACAGCAACACCTCCCATCAAATCATGGACACCAACCCCGATGAGGAATTCTCCCCCAATTCATACCTGCTCAGAGCATGCTCAGGGCCCCAGCAAGCCTCCAGCAGTGGTAAGGAAATTCTGTGGTGTCTGAATGTATGCTGTTTCACGCGTGACAGTCTTGATTCTCCAGCAAAATGACAACCATGAAACAAGGGCTGGGGAGAAGGAGGTATGGGGAACATCAAGGTGAAATGCATTTGTCATTTTTCAATGTGACACTTCCAAGTTACATTTGTTGAAGGTCGCAGTTACTGAAGAGGTTTCGCTTATCGTAAGAGGCTTTGAGCCTCCTTCACTGGGAGGAATTTGCCCATGGCTTCATGTGAGAGCATGCTGGTCTCAAAGGTGAAGTGCAGAGAGACACTGGAATATTGAGTTTTGCATTACTATGATTCTGGCCATACCCAAGTGATCCTGGATGCCTTCACATGCCCAATTTGTGTGCATCTCAGATCTCTTGTTTTTTGATAGTTGGCTTCTGACTTCTTCTTCCTTGCTTGTTTTAGATGATTTTGTGATTAAAATGTGTTCCCTTGACATGAATACTGAATGTCCTGCCAAGTCTGAAGAGTTTGGGCTGTGACCTTCTGTATGACCCTCTGCTGGTACCATTTGAATTTAACAAACTGATTGTCTGGTACTGCGGTAAATACTGCCTCTAAATCCATAGTTCTCATTTGGGTTTTCACATTCCCAAGCAGCAGCATGGGACATGACTTTCTGCCCCACTTTTAAGAATATTGTGGCTTCTGTCTCAACTCCTAGTCTCTAAGTCTCAAGTGGAATTGCCCTAGGCCTAGCAATAATCAGGCTTTATTTTGATTTCTCCTGTTGGTGTGATGTTCACATGAATGTTTAGATGTAGGAGTGGCCCATATCTAGGGATTTAGTATCCATGGCCCAAGAAGAGACATTGACAGAAACTGGTTACTCTTGACCCAAAGATTTAGGAGTTGTCTTCTAGATTAGCCAGTCATGATGTTCATTAATGTATCCCATCAGAAGCAATAGAGAGTATCCCATGCCAAGAATTTCCTCCATGACATTGTGCTTCAGCTCCATCCAGGAGTATATGCCACCACTGGCTTCAACCTCTCCAATTAGAAAGGCCCTCCTAAGCATGCTTAAGATTGTTCACTCTGTGGATGGAATGATGGACTGCTACTTATGATGTCCCATGTCCTTCTTCAAAGCCAGGCCTGATATATTTAGTAAACTCATATTCTTTTTTTAAAAAAATTACCTAATCAAATCTCTCATCAAATGAGCAATCCATTGTTGATATTATGAAGGCCTTTAATCTACCATAAATCTTTATTAGAACTCATCAGAGCTTCTAGTTTGAGAGAAATGTGATTATGGCACTCTTAAAATGACATTACATCATTGGGGTGATTGGTTTATCATTTGGAGAAGAGACATCAATCATAACTAGCATAACCACACAGTAAATGAATTCAACCTTTCTACCGCGGAACAATGACACTGTAATTGCTCAAAATCAGGCTTAAAATGAAATCGGAAAATGCTCTTTCTTCAAATATGATGTTAACTTAATGGAATATATTATGAAAAATCATGTTTGAGGAAATTCTATATAATTAAAAATATGTGGAAATATATTCCCTTTTTTCTCTCATTGGAACCTGATTTTGGCTATAGAGCTATTTTTTCTACAGATTATGTTGCATTTAATTGAACTACCCTCACTTATGTTTTGCTGCTTTTTATTTCATACTATGTAATCGTGATGAATATTGTATTATGAAGGACAAGAGGCTTTTGAAATGAGGTGCACCTGCTGATAGCTTTTTAAAAACAGACAATTACTAAGGAGAAAATGAGCTTTTAAAAACTACATCGTTTTATGCATATATAGATACCCAAGCAAAGACGATTTCCATAAGAGAGGTCAGTTCATATCTCTGGGCCATCTAGAATGCTTTCTTAGTGATAATGCACTGAGCGATTTCTTTTCTTTTGGACAGTGTATCAAGTTGTCAGTTGTTGATAGGGTACTTTTGTTGGCTTTATGCCTAATCAAGGCCTCATTTTGGTGGACACGAGAGATCTGTGTTCAGAGTCAAACTTATCCATTTTTCACCACTTACACCAATTTGTTCAGCTCACTTAAGACTGACAGTGATTTTAGCTTCAGTAAGAAAAAAAAATACCACAGAAAATGTGAGGGCCCATTTTCATCCCAAACAGGGGCTTGTGTTGATATGATTTTTTCAACCAAGAGGTGAAGACCCAATTATGCAGGCCTCTTGTTTTCATCAGGTACTTATCTGAAAGTGTGTAAAAGCTCTGGCCAACAGATAGTCATTCAAAATTCTTTACTCTGGTTTAGCTAAAGTGAGAGCAAATCAAGTTCAAGTAGCATATGCTCACATCTGTGTGTGTGTGTGTGTGTGCGCGCGCACGTGCATATAAGTATGTGTGCATGTGTGTGTGCATCTTGTGGAATGGATTTGGGGTCCAGAGAATATTGGGGATTCTATCAAGATCTGAGTGAAGGTGCCATTTGACATAAAGAATTGAAAATAGAGTTTGACACAGAAGATGCAGAGTGCAGAGCTGTGCCTGAGTGTTTTGAATTGAGTTTGATGAAAGGGGCTGAATTGTTTAGGAGTTATCAAGGCACCAACAAAGCACCCGTGTGTTTGGGTGTGTTGCATTTAGCTAGTTAATTACATAGAATATTTTTAAGTTGGTCTCTAGAAAATAACCTTGTGTTTTAAAGATCAGGTAGCTGTTTTGTCTTTGTCATTTTTTGTAGGCAAAATAAAGCACCTCCCAATACTTTCAGGCCATGCAGGACAGTAAAAACTTATTTCCTTTTTTCCTCTTGTTGTTATTACTTGACATGGGCAAATCTCATCATTAGCAGACTTACCTCACATTTTTCCTGCACAAGCACTTTCTAATATAAAGAGAAAATTTGGGCTAAAACTATAGGAACTAAAATTTTTTGCACAACATGAAAACCATCTCAAAGCACCACCCAAGTGTCACCTTTATGGTTTGACTGCCATTATTTTCTATGACTCTAGCAAGTTCTTCAACAGATGGTACTAAAACCTCACCACCTTAGCAGCCAAATTGCTCTGACTCTCAATCTATGCCAATCAAGCAGATGCCCAGGTATATCTAGTGAGATGCTTACAAAAGTGGTATTTTCCTCAAGCATTTGCTTCCAGATAACTGTGCTACAGCTAGGGGTTCACCCTGTGTTCTGACCACCTGCCAGAGCAGGTTAGCTCCAAAGATGTTTCTTGTATACAGCAGCATAATTTCAAATCCTATGAAATTACTCATCTGGAAAAAAGTCTGGATCCTAGTGGCAGCATAATGAAGGGTCCTGCAGATGGAAGAATGAGACTAACTTTCAAATCAGAATAGGGTTTGCACTTCCTGTCAGTGAATAGGCATAAAACATATGGACAGCCATGCTGTAATCTAAAAGCACTGACCCACTTCTCTCCCGTGGAAGGCTGAGTTTTAGCTTTTTATAAAGTCTAAGTAAAGGGGTGTGGAGCGCTCATGAGTATCATCAAAGTACATAAGAAATGTAAACAGGATGCTTCTGTCAGGACCCTTTCACAGGTTCTCTGGGCCAAAGATGTCCTAGCCAAGGCTCAAATTGTCTAATGGCTTGGTTAATTCTAAATGAAAATAGAACATCAAAATCAGCAAGCTTCGAAGTGCCAAGGGTCATTCAATCATTCAGTTGAATGCAGAACTTAATGATTAGCTTATTTACCTGGCACCATAAAGCGAGTTTTATTTATTCATTCCTGTTCTTGTACCTCCTCCACAATGTGTGAAAGTTTATATAAATTTTTTCTTAAAACCCTAAAACTATAATTATAACAGACTTTTTTTTTTTGGTTCCAGGGATCAAGCCCAGGACCTTGCGCTTGCAAGGCAGGCATGGTGCCACTGAGCTAAATCCCCAGCCCTCCAAAACTAATTAGATGACATGGTAAACATAAAGAAAAAATCTTGGGGGAAAAGCATGTATATTTGCTCAGATGTAAATATTCCTATTTCATTCTTTAAGATAGACAGAAAACTTGATTCTAAGCTTCCTAGCAACCAAAGCAAAAAAGGGAAACACAGAAAGAACAAGATGCATAATACCCAAGAGATAAAAAAAAAAAAAAAGACCAACTGTGTCAAAAAATTCTGGAAATTGTCACAATGGGGCCAGAAAAAAATTCTCATAAGGGAGATCGTGTGAGCATTCCAGATGAGTAAATTCTTATCAACATCATACAATACATACACTAATTTCCTGGCAAAGTTACTTGTAACTGCCTTCTAAATAAGCCATAGAGCACTTTCAGTTTTAAAAAAAAATTTTCCAAATGCTCAAAAATTATACAGTCTAAGGGCAAAACCTGACTTAATCCATAGATAAACCTCAATTCTACCAAAGGACTATGGGAGCTACATGTTCTGTAGGGAATAAACATTAAATGTCATTGTTCATACCTAATTTTTATGGGAATTAGCAGACTTTGAGGTTATAGCTATTATCTAGAGCCTTAAAAGCAGATGACCTATGTTACAAATTTGCCTCAACAGCCATGTGGAGTAGAATTGATGTCCTTTCATGAAAGGAGAGGTACCCTTCCAGGACACCTTCCTTCCTCTGTCCCCTCTTACCATCCATGGGGCTGGCTTTGCAATGATGAAGAAAGCAGCCCACACAAATGGATTTTTTTAAGTTAATACAACTTCCTACCTATGTATATCTTTGGTATGGGGAAGAAATTATCATTTAATGTATTATAAATTGCCTTGCTCTCCTAAGCAGATATGCCGTTATAATTTATACGATTTCCTGAAAAGCTTACAGCGGTTATTATGGCTATTGGTGATTATACTGCTTCCCTCCCTCCCTACAGTGGGGTAGTTTAGCTACCTCTTTTGCTGGGATTCGGCTCCTTGTTCTGACCTTTGGATCTTTCTTGCTCCTCTCATCCCCTCCACTCCTCAAGCATCTCCACTATAGGGTCCCTGGTGGTCGGTAGATGGTAGATGCTCAATAAGCATTTTTAAATGGGTGCATGAAGGTCTTTAATAGCCACCTTTTTTTTAGTCATTTACTGCTCTCCACCATATATTGCGAAGAAGTAAATGGAGAAATTCAGGGAAAGAGGGTGGAGTAGGATGTCCCTGCAGAGGGAACATTGTATTTATGTTACAAAATATATTGACTATTGCCTGTCTATAGCTGTTCTATCTACAGCTGTTATAGATCTTCTTTAAATGAAAAAGTTAATGCTTGGTGGGGAGCAGTACTAGGAATTGATCCCAGGGATGTTATAGCACTGAACTACACTGTCAGTTCTTTTTAATATACTTTTTCTATTTTGAGATAGGTTTTCACTAAGTTTCCCAGGCTAGCCTCAAATATGTGATCCTCCTGCCTCAGCCTTCTGAGTAGGGTTTTATATATTTTTTACAGTTTTATGACAAACACAGACTTGGCCAATGCAGAGTACCAGAGGGAGCCATGAATGGGAGCCCTGGGCTAACTGGAAATGTTGGCCCTGTGGGTCTGAACTCGTCTGGAAGAGTTTGTTTATCACTCTGTGTTGTGGTCAGGAAATCAATTCATGTATCACTCATTTTCCCAGGTTAGAACTCTTTTTTTTGTACATGAGCTACTTGGTTCCAGGTCTTTCCCAGGACCCTTGAATGTCTACGACAGAAGTTCAGATGACTCATAACCTCTTCCTGGTGCCCAGGCAACAGGTTGCCCTCCTTCTGTGAAAGGATTTTCAACCCACCAGCTGGTGCGGGCTAACTCTAGGATGCTGATTTGATCTGGGGAGGGCACGGAGCTGCCCTCCCTCCTCTCTCTGATGCAGAGCCACACGGGGCTTGGCTTTCAGTTTGTGGCCCTTCACCTCCTTCAGTAGTAGTTACGCTAAGTTTATAATCTACTTTCCTTCCTTTACTTTTATTTAATCTCCACCATATCTCAGTGAAGCAACCATTATCTTCATACCCACTTTATACAAAAGAAAATTGCCACAGAGAAGTTAAATAACTTGCCAAATTCTAAGCCTGGAATGTAAAGAACCTAGTTTTCAAAAACTAATTGCAAGAAGACTCTCAACTGCAGAGACTTTTCTCCCTAACTCTCAGTTAAATTGAATGTTAACCTCAAATTGTGTGTATGGTTTATTTTGATATATAACAGACAATGAAAGCATTAAAGACCATAGATCATAATTTTTAAAGAAACTAGGAGAAAACTAGGCCAGGGATTTAGCTCAGTGGTTTCACTGCCTGCTGCGCAAGCACAAGGACCTGAGTTCGAACTCCGGTACCAAAAAAAAAAAAAAAAAGATTGAGAAAACCTAAATACACATCACAAAGCATCCTTTACTCCACTTGCTGACAAGCACATAAACCCCTAGAATTTTTTCCTAGAGATCCCCTTCAGGTGGGTCTTAGCATTTGGAAAGTTTGGGAATCATTCATGTAATAAAAAAGTTCCACAGTAGAAGTTGGAAAACTTGAGTTTTCTAACCTCTTTCCCCAATTCACAGGATGAGTTTCGGCAAGTCATTCAGTTCTCCTGGGCTGCAGTTTTTCCTTCCTGTCAAGGTCAGGAATTGGCCTAAAATATCTTGAAGCTTCCTTCCTGTTCTAGAATTTCGTGTTTGTGAGCTTCCTGCATCCAGCTAACTAGGCTGTCCCAGAGTTTGGGGACCCTGGAACCTCTCTCTCTAGACAGTGTGGATTTCACCCTACCATCTTCTAGCCCACTGTCAAAACTAAGACCTTCACAGTCATGCAAAACAGATCTTGACAGCTCACCTGTAGATACTGAGGAGTGTTTGAGGTCTAAGGACACTGTGTTGGACATGTTGATAGCAATACCGTCAAAGGCAGAAAGCATAACTGGTTCCTCATGAACCTGGGCTCCCAGAAGCCCTTGATCAGCCTCCTAAACATATCACCAAGCCTAAGAATTCAGAGCGGACACTCACTCCTCAGGATGCTCTAGACGTTGCTAACTTGCCCAGCAATGTAGCAGACACAGATCAGAACTCTCTTTCTTTTAATTGCGTTTTCTCACAACACACATGCATACACGCATGCTCATGTGTACAAGTAGTTTGTAAGTCCAACAGTTTCCAACCCAGGTCACATGAGGACCCCTGTGCTACACTGTGGTGCAAATAAGCACACACCCAAGATGGACAGGTAATTCCTTTGGAGGTGCACAGCATGAAACTGACAGACAGCAAAGAACTGCTCCTCCTCAGCAAATAATCTTGATATTGACAAAAATCCCAAGGTCGATAAGCATTGTGTACATTCTTCCTCTCCATCTCTGTCCCTGGCTTCCTGGTACATACAAAAAGATGTCCTAAGCTAGCAGAGACTGAGAACTACACATGACACCTTAACAGTTTCCTGCTGAAAGAGATTTTCCCTAGAACCTCACCTTCTCCTAAATTTCCTTAAAAACTGTACATTTAATTCTAACTAGGTTTCTGCATCAGGTTCAAAAGGCATAATGTTCAATGGCACAGTCCCTTGTTAGATATATCTCAATTATATGTTAAGTCACAGGATATGCTTATTTTACCAGGGGGCATTTTGAATACACATGAAAGCCCCTGCTCTAAGTTAATCTCAGATCTAGCCCAAAAATAATAATTAAGAATAATTATATTCTTAAAAGTGTGAACTCCGACATGCATGCTACTTGGATTCAAATCACAGGTCTATGATTTTGAACACTATGATCTTGAACAATTTAATCTATATCTCATATTTTTATCCGTAAAACAGTGGTAAATGTCTCCAACCCCTAAAGTTGTTATGGATATTAAATGACGTTCTGATGCATCCAAATAGCTCAAAAAGAGGTTTAAACAATTAGAGCAAAGGGTTGGTTTTATATTGTTTACTTTTTAAATGATTTTTAAATTTTTCATATAAGTTTTTCATAATATTTTTCTTGTTTAATCAATACATAGTTATATATTTAGGAAATATATCAAATAATTGACCACATGTATACAATATATTAAATTTAACAAACACTTTCCAATTGTGGTAAAAATATACCTGACCTGAAATTTACCATTTTTTCCCATTTTCAAGCCTATAATTCTATGGCATTAAGTACATTCACGTTGTATAACCATCATCACCATTCATGTCTAAAACATTTTCATCTTCCCCAAAAGATACTCTATACCCATTAAATACTCTTTTCCCTCTAGCTCCTGGCAACTACCATTTTATTTCTATTCTATGAATTTGACTACTGAAAGTATTTCACATAAAAGGAATTATATAATATGTGTCCTTTCCTGATTGGCTTATTTTACCTAGTGTAATATCTTCAAGTTTCATCACATTTTGTTTATTCACTCATCTATCAGTGGATAGCTTCATTGTTCTAACATAACTATTGTCAATAATACTCCTGTGAACATTAGTGAACACATATCTGCTTGTGTATTCACTGCAACTTCTTTTGGTTGTATAACCAGTAGAGGAATCACTGAATCATATAGTAATTCTGTGTTTAACTTTTTGAGGAATTGCCATACTGTTTTCTGCATTGAATATACAACTTTGCATTCATACCAGTAATACACAAGGATTTGAATTTCTCCACATCCTCCCTGTACTTACTATTTTTCTGGGTTTTTTATAATAACCATTTGAACTGGTGTGAGGTGTTAGCGCATTGAGGTTTTGATTTATAGTCCCTAATGATTAGTGATGTCAAGCATCTTTTCATGTACTTTCTAGCCATCTGTATAACTTCTCTGGAGAAATGTCTACTTCAAACATTTGTCTGTTTTTTAATTGGATTGTTTGTTTTCTATTGTTGGGTTGTCAGAACATTCTGGAGTATTGATATTCTAGATATCAATTGCTTACTTGATATATGATTTATTATTGCTTTCTCCCATTCGATGAGTCGCCTTTTCATTTTGCTGATGGTTTTTAACCTTGGTGTAATCCATCTTATCTATTTTTCCTTTTGTTACCTGTGCTTTTGGTATCATACAACAAATACTTTTCAGGGCTTGATTTTTACTAATGGTGGCTCATTTAATCTTCAACCCCAGGAGAGACAAAAAGCAGTCCTTGATTCGGAGAAACAGCCTGACAGTAACAGTGGGGCTTACCTTTTTGTTCAGAGCTGGCCTGCCACTCAGAGCTAGGTTACGGTATTCTCCTATTAAACATAAACAATCTTACAGAAAACTCACACTCCATAAGGCCACTCTGTGACTGTGATGAAGCGAGATAAAATGAAAACACGAATACTTCGTGATCTTACCTAAATACAAGTAAAAACGAGGTTGCTGTCTATATTAGTCCATTTTGTGTTACTATACAAAATACTTGATATTGGCTACTTACATAAACAAAGACGTTTATTTATCTCACAGTTTTGGAAGCTGGAAGTCTAGCAAGCAGAGCACCAGCTCTCACATGGTATCTCTTAGCTATGTCACCTCACGGTGGATGGTACCAATGGCAGAAGCGTGTGGGAAAGAGATCATGTGACAAGGCAGGAAGCGGAAGCGAGAGTGAGGAGGAGCCACTTTTGAGACCTCCCACTAGTCCCCACCCCAAAGTCCCCACCTGGCAACACTGCCACAGTGGACACCAACGTCCCTAAAATGTGAACTCTAGGGATATACTCACACCATATCCAGAAAACTCGCTGCTATTTCTTTACCAATTACAGTTTTATTCTCTTCTAGTCAGTTCTTCCTATGGGCACTATGTACTGAGAAACCAGATCATGGAATTACCCCACGCCTTATTAGTCCCCGGTACAGGAATCAACTGGTTTCTTCAAACACTCCCTGAAAATCACCTAACACCAACCCTTTATAGCATTTTTAGTAAAAAGCCCCATGATTTCATTATCTATCTTCTCCCTCACTGGAATTAGTTAATAAACTTTGTTTGGCTCCAGTGAGCTCCTTCCTGGTGGTGTATGGGCTGGAGGACATTGGCAACATTGTCTTATTATTATTCCTGCCTTACAGATGGGAAAACTGCGGCTCAGAGACATTCAGTAACTTGACTCAAGACGCATAGTTATTAAGTAGTACAACAAGAACTTGGCTCAGAAAAAAGCAGTTTCCAGAATAATCAGCATGTAGAAATTTAAGCAAATTTTTAAAAGATAATTTGGGGGTGGGGGGGATGTGTTCATGAGATAAAAAGTAATCATTTTACTACATGGCTGGGGTCCAAAGTGCATTTGCAAGGCCTAATAATCTAAAGCTGTAATATTGGTCTACGCATTCTATCAGGAGAATAAAGGGTGTGTGTGGAATGGGCAGGTAGAGAAAAAAGCCCAAATCTGCACCTTCTGGAGTGAGGAGCTACTAGATAATGCCTAAAATTGAAAACACAAGAAATAGCAGCAAAGCATGTAATTTATAGAACTGTAGATAAATACCAAAATAATCAGCTAAAAAAAGGTAAATGCGGTTGCTGCTGGGAAGGAAGAAATTGATGGTGATGGAAAAAGATTGCTATTTTTGAACTGAGTTTCATAAAACTATTTGATTCGTTAAACTGTGCACACTTTTTCTCTTGTTGAAAAGAAAACATTTTAAAAGAAAACACAAGAGACTGGACATGAAGAGCAAAAAAAGACCATGTTAAGTAGCTGTTCAGTATTCTCAAGTATGTTTTTGTTTGACAAATATGTACTGGTCAGGGCCAATGCGTTTGAAATGGCATGTGGTTCTGTGAACCTGAATAGTTAGGCACTGGAGCATTTTTTTCTTGAGTGTGCAGAATGCTTTGTAGCTGCCTCTGTTGATTCCGGATCCCTGTGGGGTTGCTAGGGTTTTACCTCCTTATCTCAACCCAGGCCAAAGCTGAGGCTTAGGATGGCACAAGAACAAAGAAGATATCATGGCTATGGTTTGCCCTCATTGCGGATCCCATATCCTCCTAAGCATAGTCCCCATCTTTACCGAAAGCATTCCCATCCTTCTTAGCCCAGCTAGCACTTCTCCCTTTCAGAATTTCAGAACAGGCTTATAGTCTGCCTTATTCAATTTAGCACCTCATTACATTCTGATTTGTAATATTCTCTTGGTGTTTCATGCAGATAAGTCACTTGTGTCAACATTAAACTGTCGGTATTTAAAGACAAGGGTCATTTCTTTGGTCTTTTTTAATCACTTAGAGCCTGGTGCAGGCAGAGATAAACTTGATGTCCTTGATCTGGCTTTGAAAGGACAGCAGTAAACCAGGGAAACAAGAGAGGGGTACATCCCCACTTAGGCCTATTGACTGCAGGTCATTGTTACATTGTTAGATCTGAGACCATCTGTGACTGCAAGTACAAGCTCAATTGCTTTAAAAAAAGATAGAAAAGGTAACATAGGTGGGGCATGAGGAGAAAAGATAGGTGTCTCTCTAGTCTCCTGTCTTCCTTCCTTGGAAGGGACAGAAGAGATGTAGGTCCAAAAAATAGTTGTGTCTCCATCCCTTTAATAGCAGCCCTCCTGATTTGGTGGTACTTTTGAGATCGTTGCTCCCATTGATAACTCGTAAGTTATAAAACCATAATCTAGAGAACTAGTGTAGGGAATGCCTGAACTTAGCCCTCTGTTGTTTCCTAGAGCTGCCCTAACGAGGTGCCACAGCGGCTTTGAACGATAAAGCTGTATTGCCTCACAGATCTATAGCCTTGCAGTCCAAGACTGAAGTATTGGCCGGCCATGCTCCCTCCAAAAGCTCTGGGGAAGAATCCTTCCGTGCCTCGCCCAGCCCAGCAGTAACGGTTGCCGGCAAACCTTGCGTTCCTTTTCTGTGACACCCTAACTTACCTCCCTGCTTCTATCTTCACACGGCCATCTTGTCCCTGTGCATGGCAATGTGTCCCCAAATCTCTTTGTCCTCATGAGAACACAAGTCATTAAACATGAGGCTCACTGTAATCCAGAATTAGTTCATTTGAAAAAAAATCTCCCGACAAGGTCACAAAATCCAAATCGGGTCATATTTGTGGGTATCAGGTCTTAGGGCTTTAACATATCTGTTGAGGAGACAGTTTGACCCATACCAGTATTCAGTTGAATATTCAGCTGGATGGAGCTATTAGATGTAGATGCCCATGTCTGTTTCTATTATTATACTCATCTTGCTGTTCACCATCAGATTCAGATTTAAACACTCTGATGATAAGAACTGTATCTCACTTGTGTTCCATTTTATTCTAGCCATTTAGCTAGTACCAAGTTTGCCACATAGCACATGCTTCATAAATATTAAGTGAATAGACCAACAAATAATGCAAGTCATATGATGAAAGAAAGGTATGCAACGGGCATTTTCAATTTCTAAACGGTAAACCAAGAAAATAGTGGCCACTGTCCCTGGCTGAGACTTCTTCCCTCATTCTGTCACAGGGGAGAAAAAGAATGAAGTTATTTCTGGATGGTGGAATAGTCCATCAAGAATAGCAAAGAAAGCCAGAAGCAGGCTGGAAACCAAACAGAGTTAATATTTAAACTCTAGAATCTGAATACACTAGTAAGCTATAGGAGAACTATTTTATGTGCTACTTTAAAAATTCCAGCACCAGCCTTTCCTTTGATTTCCCCAAGGTCAATACTAGCCTCTTCTTTTGTCATTTTTCCATCATATCTTTTGTTTTATGATGTCTGTTCCTTATTATCCTTATTCCTTTCTGGTGCTTTAAGCCAAAGATGAGGGGCCAAACACATTCTTGGTACTGAAGCATTTAAGCAGTTATCATTTAAATTAATGTTTTCTGCTAGAGTTGTATTTTAGTGGAAAATAATAATTGTTTCTAAGACAGCGTCTTGGAGTTAAACCAATTCTAACAGTGAACACTCAACCCTGGGAAGCTAAGAATAAAAGGCAGTGATCAATCGTTCTTTTTTTTTCCCTCCTCTTCCACTTAGAAAGCAGACTTTGGATCCTTTCACATTAAAAATAACCCTAAACTGATGATAAATGGCATCTATTTAACCCTTCAGCAAAATGCCCACACCCATCTAGGCAAAGGTCTCTTCATTTACCGCTCTCATTTTCCCACCTCTCCCCCTCACTTAAATGCTATGGAGATGCATTCTGGAAAGTTACAGGCTTCTGATGCCCTGTTTTTGAATTGTAGTGATGACCAACAGTGGACTGGGGGTAGGCAACAAACAGGATGCCTTTCCCTTCGTGCCAGCTTCCCAAATAGGTCCACAATGCATTTGGTGGCATTCACACTTGACTGGAATCGCATTTCAATCTGTTCCAACTGATTGGATACTGTGTTTTCTTCCCGTCTGTGGTAATGGAGCACTCATTCCCAGTTCCCAAGGTTATTTTCATCTCAATGACCTTTTTTATCCCCCTTGGGTCAGTCCCCATTACCCACCCCTCCCCCTTATTCTGCCTGCTTAAGATAGCACTTTACATGTTACTCTTTCTGCAGTAACTGTTGTCTTTGATACATTTTTTTAACAGTGACTTCATTGCTAAGAATAAGCAGTGAACTTTACTAGTTTATGACTCTCCCTATTTCTCTGTAGGTTCTTCTCATGGTCTTCCTGCTCTGGTCAAGCAATTTACTTTAAAATGGAAAGAGATAGGATGGCATACCACCTAGTTAAGATATTAGGATGCTGGGGGTTTTTTATTTCTTTTCTAACCTGTGCCCCTTCTCATAAGGCCCGAAAACTGGTTAGAATATAAGAGACAAGCTCGGTTGTGAAAATAATTCACAAAGAGAAAAAGAAGACATATTACATTGGCCAGACGTGGCCTTTTCTGCCTCTATTTATTGATCTTAAATTGCTGAAAGGGTTCAGAAGATAAAAAGAATCTGTGAGACAAAGAAAATCATGATGAAGGAAGAAAGAGCCCTAGAGACTGTAAGAGCCAGAGATTTGGTTCGAGTTCTAATTCTTCCTAGAATTTGCTATGTGGCCCTGGGAAGTCCCTTCTCCTCTTGGGCCCGGTGTTTTTCTTCTGTAGTATTAGGAGGATTTGGGCCAGATGTTTGGGAAGATTTCTGCCAACTTCAAAATGTCATGATTCTTGGCAAAGAATGAGAATGAAGCCCAAGACATTTATTCCATTTTCAATGCTATGCTAAGTTGCTGAAACTGTCACACTTCTTTGTTTTATTTGTATTCTTTATTTTGTCCTTTTAAGCCACACATTTTGCTACATTACCCAGACCAGCCTGAACTAGTGGGCTCCAGCAACCCTCTTGCCTCAGCTTCTGAGTATCTGGGTCTATAGCTCACTACCGTGCCTGGCTTTACCTTTCTTCAAAAACTCAGAAACACATTTTCCTTTTTAAGGATAGGTAACTAAAGTTGATGGCCCTTTCCAGACTAATGGTGGTGGTAGTGACATGATGATGATATTAACTAATAATTGTCATCACTTATGTTTGAATAACATTTTGTATTTCAAGAAACAAGCTCATATACTTCACCTCCAGCTGCAAACATCTGGACAAATGATCTTACCAACCTGTTTGACTTCTCCTTCCTGGCATTTTTTAAAGGCTGTTTTTACTTAGGTGGCAACACTGGAAAAGCAAGAGATTTTCTATGAATATCCTGTATTCTACCTTGAAAGAACCACACACCTAACACTCTCCTGCATTATACCACGGCTACACATCACAGAAGACAGGTAGAGCCTGCCCATTTTACACAGGTGTCATTTTTCTGTTTGTATAATTTGCCTCACTGCCCTGGCACTTGAACTCATGTCCCCAGTTGTCTGGCTTTTCGGCCTGGATGATGGTGATGATGAAGGTGACACCTGCACTGTTGTCATTAATAATCGGCTCCATATTTATACTAGTTTCACCTTTAGGAAACGCTGTCATGTACATTATCTATTTACATCCCTTTTAATTACACTGCATCTATTTTGTGAGAGGGATATAAAGGGTTTTGTTATGCCTAGACAGGTCATTCCAGGGTCAAAGGGCTCAAAACATTTGCCAGTAGACACTATTTAGTCTCAGTCCCAAACTTTCCACTACCAAGGTGTCCTTTTAACTATTTCCTCCCATGTAGCCCATGTTTTGTGGCACTTTACCTATTCATGTGTACTAAATCATGGTCTCTTCACTCATTTTGTGTTACATGGAAATAGATATGCAGACAGATAATAGATACCCATGATTCAGACTATGACTTGTTCTAATACACTGAATCAATAAAATTATTATACCTTGGACTTATACTACACCCAAAATAATTCCTCTTGCTTTCTCCTCAGCTACCAATAACTTTTCCAAATATATCTCAACTAATTTCTGACCTCTACTCTCAGTGATGAATTCATTTACAAGTGATTTTGTAACTGCTAATGGGTTTCTTTACACAATTACGTTTGGTTTCTACGCTTTCAAAGTTAGACTTACTGACAGGTGCATATACTGAGAAGGAAGGAAGGCTGATGTGGGTCGTGAAAGGTTAGGTGAGTTTTAGGGAGTCTGGACCACATAACCAAACAGCATGACTGATTTTTATTCTGGTCTGTGCATAAAGAGCAGAAGACTGCCTCACCTCTGGTTCTGAAGCTGGTACTCAGAAACCATGGCCTTCTGCATGTTTTGATTGAACACTTGCAGTACATCTGGTGTGTCGCAGGTACTGGTATCAGCCTGGCTTTGAAGATCCATCATCACCTGAGCCAGGTCCTTGCCTTCCTTCTGGCATTCAGGTAACACTGATGTATTCTGAGAATGTTCTGGTCCTAACCTGCCTGTTTTCTCACAGAGGTACAAGATCAATGTGAGATTCCTTTTTATAAAACAGCTTAGAGATACTAGGTCTTGTTTGGACCCCAACCTTCTTTGGAAGAATCCAACTTTTACAAAACAAAATTTCCTATCCCAAGTATATCTATTTGTATTTCTTAATATTTTATTGTTCAACGTTGCAAGTCCTTTGTGAAAGAAGGTTGTGATTGAAATAAATAAATATGATATGTTTTTAGCATAAGGTGGCATCTATGATAGGTACACTTAACTAAGAACTTAATTACACCCTTTCACAGAAGGCAAAAAGAAATGCTATATTAAACACATACATTATCCTTAAAGCTCCTGATTATGGGAAAGTTAAATGTGAAAATATACTTCCCCAGAAGGGAGGAAATATAGCACATACGTTCTCATGAGCTAAATATACTTCTTTATAAATATATGGAAGATGTATGCCCAGCTCATACTCAAACCTAGACTTAGATGTTTTGAACAATCCAGATCAAGTTAGGTTGATCTAGGAAACATGCCTGTGTTACAATATAACCAAGTTTTTAGTGGGCCTCCTAGTCAGAGGAATGGTTTTTCTTTCTGAGATGAACAGCTGAGAAAGTGCACTTCCTGTTGCCAAGGTGTAGAACCAAAGTAGAAATGGTATGAAGAGCTTATACGATGTGGCATAGCATGTGCCATTCAGAATCCATTTGCAGCTACACTGATACCTTGGTTGTTGAACTCATTCGTCCCAAATTTGTGTTTGAACACTGACAAGTTCGAGAACTGAACATATTTTTCCCATAAGTAATAATGGGAAACCAAATAATTGGTTCTGAGGTCCAAAAATCACTTTTAAATTCATTTTCCAGGACTTTAATAAATTGCGCGATGATTTCTTTCTTTAACTCTGCCGTGGTTCTCATCTTAGCTTTACTGCTGATATCACTAACTCTCTTTGGAGCCATGGTTACAATATTTTATGCTATTAAAGTCCAAAAATAAAAGCACAATGACATGTTTTAACTCGCTAACAGCGCTATGCAGTACATTGTCTTGGCCTGAGCAGTGCTTAGGCCGAAGCGTCACCCCTTCGTTTCTACGGCGAGACACAGTGCATGGCTCACTCTCAGCCTATACAGATTTTTTCAAGTCAGATTTTTGGATGGACCATCAAGCAAAGCTGTGAACACGGAGCAGTTGTTGTTGCTTTTTTAAAACTTTGTTGTTTGAGTAGCGGAAAGTTCAAGCTTAGAGCCATTCAACAACTAAAGTATCACTGTATTTGAGGTGGAGTGTTCCCATTTTCAAAATCTGCCAAGTTTCAGAGGTTAAGCCTAGCAAAAGAACTTGAGAAATATGTCACCAGCATGCTTAGGGGAAAATTGGGTGTCGGTGCTCTTATTTTGCCTCCATCAGAGTTCTGCAGATACTGGTTCATAAGAGCTCCAGTCTTACTATTGTTACCTTGGGCAAGTTGTTTAATTAACTTCTGTGTTTCAGTGTCACCATTTATAAAATGAGGATAATTATACTTCAAGATAATGTGTAGGAGAAAATGCCTCTCCACTGAACACTGAGAGGCACACATGGAAGTTATTATTATTGTTTATTAATAGTATGACACTGCATATGGACCCTGGGAATCGCCTCTCCTCCTCATAGAACTTGAAATCTTCATCTAGATTTTCTCTTTAAATCTGACCTTAGCTTAAATTTTGTTGGTGGTTATGCAGAGTTAGAGTATGACCTCTTTCCTGGGATTCTTCTCTTATGGTCCTGTCTTCTCTTATCAGCATCTGCTACATACAATGGGGATTGGGGTGCTCATAATTTCTCCGTTGGTAATAAACACGGAAATTCAAGATGGCCTGGTAACTGCTTAGCCAGCCCCTCAGAACAAAGAGTTGGCAGATCATAGAAGCACATACTTCATGTTCAGGGTTTATATATACATGTCCATGGCTCTGTTCCCTCCAAAATTGGTCATACCAGTTAAAGGTTGGATGATAGATGCAAAAAAAAAGAATCAATTTCAGAGAAGTTAAACTCACATTTTCAAGTTTTTTCATTGTAGTAGAAAATTCCAGTCATAAAACAAGTAGGCCCAAGGATCAAGACCACTGCTGTGTCCAATTAGACTTATTTAAAAAGGAACAACCTCTAACTTTGTGAGTTTCTGGAGGCTGTTTATCTTTCCTTTTGGCTTATCACAACTCTTAAATTACCTTAGCATATGCTTGGTTGCTGGTGGGTTTTTTTATTTTCCTTTGCCACAGGAAACATTTTTTTTTTAAAAAAGTATTTTATAAGAGACATTTCAAAGCAGTGTCGGGGTGGAGAGAGACATTGGTTGATGAAGTGAAAAAGAAAATAATTTCCAAAGCCTTGTAAAAGTATGTAGTAGGACAGTCATTCTATGATGGGAGGAACACTTAAGTGAGATTAGGTTTTTTTGGTGACAAGGATTGAGTTCTGCTGTCAGCTTTGAATTCTTATTACCTTAGTTTCCTGACCTGAATTTGACCCATACAAATTCAGAATCTGGATAGTTATGCTTACCATGCTATTGAATGTGGTAAAACCATGCATTTTATGTTGCCAGTAATTAAAGTACTGTGGTGATTCTTTCCATCCAGAGGCTTAGTTTTGTTGTGCATTGGGACTTTCTGAAGAATGTGGTAAGGTCAGGACAATCTGCCTAATCTCGGATACATTGCCAAGCCCCTTTCTCACTGCAGGTGCCATACTAGGTAATCAATTCCTTGAGAGCGGATGATTTTTCTTATGTCTTTGCTATTTATTAAGTACTGTGCCTAGAAATCCAATGGAAGAATGGGAGGGAGGAAGGAGTAAGAGGGGAGGAAGGGAGGATGAAGAGGAAGGAGGAGGAAAATGAGAAGAGTCATTGAAAAAGACTAAATTAAAATTTGGAAGAAAAAAGTTGAAAATTCTCAAAACCCTTAATATGCTTATGGGAACTGAGACTCCCCCCAAAAATATAGAAGCCTTATTTCTAAAAGTTATTTAGGCCAGGAGTGGTGGCCCACCCATGGTGCACTTGGAAAGCTGAAACAGAAGAATCTCCATGAGTTCAAGGCCAGCTTGGGCTACATAGTGAGTTCAAGGCTAACCTGAACTACATAGCGAGACCCTGTCTGAAATAAATAAACAGATCCATACATTCATAAATGGATGAAAGTTATTTGTCCAGGCAGCATTGCCCCTCTTCCTTTCTTTCCTTCTCATTTCCCCTCTTCTTCCCCACCCCCAAATACTTTTGGAATTAATCCCAAATGGCATACATTTTGGAAATCAGTACCTTAGGAACTACCATCTGTTGACCATGTACTGTATCCTAGCACTGTGCTAGGCATTTAAAATCTGTCACTTTTACTGAGCCCTCTATCTTTTATTAATGAAGAAAAGTGAACCTCGAAGAGTTTAGCTAAATTGACCGAATCCGTATGGCCATCGCCTCAGGCATAACTAGGGTGTGAACCATTGCCACTTGATTCTAAAGGCCTTGACCTTCTCGCTGGTCTATGATGCTTCCCCAAATTTTGCTTCTAATGACTTAAACAAGAAGCTCTCACCCATGGAGCTTGTAGAATACAGATTTCTGAGTCCTGAGCTAGATTTTTCATTTAGTAGGTCTGAGTTGTGATTTTACACTTCTAACAGGTCTCTAGATGATGCTATCTTGGGGCCCACAGTTTGAGAAGCAATGGATTAAAGTTCTATTCTCATTACCTAGTGTTCTTTGTAATAATGTTATTAGAAACTTCAGAAGCTGAAGGCTCTTTTAGTTGGTTTTCAGTGCCTCTAAGTGATGTGAATAATTCATTTCAATTCCACAAATATTTATTGACCATCTACTGTTATAGACATTATAAAATACACAGGGAACCATCAATAACTTAAAACCAGATACTTGACCTTAGGGAAACTCTAGTCTGGTTAGTGGCAGTGCAGAGTGGGAGAAGTATTAAGGAGAACAAGATGCCAACAGCTTATACTAGAGCAGGCCACATGCTCTGAGGAGGCAGACACCATGCTAGGATGCCACAGGGAGATCCTCCCACTTGGACCCAGGCTGGGGTGAGAGAAAGCCCTACTGTGTGGTGGCAGCTGACTGGTCCCCTACATTGCAACTGGTCATCAGCTAGAGTCCAGGAGATTTCGGGAAATACCAAAATCAAGAAAAGAGGTATGGAGAGGTAGAAGAACATGGTAGGTCTGGAGGATCCTTGAGACCCTGAAGGAAAGGTTAGCATGAAGATGTGTCCAGATTCAGGCAATAAGCTCTGTCCCCAAAGACTCATGATTGGCAGCTAATTCCTGAGGGTGGCAGTGTTGACTTGGTGGGACCAATCAGAGGTGTGACCTAGAGAGAGGTCATTAGGGCATTGGGGGTGCATACTTGAGAGGGATTAATGTAGTTCTCCTGGACCCCAGCCTTGTTCTACCTACCTGTCTCACCATGTGACCTCTTCTTCTCACATATTCTCCAACCACTGTGGTGCCATCACTAGAGCTGGGCCTATGCTAGTGCCAGGCTCTTGATTCTCCATAACTGTGAGCTAATAAACCTCTTTTCCTTATAAAGTTACACAGCCTCAAGTATTTTGTTTTAATAATAGAAATGGACAAATACAGACAAGGAGTGGGGCACAGTTAGAAATGAGACTGACACCTAGCTGTGAAGGGCTTCGCTTGCATACCATGGATCATAAATGGAAGTCAGAGAATTTTTCAAACATACTCAGAGTTGAAGGATGTAGTTGCCACCCAAAACATGTGATACCTGCTATTCATTGAAGAATGCATCCATTCTGCAAATATTTTTGAGACTGTAATGGATGATAGGGAAATAAAAAGAGGGCTGAAGCTTTGAATCTGTTTTCAAGGAAGAGAAATAAAATATTTACAATCTAAAATCCAATACTAAGGTGGAAATGTGCCCTTATTAAAAGGCATAGAGATGTGAAATGAAAATCTTGGAGCAGCGTAGAGGGAAAAAGGCTGCTGGGTGGGAGAAGCACAGGCATTCCATTTGTGATAATTTTGGTGACAGAATCAAAGAAAGGAGGCAAAGCAGGTCCCCATGATCTGCCTCCCAATACCTCTGTGGATATTTTTATAAATGGTTCTTTCATTCATCTCAAAGAGTATAGGTATAGAAACTAGGAAGTGGAAACTCCAAAAGCTGTTAAAGAGGAATTGCCTTTAGAATCATTTCCTGCTTTTTCCTACTTGCTACACATCTAGAAAATGGCCAGCAGGTACATTTCCCCAGCCTGATTAAAGGGTGGATGTGCAAGTCTGTAAATAATTGCTGCATGAATCTTTTTAACCACCCAAAATGAGCTTAACTCTGTTGGTCTGCGATGGCAGAAAGGCTTCTAATGTTAGGCCTATCATTCTATCGTGCTTCAAAGAATGGGAGGTAGAGACTCTGTTCCATTCTCTCCTAGTTTCCTGATTAATCCACACTTTTAGAATATGAGCAAGTTCTGACTGATGAGCTGGTTTAGTTTAGCTTTGTAGGATTTTTCCCTCAATTTAGCAAGCAATGAGAACTTATACTATTTCTACTCTTTCATTTGGCTCGTAAGTCTCATTTGTGCCATTAGCTGAACTGATACTGCTCTTAGTACTTTTTTTTTCTCCTGCTCAGAATTCAGAGACTTGTCCTTCTCATGCAATTATAAAGCTCTCACAGTCCAGACAACCCTGATAAACTTTGCTATTTGCTACAAAAACATTATTAGTTGAAGGATTAGTTCCAATACAGATTCTTAGATAAGTAGGAAAAAAGTCAAGTCCTAAAAAGGTTTATAAACCCCATTGCACGTTATATTCATCATCTTTCTTTCTCACTATAAACCCCCAAGAATTTTGAGTGAGAATGTTATTTACAGTGGTCCCTGTCAGGAGATGTTGAATACAGATTTATCTGCCTGCCAGGTCACAATTACTTCTAAAACCTAAATGAAATAAAAGAGGACAAACCACATTCTTCCCAGTAATGGGATAGTCTGGTGCTAGTCTTGTTGGCACCTATGTTTTTCTCTGCATCTGTCCACAGGTCTTTATTTTAGAAGAGAAGGGCGGGGGGAATAGATTGATAGGGAAGTAGATATAGGTAAGATGGTGTATAGAGAGACACAGGGAGAAGTAAATTTAGGCACCTGGGAAAAATCTGTAGATATTACCACTGGGCATCTGTACTCTTTTTGTTGTTCTATCCTTTTGCATGTATTGAGCTCTTGGCTCCACCATAAGCACTGGGCTTGGAGTAAGAGTATTAAGCCCAGCCCTTTCCTGCTGGGCAAAGTGTTGAGACAAGGGATTCCTGCCCAGAAAGCATGACTCACTCCCATCCTCTGTGAATCTGGGTCACATTCCAAGAGCCCTTTGCAATAGTATTGCTGAGGAGTCCTTAGCTCACCAAGACCTACTAAAATGTTGTCCCTCTCATTGAGCTCACCTTCCAATGCCTCCAGAAAAAAGAACAACATAGTGCCCAATGTCATGGTTCTCAAAGTTTAGTCCCCAAAGACCAGTAGCATCCGCAGCTCCTGAAGACTTGCTAGGAATGCAGATTCTGAGCGTCTCCCCTGCTGCTCTCCCTCCCCGTGACCTATGAAATCAAAAACTCTAAGCATAAGGCCTGGTAATTAGCCCTTTAGTAAGCTCTCAGGGTGATCCTCACATATGTTGAAGTTTAAGAGCCACTGATCTAGCAGCTTGGACTTGCTTCGCTGCTTCACCATTCCTCAGCCTGGGCCACACACTGGAGTCACCTTGGGAGCTGGAAGCATTGTGATGCCCAAGTGCCAACCTGGAGATTCTGAGGTAACAGAGCCAGGGAGCAGCCCGGGCTTCAGGGTGTTCAAAAGCTTGCCAGATACTCTTGAGAAATCCACACAGAAGCAGGAGTATGATGAGCCAGGAGGAAAGAGATGAGGTGGATTGTAAGACCCAAAGCAAGGAGAATGTGACCTAAGCCTGAGCTTACAATGTCATAATGATAACAATAACAATCATCACTCATTCTAACAATGGATTTATGTGCCAGGGCCTTGGCCAAATTCTTTACGTGAATTCAACAACAACCTCTGATGTATTGGTTATAACCATTTTGCAGATGAGGAAACTGAGCCACGGGCATTAAGTATCTTGTACAGGTTGTGAAGAGAAAAATGGTGCCTCATTGAACTGAGGCAGTCTAGTGCCTGAGAGACATCTGAGCTCTCTGTGGAAACCAGCATGGCCCCTGTAAAGGACAGCCCTTTGTGTGGGTAGGAAAGCCGACAAGGGCCAGAAGTTTTGTCCAGTTAGAGGAAGACGTCTCCAGAGAGAGCTCCCCTCCACAGGAAGCTGATCCTCTGTGTGGAGAGAATATCGCTGGCCAGAGGAGCCAGTGCCTATCAGGAGGGACCCCAAGTATTACATCTGATTCTGACAAAAAGTTCACATTTGAGCAAAAAGAATTAAATAAAAGAGTGAGTTAGATTAATTTGAAAATTCTTGTTTAAATCCATTCATGCAGAGTCATTCTCAGTCATGGCCTTTGACCACCTCCCTGAGTATAGCTATCACGGCAGCTGCTTGGAATGCATTCCGGGTGATGTCAGGGAAAGTTCATTTCAGACCTGCAGTGAGCAGACCTTGTACCATTTTTCCCCTATCTTTCCATCTGTGCCCTCAACCCACTAAGAATAGAAGGATGGAGAAAAAGAACCATATATTCATCTGGAAACTTCATGCCAGTGCTAGCGCCAGCGTTCTGCTGCAGAGCATGAGGGAAGCAGTAGAAGTGCAAAGATAATGAGCTAGCAGACAGCTCCGGGCCTTCTCTTGCAATTTTAAAAATCCATCAAAGCCCTTTGCATACATGGAGCTCCCAACACTTACGTGGGGGAGGAATTATTACCTGTGCATTGCAGAGGTGAAAGCAGTGTACAAGAGGCCGAGGATTTAGCTCAGTGGTTCCATCGCCTGCCTTGCAAGAGCAAGGACCCGAGTTCAATCCCTAGTACCAAAAAAAAAAGAAAAAAAAAATGGTGTACAAGAGATTACATGCTATTCCAGAAAGCAAGAGGAGAAACTTCCAGGCCTGGTATGAGAATTTCTGTATTTGTATTTGTTTTCAAATTCTGACTACTCTGGTGATTCAAATTCTGACTACTCTGGTGATCCAAATTAAAATTTGGGAATTAGGGTAATGATTTATGAGCACAAGGATTTCCAAACATCATTTCCCATGTTTAGAAGAGAAATTTGGCTGTGAGAAAGTATCACAAATGAGCCTGGATGGATGAGTGTGACATGGATTAGTTTTTGAAGTAGAAGAATTGGAGGACTGACCGTTTTTCAAACTGTTAATTTTCCTGCTAATCACAGGGTTAGTTAATAACTACCTGGTTATGACTGTGGCAGAGAAAGATTGTCTAAAATAGGTCAAGCCTCCCAACCAGCCTTGCATGTCCCATCTTGTTGGGGCTCAGGAAGCAGGGAGACTGGAGCGGTGGGAGGGGCTGGCGACATGGGGCTGATGGTGTGACCAGCGCTGCCAGTGAGGGACAGCAGTGAGCGCCCGAGGGACTCCATGGTTAAAGACTGGCAGCAGAGGACACACTTTTGGAAGCCCTGAATTGGGGAGGCTTGGGATGTCTTTTAAATAATATATGTATGTCAGTTCTTTGATTCTCTTTTTCACTGATGCATGAATTCAATGCTTTTTTACTTCATTCTGTAAACATGAGGAAGAACTGAAATGTATAGGTGAGATTTAAGAAAATAATAAAAAGCACTCAAAATCACATACCTAGGTTATGTAGTTCTCTATCATCGATCTGTCTATCTATCTCTATCTCTGTATCTATCGCTCTGTCTCTCTTCCTCCATAAATCTAAAATAGAAAATCTGGGAGAACAGGGAATCAGGAAGTTTACCTCAGTTGTTCATAACTCCGTTGTTAGCACCCAGAGTTGATACCAGGACATAGTAGACACTTAAATAATTGTTCAGGTAAGGATTGAAAGGAAAATATTCTTATTTGTTATATATAATCATATATATAATTGTATGTAATTCTGTTTTTCGTAATTTTCACCTGCCAAGTTCAGCTCTTCCTCCACAGATGACCTCTCAGTGTGGCGGAATACGGCACCATGGCTTGTGTACAATGGGCTGAGGGGAAGAGTTTGGGCTCTGAAGCAAGATCGCTTCATTTGAAATTCAGACTTCAACATTTACTAGCGTTTACTGTGACTTCAGGTAGCTACTGAATCCCTCTGGGCCTCAGTTTTGTAATCTGTGAAATGGAAGCAATAAATAATAGTCATCTCAAAGCATTCTGAGAAGAAACGAATGTGCATACCATCATACCTGGTATAGTCAGAATCGGTTAGTAAATGAGTAATTAGTAGTATGTTCTAAGTGGTATTCTAGAGCACCATGTTAGTGTTAGCCCGTTATGGTCATACATCACCATTTATTTAAACTTATTCCCTTTTGTCAGGCATTTTTGATGACACCATTTTTTGTTATTAAAAATATCACTGCACGAATCATTCTTATGTAAATATTATTTTGAACACCTGAAATAATTTCCTTATAGAAGCATGAGATCATAGACAATTGATCTTTATATAACTTTATGTATTATATTGCCATTGAAATGTGGTGGCAGCAGAGAAAGTGCCATAGTATGTGAGCCAGCCCATTTCCCCATGTCCTAAGTAACAGGGATTATTGCTCTCCTTTTGACCTTATATACAGGCCCACAGCATCTCCTTCTGTTTTTTTAAGCCATCTTGAATTAGGCCAAGGTGGACTTCTGCTAAAAAGCACCCTATTTTTAAGACCAGGTTCTGGGTCTTGTGTTTGCGAGAGATGAAGTGAGTGTTTAGGCACAGACCTTCTGCCCCAAGAAACTACACTGACTATCAAAGAGAAACCAGACTGTCACCTTCGGTAAAACTAGGTACTCAAGGCAAAGGGTGGAGAGTGTGGTACAGGTGCTGGAAAGGGTCTGCAACCCATCTTCTCCGGATGTGAACTGCAGCTGGACTTGTGAAGGCTGCCCAGGAAAGGAGTTCTGCCTTAGTGGTTGGTGCCCTCGGTGGTCTTGTCATATTAATTTAATTACCTTGCCCTCCTCAAGGCAGCAAATTTCAGGCCATTCCAGCATCCTCGGCCCCCAGTTTCTGCCTCTAGGATACAGATGATATAAACCACTTCCTGGGGCTGCCTGGCCTAAGAGGATTAATCCCTTCTACAAAGTTACCTCCTCAAGAGGAAAACTGATAAGATAGTTGTAAAACTCCTCTGAGAAATGAAATGAGTTGTATAAATAAAGTGTCATGGCAGCCAACTTGTTGACCATGAGACCCGACGTCACTTTAATGTTCTGGAGCTCTCTGTATCTCATGAAGAAGAACCTGTTTTCATATCGTAGAGCTTCGGCTCCACCTGAAAAGTGATCCTGTATGACAGTTTGCTTTTGTACTCCCCACTTTACAGAAAAAGAACAGGCCACTTAGGTTCGCTGTATTTGTTCCAAACAGGAAAACAAACCTGGCATTTTTACATATTATTCTGTGCTCCTGGGAAAAAGAGCTTTGGCAGCCTAAGGGAAACGCAGTTCAAACAGTAGCAATCCCCATGAATGTTTTGTTGCAATTTAAGTAAATCTGTCATAACTAGCAAGTGCTAGAGGTGATAAATATATTAATTGGCCTGATTCCATCATTCCACCTTGTATACATATATCTAAGCATCACTTTGTGCCCTATAAGGATATACAATTACAATTTGTCAGTATTCCAGACAATTTTTTAAAGGGACTAGAAAAAAGATACTTAAAGATGTTCTGAATGCAACAACAAAGAAAGTAAATCCCCTACTTGACTAACTAGTAGATCATTTCAACTTACAATCATTCCATACAAACTCCAAGCCAGAACTTTGCTCAAGACGGTGGGCCTGACTGTACCCAAGAAAGAACTCATGAAGCTTCTAAAGTGGAATTTAAATTTTTGAATTAATAAAATATAATGATAAACTGTGTGCTTGCTATGCCAGAAGTATACAGCATGCTAAGAAAATAACATGACAACAGAAACTGAGAATTTCCAGGAAGAAAGACTTTTGAGGCTGTCACATTTAACTGAACCCTGAAAAGCAAAAGTTTTGATCATCATGCAAGAAGTTGTGGTGGCTGGATAGAGGTGGGAGTTGGCAGGATTTTTTTTCTCAGGCAAAAGGAACAATAAGGAAAAGGCTCTATGACAAGAAAGTTCTTGGTTATGTTGAGAAACTATAGAAGAAAATGGGTGTGGCTAGACTGTAACCAGCCCAGAGAGAAAAGCATAAGACAGTCACAAGTAGGCATCAGACCAGCAGCATCAGCTGCAAGTGTCTTAAAAGCGGAGACTTTTAAGACTTAATTCATATCTTTTGGATTTTACTAGAAAAGTTCCAAGCATCACTGTCTGCCTGGAAAGTTTGTCTGTTGTCCCATGACCATGGGCAAGTAGGCAAACACATGCCTATTTATGTCCCCAGTCAGGAAAATAGAAAATTTTTTCTCCTAAATTGGATTGTCTTAGGACTTGCAGAGAGTTAACATCACCAAAGGCTTGAGTTGGCAACTTTGGTCCTTAGTTCCAAAGTTCCACCGTGTGGTTAAGGGCAAGGGTTAAGGAATCATCAGACCTGCATTCCTGTCTGCCTTTCTACATCCTACCTAGGCAACAAATTGTCTACATTTTGGATTCCTCATCAATACGGAAGGGCTAAAAGTACTACAAGGCTGGTGTGTTTAGTAAATTGGTGTGTACATTAATTGAGAAAACACAGTTATTGAGCAAAGTAATTTAATAACGCTCTATAAACACAAGCTATTAATATTCATAATATTGTTTCCCACATGCATATTTTGCGCCTACCACAGACTAGATATGGAACAAGATGCTGGATTGTACTGAGAAATGATGCCCAGCCTCAGTGGGAAAACAGCATCAGAAAGTCATGATGTCCAGGTTTGGACTGTTCCTGTTATTTTTCCCCTTCCCCCACTGCATCTCTGTCTTATATTCAGAAAACTCAGAATTTAAAGGAAGCTCAATATATAAAGCATCTTGTATGTTTCTCTATTGCTAGACAAGTTAACTTAAACTATTGGTAGGGTCACTGACTGTCCCAGTTTGCTGGGAGCTGTTCTGTACTAGCATGAAAAATGACTTACCTTACAAATCCCTCTATCCCAGAGAATATGGGACAGGTAGGTCACCCTGATTCTTAGGACTGTAGAGAAAGGACAGAACACCTTTTTAATGGCCTCAAAGTAGATATAAAATGTTGACACTTCCTTAAGTTTTATGCTCTTCATCTGTAAATAGAATATCAACTCCTGGCATGTATTTCTTGGGACATGGTTGTAGGATAAAGTCAGACCACTGTTCCTACCGTACTGAGTCCATGAATGATCTCATTCATGGTTATGACCATTATTATTAGGTGGGCCATGCCTGAGAAAATTAGAGACAAGAGGAAAAATAATAAGTTCCCCAGTCTAAACCTAACTGGTGCCTAGAAACCCTCTGTCAATGTCTTTTTCATTTCCAGATAAAGAAGTTAGAAGTACAGAGGTAGTGTGAAAATTCAACTTTCAACCCCATCATTTTGTGGTGGAAAGGGAGGGAAGGCACTATTTAGAAGGTATTTGAGATACATTGAGTTATCACTAATAAATCTTCATTGAGATGAGAGGTTAGGCCTGTTGAGGGAATAAAAATGAGCTATCGTGAATGACAATTACAACAAGCTAGATTCACACCAGCTCATAGCAGTGGCATACTGTCAGTAGCTGGGCCAGGACTGAGATTTTTTTCAATGAGAACATCTGGCTGTAAACTCCCCAGGAGAGGGTTGGAGGTGGAGGAAGAAAATTCAAGAAATCCCTATGAGACCTTTTTAAATTTAGCACTCAAGACACTAATATAAGAATACACCCGTGTGCAGATGAGAAAATGCAGGAGGCTTTACAAATAGGAGAATTTGGGGTATCTGTGTTTGGGAAATTCTTTTGGACAAAAGCGGAGAAAATGACATTATCTGTAATTAGAAATAATAATGTGTAATTGGTTCATTTGCCATATTTCTACAGTTCTGATTTAGTTGAACAATGTGATCATTATGCCACCAGCTTTCAATAGAGGTGTCACAATGAAAAATAATTGCAATATTCCACAATATTAACTGCACCCTAATTGCAAAAGTTTTGAAATATAATTACCATGAAAGCTAATGCGACAGGGAACATTAAGCATAATTAGTGTTTTTTTTTAAAAAAGGAAAAACTGTTAGGAGCTTGTTATTGTCTAGTAAGGTAGCTTCAAATTAGCTGGCTGTAGAGCACTTTCATCTAGCTTTTCTATAATTTTCATTATTAGCACAGACTGTAATAAATTTATTTGACATAGCTCACACCTGCCAACCCTGCAGGAGATAACTTATAATGTGCGCCAGCCCCAAGATTTCCCACTGAACCTGTCAGAGCTTCCTACAAGGAGGCAGCCAGGAGTGAGGTTATTTTAAAAAAATATAAAGTAAAATAAAAACCCTCAATTGCACATTACACAGTTCAGACTTAACACTTAAGCTGTGTTTTAAGTAATTTCCATAGAAAGCCCAATGCTCTAGGAATGCAATTAAGAGCCCCTTGTGGGCGGTGCTAAACAATCAAATCAGTGAACATTTCAAAGAGCTCCTGAGGGGCAAGCGGCTCTCCAGTGACTGGCAAGCCCCGCCAGGGAGCCCACAATTAGCCTGTGCACCTGTTTGCCCAAGTGCAGCCCCTGATTTTCTGAGAAAGGCGCCGCTACCCACCAACCCCGAACTCAGTGGCCACGATCAAACCCCTCAATTTCTCCTTTCACACAAGTACTCAAGGTCAGCATTTTGAAGCAATCAGGGGCACCTCCTGCCCATTCTGGCCTCAGCCTGTCTATAATGAGGCTTAGGAGTCAGGATCTTGACTCGCCGTGGACCGTCTGATGCAGGCCAGGAGTGCTCTCAGCGCATCTCCAGGGAGCTCCATGCACATTGTTTTCTATGAAAAGTTGTGCCTGGAGGTGTGCAGTGTGAATGATCCCCAGTGTGAATGAAGCCCTGTTGCTTCTTATTTCTCTTTTTAGCCACTCTGCTGATTGACTACATTACATTCCTTTGATTAAGAAAGAGAGAGGGGTGCTCCCCCCAGAAAAGGGAAGGAGTAGATATTTTGGAGACCTGATGTAGGATCCTATTAAAACAGGTCCTCCATCCTAAATGACCCAGGAAATAAAATCTAAGATGAAGTTCGAATTCAATTTAAGAAGGCATAAATCTGACATGTTACACTCCACATCCTAACACCTCAATGGCTACTCACGCTCTAGTTTGTATAATGTTGCTCTGAAAGTTGACCATTATAATTGTAAATATTGTCACTAATGACACCAACTTGATAATAAAAGAAGTAGAAATGGTAGTAGGTGACAAGAACTTTTTTCTGGTTATGACAAGTCCTTCAGTCTGTAGTAATGTTTAGACATCCTAAAAATGAAAGTATATATCTTGGTGAGCTTTTGAAGCACACTTAAAGAACTAAAAATTCAGAAAGAGATTTCATCCCAACTTTTCTCCCGCAGCCCTACCATATAGATAAAAGTATTACCAACTTTGCATTAAGAGCCATAAAATACTTTTGAATTATTTTGCCATAAATTCAACTAAATCTGGCAGGGCCAATGACAATGAAGCACCCACAAAGACGTGAAGTTCTTAGGTGTCTGTGCAAAATGAAAGACTTTGTGTCAATATTTTTACTTTGAAGCGCTCATCTGTATACAATGACTGACTATTAGTGACCTGGTTTCTAAAGATACCAAGTCTTACACAAGGACAACCAGAAGCCATCAAGCACTTTCCTTATGCCTCAGTGTCTCTTTGATGGTCTCCATCTTGGAGTTAGGTTTTTGGCTGGAGCATATCTTCTGATTGCAGGTTTCATATTTCCGGCCAATCCTTAGTTCTCAAAAGCACTCTGTTCTGGGCTTTCTCAAGTCAGAGCCACACATTCTGTTAGCAGCAGATGAGCCTGATGGTGTTGTCTGAAGACTCTTAGCAAGACCTCACCTGCCGTAAATGCTTAAAGGCAAAAATTTCTCTCTCTCTCTCTCTCTCTCTCTCTCTCTCTCAGCCTCTCAGCTTCCCTTCTTCTGCCTCCTGCCCTCTTTCCATCTCTCCCTCCCTTTCCCCAAAAGTCCCCAGTATATAGGTTCCCAACAAATATACACCCAGAAAAGGGAAAAGAAAGCCCAACTTGGCAGGTATCCAGCGGGTATACTGCTGGCTAGATGAGGAAGTTAGTGTGGATCAGAGTTAATCTGTAGGTCTACAAGGCATAGGCATCCTAGGCACTTCCTTAGTTCAGCACTTGAGGTCCATAATCTGCTGAACACAGTGCCTTTCAGTTTATGGCAAGGGGTCATGTATTTTAGTGGTTATGCATGATTTAAATAATGTTTAATGCTTATTATGATTCCTGTGTGTGACATTTCTGCTGAGTTTTATATTTTCATTTTCTTTTCTCTCCTTTTTTTAGTAAGAATGGAAGTGGTTTATTCTCTTCCAAAACATAGTTCCCTTTTCTAAAGGAAGAACAAGAAACAAGCTAGAAAGTCATAGCATAAGTTTTAAATCTTGGATGCCACACAGAAATTTTTTACTTCATTCTATGTCAGAGTTTACAGGTGAATTTTTGAAAGGGAAATGAATCAGATATTTGATCATTGCCTTAGGCTCAAAATATTAACTATATTCCCCTCAACCTGCACGATATAAGCAATCTAATTTAATCTCTCTTCTTCAGGAATGAAGAAGTATTCTTCTCATGTCACTGTAAAGTTATTCTTAAATCTATATTATCACTATGTACCTACTACCCTTCATTTATAATTACATGGTCATAAATTTTTATTTATTACAATACTTTAGGTTCTTAAAGGCCTTAAAGACTAACCTCCACTTAACAATCAATCATCAAATATGCATTTGCAAAGATTAGGAATCTAATTTTAAGTTTAAAAGAAGACAAACACTTGAGATTTGAACTCAAAGATTAAGGTGTTTGTTATCACTCAGATGTCTATACTTTAACATAAAAACCCTGAAATAGAATATAAGGAATGATTTTATTTTGAAGAGGAAAAATCTAAATTTGGGATAGCATGTATCATAGATGGAATAAAGGACAAACTATTGAACTCTTGTGGTTAAGAAAAAATTTAAACTTCTAAAGTTAGCACCTGGCTTTGAAATTATAAGTAAGGATTTTTTTTCAGTGCAAATATATTTGTACAAAATGTACACTGTGCCAATATTTTTACTCTGAAGAGCTTACTATTATGCAATTACTGACCGATGACTTATGTTCTAAGACTGCTTTAAGACTAGATTTTTTTTTTTTACTTCATTGAAACTCTGGTCCATTTGAATATGTAGCTTAATTTATCTCTCTACAATAACAACACAATGAGAAGTTTTGCCTAGTTTTGAATTGTCTTCATTCTGGCAGGTACTAAGCACACATGCTATTACTTATCATTCTTACACCCAAGACAGACATCACTAATCGATCACAGCACTCTTTCCTGCTGTGAACAGATGTGGCTTGCCGATACTTCTCAACAGTCTTCCAGACAGCCACTACTAATCAATCAGAATTGGCATGCAAGATGAAATGCCCTTGCCATTAGGGCAATAATCACATAAAACTGCAAATGTGATTCCCTGGTGTAGTCAAAAGGTCAAAACCTCTTATAATTGCCTCCTTAAAAATATGTATTTAGCATTCTCTTTCCCACCCTTACAACAAAAAGAAGTCATGAAAAGTAGATTTTGTTTAGAAGTAAAACTTCTAATGTATTTGCATTTCTTTGTAGCTCTAAGACCAAACTGGACCTGCAGGTATACATACATATACACACACATGCATAATCACACACACATACACACACACACACACACACACACACACAGGCCATCATTGAAATCCTGGAACTTATAGCTAGGTTTATATTCATTTCCTCCATGTTCTCAAAAGAGAAGGAAAATGCAACCCTTTTAGTATGATCTCACTATTTTAAATCATTCTTCTATGGGAGAGATCTGAATGCTTAGCATTCTTTGTCTTGAATACTGATACTAAAAAGTGTCCTTCCACTGAATACAACTTAAGGGAGATATATTTATAGAAGGATGATTTATCTTAACTTACATTAAAATAAGGAAATCCATGGCAGCATAGTTAAATTCATAAGAGAAAGAACCTATCATTATTCTCAGACTCTTTTGGATCTCTGCTAAATTGAGGACTATGCAATTTATCAATACATATTTTTTTGGTTAAACAAGCCCTGGGAGAAAGCATGTTTATGCATCAAAAACCCGTTATTAAGACCTCAGATGTAAACTTCTTATTAGAAGATTTGAATTATTTTTCCAACTACAACAATTTCTAGAATTAAGAGTGATTTTGTATTTCCTTTTGTGGAAAGGCACAATAATGTCATGTTTTACTCAAGGTGAATATGAGTGCCTATGGTTTTAATTGTTATTGTAGAATAGAGTTTTTTAAAAAAATGACAGTGCAGGCTGTAGAGAAGGTAGTGAGGTAACACAATCAGCAAGTGTCTGTTGGGCTGCCACCCTGAGATAGGCGTTGGAACTGCACCTGTGGTAGTCTTGATTAGTCCTGGAAGATTTGGAGCGGAAGTCTCCATAGGAATACAGGGAGAAGTCAACTGCAACAGTCATTCATGCAGAGAATATGCATTGATGCTGGCTGGATGTCAAGGCCCTTGCCCTCTGGGGGCACCACCAGGCTACAGAAAAAGGTTCAACTAGGGAGGGTAGCTTATAATCCATGAACAATTCACTTTAAGTTTCTTTTTAAAATAAGCTTTGCATTTATATATATGTTTGGGTGCTGGCGACTGAACTCAGGGTCTTGCACATGACAAGCATGTGCTCTGCCTCTGAGCTATACCCCAGCCCCCATCTCATATATTAATTCTTAATTTAAAAATAAAATATGTATATATTTATAGCAGGATGTTTTGGTACATGTATACATTGTGGAATGGCTAAATCAAGTTTATTGATATATACATTACCTTACATGCCTAATTTTTTGTAATGAGAACACTTAAAATTTACTCTCATCAATTTTCAAGTATACATTGTTGTTAACCATAATCACCTGTTGTACAACAGGCCTCTTGAAGTTGTTTCTCCTAACTAAAATTGTGTATCCTTTGACTGACATTTCCCTACAGCCCACTCTCTGGTAGCCACTGCTACTCTGTACTCCTATGAGTTTGACTTGTTTAGATTTCATATGTGAGCAAATCATAGGCTATTTGTTTTTCTGTGCCTGGCTTATTTTACTGAAGATAAGGCCCTCTAAGGCCAGGGATTTAGCTCAGTGTCACTGAGCCTGCCTCACAAGGTCCTGAGTTTGATCCTCAGTACCACAAAAAAAGATAAGGTCCTCTAGCTTCATCCATGTTGTCACAAATAACAAAATTTCCTTCTTTTTTAAAGCCAAGTAATAACCGGTTGTGTATATATAGGCCATGTTTTCTTTATTTATTATTGATGAACACTTAGATTTCTCTTGAATGAAGTTCTCTGGGAGCAGGGACCATGTGAAGTAGATCCCTAGCAAATAGAAGTGTGAGCAAAGAGTAGGTACTCAAAGATACATCTTGACTTAATCAGTTACATAAAAGAAGTAGGAAGTTGTGAGTGAAATATGATTTTCATGTTCTTTTTACAGACAATAAGCTCTCAAAGGGCAGGGCATAAATCTGCTATCTCTGTGTTCTGAGATCTCATGGGCAAGCAAAAAAGGTATTTGCAGAATGACTTCAGAGATATACGTAGGTCAAATTAGAGGAACAAAGAAGTTAGGTTTGGGGGGGGGGGTCTAAATCAATGGAAAGGACTAATGCATAAGGTAGTTTTAGAATGCTATGGTCTTGAATATAGAAACCAAGGTAACTTTCCTTCTCTCAAGAACAAGTAAACAGTGGAGGTGATATTCCCAGTACACAGGTTCTGTCTGTCTTCATTCTTTGGGCCAGCCATTTTTATACCTTGGGCAAAATCAGGGAAAGGAGAAGGTATTCCCAGGTAAAGGCGGTCCAGCCAGCAGCAAGGGATGCTCAGAGAGCTCTGAAGTGATAGATGAAGGGATGTTCTCTTAGAAGGCCTGGGGCATTTATTTCCTAGCATTCTTGCATTCCAGAAAAGAGATCCAGCAACCTCAGCAAGCCAGGGAAGCACCAGCATGATGCTATGAAACATAGGGGCACTCACTGTCCTCCCTACTTTAACTCTACATCTTCTGCCTCTTTTCCTAATACAACCTGGAGCCATTGACTACATTCTCATTAGCCGACTTCATCTTTTTGCCTGGGATTTCAGTGTTTTGACTCCATGCCAAAGATCAGTGCATTTTATAAACTTTAATAAAGCAATAGAAGAAACAAGCTTTACCTACTGCCACTCATCATATTTTCATATCAGGCAAAAGAATAAGTTTAAGTGGTGTTACAAAGCATATTTATTTATGCAGACGCTCTTTTTATCCTTTTCTCGACAGGATATTGGCACCACACTTGAAATAGTGAGGGAAATGCAACATGTTCCCATTTCTCAATTCTCTTACTGCCAACTTTGAGTTGAGACTATCTTCAAGATTTTGAATATCTTCAGCATCGATCTACTGCTACTTTGTCTTGTACAAATTAAAACAATCAAAGTCTTATATATTACCTTGTAGTATGCAAATCCCCCTCTGATGTTTTTACAGGCTGAAAGGGGATGGAGGTTCATTCTCTTCTCCATGTCTCTCTGGTCAGCTGGCTCCTGGGTAGCCCATTTACTCTGGATCTTCTGTGATTTTTCCCCCTGGCATCATGTCTACTCATTGCAGTCAAGACTCCACCATTGACTATGTAAACTGTATCAAATGATTTGATTTCAATGGCTTCTTTTTTCTGTTCAGTAAAATAGAAAGAAGATTGGAGCCTAATGCTTAAAGCTGTTGCAAGGATTAAAGAAGACCTTGTATATTAAGTGATGATGAGCAGTCAGTAAATGTTAGCACTTGCCACTAATGCTACTTGTACTGTTCCATGTGTATAGAAGAGACGATCATCTCTGTGTCTTTCACTGAAGGACCAGAGAGATGGAATGGGAAGGACAGTGGAGCTCATCCAAGGTTGAGTTTTCCCATTTTCCCCCCCAATGGTACTGGGCTGGGAGATCACTGCCTCTATTTGACTGTACAAGCTCAACACTACCTCGCTCTAGAGGTCTTCTGTGCTGTAGCAAATCATAATTTAGCAGTTTAAGACAACACATTTATTATATTAGAGTTCTGGAAGTCAAAGTATGCAGTGACTCAGTGAAGCTGAAACCGAGGTATCAGTGGGGCTGTGTTTGGTTCAGATCCTCTAGGAGAGACATCTCTTTGAAGTTTGCACCTTATAGAGGCTGCCTCTGTTCCTTGGCTGGGGCCCTCATCCCTGCATCTTCAAAGCCCACAGGGTCAGGCTGTGTCCTTTACATGATACTATCTCGCTGGTTCTCTTTTGCCTCCCCATTTCACTTGTAAAGACCCTTATGATCACACTGGGTCTACATGGATAATCCAGGATAATTTTGTCCTCCCACAGTCAGCCGATTCACAACCTTAATTCCATCTGCAGCGTTCATTCTTCCTTGGCATCAATAATTAATCTCCTAGGTCTGCAGTAGCCAAGTACTACTAAAGGGATGACTTAAAAAACAGAAATATACCATCTCACCATTCTGGAGGTTAGAAGTGCCACCTAAATCATAGTGTCCATGGGCCTATGCTCACTTGGAACCAGGGAGGCAAGCCTTTCCTTCCGTTTCCTAGCATCTGGTGGTTTGTCTGTGCTCTATAGCGTTCCAGGACTGCAGCTGCATCGCTCCGGTCTGTGCCTGCGTCATCACAGCCCACCCTCCTGTGCCACTCTGTATCTTCACGTGGCTCATTCTGCTCCAGTATGACCTGACCTTAGCCTGGCACATCTGCACTGATGCTATTTCCAAATAAGCTTCCAGTCTGGAGTACTCAAGGTTAGGGTATCAACATGTCTTTTGGGGACCCAGTTCAATCCACAGCACCATGTGACGATGTAGTCACAGGTTCTGAGAATGAGGAAGTGGAAGTATCTAGAAATCATTATTACACCTGCCCCACCTCTCTGCAAGTCCCCCTCATTCCTGATTGAGATGAGAAGATAAGGTCGCAGAGTAAGGGGGATAGACTACACTGACTCCCAAGCTCGAGCTACTAATGTTGTGATGTCCATTAATGCAAAAAACAGAGCTAAACTGCAGGGACAGAAAAAACACAGCTAGACAGGGTTATCAGAGGGACTTTGGTCCTCCACGATAGAGAAAAGAGTTGGAGAGACAGAAGAAAAAGGAAGAAATTAAATCCCTAACAACATATGGTCAAATTTCATCCCAACTGAGCTTTCATTTAAGGTGTCTGAATCCGTTCTTGGAAGTGTCTTTTCCCCTCCTGTTCGGTGAAGTTTGCTCCATATTGAATTGCTTTTCTCCTCTCCACCCCCACTAACCACCAGCTCCCTTCAGCTGGCACTGGCCTCTCATATGCTGCTGATATTTGAAGCTGATGGTTGGGTCTCATTTTCCCAGCAAAATCTTTTGTTCCCTTGTATTGATTCACTAATTGTCTACCTAATCCTTGCTCTCCATCCTTCCCCTTACAACAAAAACGGTAACAGAATTTAAAGGCAAAAGAGCAAAACATCTTCAGCCTTCATAGCCTCCCTGAGAGAGAAAACCTATATCGTACTGAGAAAGACAGTCTGTTCTCCAATTTTTCTCTCCAAAAGAAAACTTACTCCCAATTTTTGTTTCATGAAAAGATTGCATTTCCATAATCCGGAGGGAATTCATTGTTACAAAATGGACTTTCCTGTTAATTTACTGTATTTGTTCTGGGTGTAATTCACATGGTACCACTGTATACAGGGAAGAAAGGTAGGTTGAGATTCTGACAGATGTGCCCTTGCCAATCTGTGCTACCATCTGATCTACCGATTTCAGGTAAATTTCTTTCTCCTTGGGCCTCAGTTTCCTTCTTGGCAAAATGAGGATTTAAAAAGTACTGTACCTATTTATCTATCTCTCTCTATATATATCTATGTATAATCTATATCTATGTATTATATCTACATCTGTATGTATGTGTACATACATATACTAACATCTATATGTATGTGTGTGTATATATATATATTTTTTTTTAAATAAAGATTAAATAAGCCAATGACGTATATGTAGCACTCGGTATGTGTCAAGCACTGTTCTAAACTCTTTCCAGGGATGATTCATGATACATATCTTGTCACTTAGCAGAGGGTTTGGCACATAATAACTAGTCAATCAATGGTCACTATTTTTGAGATAACATGGCTTGCTTCATGGGATCTACCATAGAAAGCAAAATACCCTTATTGTCCTTTGTCCAGCCTTGGAAGCAGCTCAGAATCCCCCGAGAGACCTGCTGTTTCTCTGGGGGGTTGTTTTGGCCATTATTGTACTATGTCTTTATTCACAAGTCAGAGCCAAAGGACTTGGTTGGTGAAAAATTTACATCAGATCAGTGAGAGTCAGCAATCTTCAACTCCCCCACTGTTCGGCTCTGCACCTTTGCCACCAGGTCAGGGAAATCATCAGTCCCGGGGAGCAACTACAAAGCTGCTTCCAGAGCCAATTTCCTGCTGAACTGTGTGTTACACTCTTAGCAACATTCCAAAAATTATACTCACTTCAAAGGCAGCTTTGATCTGGCCCCCTCCCCTCCGTCTCCCCCAGCCTTTGCCGAGGAGCACATCTCCAGGAGTACAGTTCACCTTGAAAGCCTGAGACGCCTGTGAGCCAAGCTCGCTCTTCCTGAGAGGGAGGGAGGCCCCGGAACCAGAGGAGAAAAAAAGAAAAAAGAAAAGAAAATCTGTGGGAGGCCTCACTTATTCTCAGTAGCCCACTGCCCTTGACTCGGTGGCTCAGTGCCTTCTGAGGGTGAACATACCCACCAGGCCAGGCTCAGCCATCCACCGACTAGCAACAGTAGCTGCTGATTTTAGCATTTTCGGCTTTGCCTGCTTTGTGGGTATTGCCACTTAAAAAGGAGCCCCATTTGGATTTCTCACAGGGGACCCACATTCAGAGGTGAAGAGGGGCAGGGAGGAAAAGATTATTTCCCTGGAATAATAATAGTTTCCTGTGAAACTGCCAAGCCTCATACACACCTGACCATTTCTCAAAACAGAGGAATTATCCTGGGAGCTTATTTATCCTTTCTCCCACTCCCCTCTACTCACTTCTAAATTGTGATATGGAAACTGAGGTAAATCAACAAAGAGACTTGCTCACTGAATTAACTTACCTGTGAGGTCCAGGATAATTTGCAAATTCCAATGCTAGGTCAAGAAATGGTTTTCTCAGGAGCCTAGGCTCAGGGAAAGGGGCCGTTTGGTGCCAATGCGTCATCCACCCATGAGGTCCTGCTGCCTTTGGGGAACATTGGGACCAAGCCTGCTTAACTCAGTAACTGCGTGTCATTGGCTTCTTTTTTCATAAAACTTACCAAGTTTAAGTAATTTATTTCCACCCTAGATAAGAGAGTGGGGAGACAGGTGTGTTATAACACACTGGAGAAGGATGGCCATGTACCTGCTGTGACCCTCAGAAACCCACCTTACCTGTCTGATCTTAGGTTTCTTGTCCATAAAATAGGGTTTTGTGATGAGGATAAATAATAATAAAATCCATGGAAAGCATTTCTCCTGAAAAATGACACCATTCTTGCCACAAGTTCATAGTCCATCTGGAGTGACAGGCAACAAAAGAAGAGGTGGCTGCCAAGTCTGTGGCCCCTGGTGGTCTCCCTGTGCTTTGGGTGGTGTCTGGTGTTTAATGGAGACTCAATACCTGTTGACTGTATTTGAGCTGACTTGAAGGATAAATAGTATTTCTGTGTGTTCAGGAAAGTGTCCATAAGGGAACCTTCTGACAAGTTATACAGAGTCTTTTTGTAACCACCCAACTATGACCATCATTGCAGTTATTGGTGTCATTATCATTCTCTGTAGAAGACAACACAGCGACAACCACCATTTATTGATAGTTGACATGTAGTACAGTACTTAGCAGAAAGTTAGGGCTCAGCGAAGGCTAAACCCAGTGAAAAGGCCCACTGCTACCTTTTGAAATACTGATTTCTATGTGCATTTTTGGTATTGCATCTATGAGATAAAGAAAAATTTATGTATTTATATTTCTGTATGATGAAAGCATAACAGTTAAGCTGAATGAGTAGAAACAGCACTAGTTCTTAGAAAGAAGCTATGAGATGCATGTTGAGCATGCACAAGGCATCTCTCAGATGTGGCCAGCTCCCCAGGACCTGCTGCATCATGCTGACCATTCTGGTCATTAATAACCACCCTGACACTTGAAGCCATCAGGAAGGAGATGCTGCCCTAGTCAGGGAGGACAGTGGGACATGCTACCACCTGCATACCTCCCTGTAAGCGCTGCCTGCTGCATTAGCAAGTGGCAGCTATTTTATTAGACAGAGCCACAGCTGAGCCCAGCGTTTGATTTTTGTCACCATAAAGGCAGGGATAGAATTGACACTAGAGTAATTAGGAATGAATTCTCAGATCTTGACTTATCAAGCACACTGCCTGGGTGGGAGGCAGGAGCTGTGTGGCAGTGTTTTGGAAGCTGAAATGGTGACCTTGCAGGATGAACTTGCTCTTAATCTTTCTATCAGTGTCACCACTAAGCATTGGCCAGAACCTCCTGTTGACTGACAACCACAGAAGTTTGAATTTGGGGTGGGTTTTTTTTTTGTTTGTGTTTTTTTGTACCCTTTAGGTACTCAGAAGAAAAAGGAGCAGAAAAATGGAGCCAATATGGGAAGCAAAGTTACCACAGGAACAAAATGTTCTTCTGAGCAGCTTGAAATGAGCATAATTTTGGAGAATTTCTGCAATCGTGGGTTAATTCATAATTGAGTTTGCTGAGCAATCAACAATGTGTTGCTTGTATTTTCATATGCTGGGAACATATGACTTCGTGTGTGCGTGCTTGTGTGTATTATAATGCTCCAGTACTTTGATACTTCACTAATGTGCAATCTCTATTTCTTGCTTTTGTCTGGGGGCCTCTCATATTACATTTAGATTGTATCCTTTATCATCCTAAATTGACATTTATGCTTTTACTTCTATTGTTTCCCTAGCTTCTCCTTGGTATGGATCAACAATTTGTTTTAATCTGTGTCACTTCTCTTACCTCCCTCGACACAGAGGAGCAGTCATTTTGCACAGCCATCTGCCTACAGAGGTTGTGTTTCAAAGAGTGTGGTGGGGTCCCTCACCCTCTCCCCACTGTCTAAAGTGCTGGCTAATGTTAATTGCTTTTCCAGTTAGTTTATAAGAATGCAGCAACCGCTGAATGCAGCTTGACTGGTTTTGATGAAAGTAATGGAATGCTAGTGCCCATGAATAAATAAATCTGATTTACATAGAGGACTATTGTGGTGGTGGATAGGAAGCTGCCGAATGCAAGCAAATTATAGTTTAAGGAGACATTATTCCTGGCTTTTATTGTAAGTGAGGGAAGAGGGCTCAAGCTTCCTTGGGTTGGTAGAGAAGGAAGCAAAGAGGTGGTCCTTTGGCCTGACAGAAAAATGCTGTTAGTCTGAAACTTAAGCAGAGGGGTGAATTTTGCTTGGAAAGAAGCTGTTTCTAGGACTCATTTCCTAAAATCCCTTAATAGAAGGCATGGAGAATAGCAAGTGGGGAAGAAATGATGAGAAGTATAGTAAACTGAACACACTCAAGCACATATTAGAGTACACTGGTAATAAATCTGACAAAGACTCTCAAGAAAGAGACGCGATTGCGACCATTTATTGAATTTATTTGTGTTTCCTAAATTCCCCTAAGAGCATGGCTACTCAAGATGGAATTAATGAAGACATGCTTTTTTTCTTGGATGAAACAAGGTGCATATGCATAGCACTCTACTGGATGAGTCCGCTGACCTCAGCTTACTGTGGAATGGAAAGGGTGGGAGCATTTCCTCCACCAGCAAAGTGGTGGAAGGAAGACTAAATGCAAGAGGAATCATATCAGAGTGTCTGCATTTCAGATACATCCGTGGGAAGGAGAAAAAGATGGGAGAAGGATATTAACAATTCAAGTAGACACCTAGACTAAACAACAAGCAAAAATGCTATTTGAGAAGTGACCCTATTGGTGGGTTCTTGTGAATGAATGAGATTTAAACACTACCAAAATTCAATCACTCAAAAATTATTTGTTGTGGGATGAGCACTATTGCAGGTGTCAAGGGTACAGCTGGGAACAAAGCATAGCCCAGCTTCGAGGGCACTCACATCTGCACACCTGGCCCATGAAAGTTCTATGCTTCAGGGAGATGAATAATTGAGAGACATCTTGAAACTTGAATTCATAACTTAAGTAGATAAAATTTCCAGATAAAAGGAACAGTTTCTTTTTTTAAAATGTCATTCACAATATGATACCATGAAATAAGAAAATACCCCAAAGGGAGCCTAAGGTGTGAGCTAAAATTTAAGTAAAACTTATCTCCAGTAAAAACAAACAAATGAGCATTTGTCATATTTTGTCCGTTCCAAGGTCTTTGGTCTATAAATGCATTTAAAATCAGGTTATTATTCACTTTCACTCATGCTTATCTTCCACGCCCTTCTTAATCATTCCTAAGGTCCTGATGATATATTGATAGGCTATAGATTAAATATGAAATTACTACAGACAAGCACTTAAAGATTTATGGACTGAGGCTTGGGCCTCATATCAAATCAAGCATCTAGGAAAATATATGATTTCACCATAATATTAAAAAGTGCTGGCAACGTCTTCATCTTATCCAATTGGTATTGTCCTGATGATAAGGCACAGTAAGCAAAAAGAGAAATTGTATGATAAATTGTGGAACAGACAATGAAAAATATATTTATTACATTTCAATGTCCAAAGATTGCAACTCATTATTTATAGGATAAATAGAATTTATTTTTTAATGCTGCTTTAATTCCAAACATTTTAGTCTCAGAAGACAAACTAATATTCAGTTGGCTCCATTCAATAGATGAGGAAACAATATAATTGCAATGAACCTGCTTGCTCTAAAAGAAAGTTTCCTGGTCAGTATGAAGGATAAGCACTAGATCAAAATTTGTTATCATCTACATATCTTTCTTCTCTCCGAAACTGTCTAGATTCTTAGTCCTCCAAGTGTGGTTCATAGACCAGCAGGTGAGCAGTCCCAGGAAGCTTTAGAGAAATGCAGACTCCCTGGATTAAACTGAGTCTTAACAAGATTCCCAGGTGGAGGGAGATGCAAGCTTAATAGGAGGAGAGAAGCTCGCGGCATATCTCAGGGATTTTGCTAAATGAGAGACATGATGAAAATACGCTCATGAGTAATGAAAATAGTGGCTAACAATTAGTGAGCAATTATTATGAATAGGACATTGTACCAAGGTTATGTGATCTCATAGAATTCTCCTCAAGCCAAGCCTGCAGGAAAAGTCATATTTTTCCTACTTCACAAATAAAAAATTGCAGACTGAGAGAACTGAAGAACTTTCCTCTGGTATCAAAGCTTCCAAGTAGCAGAGCCAGGACAGGCACTCACATCTATCTCTCTTTTCCACCATGAAGAAAAGTGCCAGGAGGCTTAGGGTCAGCCATATTGGAGGGAAATTATGAAACAGCGAAAAAGAAATAAGTCCTGAAGTAGGGAAAACGAAAAGGAATGTCAGCACAATGGTTATTTAGCTTCTTGTAGAACACACCTCACATTGAGGTCCCCTTTGGAAATCTGCAGTCATCCTTTATTCTTCCTTTCATAGCACATAGCCAGTTGACCTCTGAGTATTGTTACATCCCCTCCTTAGCACCTTTTGACTGTTTCCCTGGCTTATAAGTACACCAGAGTGTCCTAGTTTAGAACTCATCAACAGCCTCTACGTCTAGAGCAACATCCTGCAATTGGGCTTCTCTAGCTCCAGCCTCTCCCTTTTCATCCATCCACCATGCTGCTTTCAATTACTATTGCCTCCCCAAAACTCAGTCTAGCCATTCTTTCTTTGTCTGCCTGACGGAGGCTAAAATACAATGAGAAATAAAGCCTACCCTGCCTTCAAGAGAGAGACAAGGCCATAGATAGTCCTCAGTCTGCCTGGTCTACCATTCTGATCCCATCTCCTCCTTTCAGTGCCTGCCCCAACCCCAAGCTGCCATCAGCTTCTCATCAGTCACACTCTATCTATTGCCTGGAATGGTCTTTCTACCTCAATTATCTGGCAAACCCCTCACATCCTTTGGTAGCCAGCCCAGCTGTGCCCTCCTCTCCGGAGGTGCTCACCCACCTAGGCAAAAGTTCTCCTTTCACTCAGGCCATTTTGATGTCAGTCAGTTCCCTTCTTACTTGTTTTCTGCTCTCTTCTAGACAGGATTTGTATTCCTGCTGTGCCCTTGGAACAACAACAACAACAACAACAAAAGGACAAGGAAACTATAGAATGGCTGACCAGTACAAAGCCCAAACTTTAAGACCTGTTGTTAGATTTCAGACATTTTTGGTACTTCCCTCCCCAAGGGTGCTCTCTCTTTAACCAAAGCCAAGTGAAGACTGTGATGTTCACAGCCTTTAATTTATGGTCAGGGGACACCACCTGGTCTACCAGGCACCTCTTCACCGACAGCCTTGTTTGCATCTGAATAGAGATGGAATTAATTGATGCATAGACAATTTAAATTACCTATATGATCTTTGAATGAATTCAGGTGACTTCAGACCAGAATTATGTCCCAAGGGGGTATGTTGTCTGATTCTATTTGCTCATGGAATCCCAGTGATATGCTGGGCTGCATGATAAATGACTTCCACCCATATTAGTTTGTTTCTGACTCACAGTAGCCCTGCAAAATAAGTGTTCCAGCTTCCATTTCGTAGATGAGGAAATCAGAGCCCTGGGTATGTTGACTATCCTGCCCGTATCACACCCTCCCAAGGCATAGAGTGGGGAAGTTAGGAGCTCACTTTGGCGAGAAGCCCAGTATTTTTCACTCTGCTGAGCTGCCTCACCCATAATTCTTTTTCTTTGCACACTATTATCTTTCCATCAAACTTTCTCAGGGTGTTTGTGTACCTACATAAAGAGACAAGGTGTGACTGTAAAGTGAAAAGATGCCAGGGAAAAAAAAGCATACGTGAAAGTGGATTTCAATGCTTCACAGTCATGCCATGGTGTGCGCACGCCTGTACATTCATGTGTGACCAGTTGTGAGTGCTGATGAAGAGTAGCCAAGTCCTGAGTCTCCTTGTTTCTGTGTTCTTATCTCCTACGTTCACCATATGGAGGAAAGAATGCTTCATTTTAGCTCAGAAATCTGCCTATAATACCTCCCCACATCAAAACAGTAGTCACATACTTGTCTTCATACATATTCCTTACAGGTGTCCAGAATCAGGTGCAGTTCTTGGCTCTCCTGTTCAGTGAGCTGAACGTGGATGACAGGCGAGGCGCTCTCGCTGGGTCTGGCCTTTGTGTCATGGGGACCGGCTCTGATCTCTTTCTGTTCGTGGGCGCTTGCCAGGAACCATACAGACAAGGCACTAGGATGCCCATTGATGGGCCAAACTTTGTTTTTCTCAACAGGAGCGTTCCGAGTAGGCAAGAATCTCCAACTGGCTCAGTCTGACCTGTCAGCCAATTTTGCTCTCTCCTGGCAATAGCTTAAAAATGGTCGAATATTTAGAGTTCATGACATAGGTTAACACTTCTTTCAACTCAGGGTGACAAAAGCATGGAGAAAGTATTCATCAGAACCAAAGGGACTCCACGGAAATGGATGTATCAAAAACAAATGCAACTTATTTCTAGCGCTATCAAAGCGAAGTCAGAGGACCAGCTGCATTAGAAGTACCCAGAGAGCCTGAGATGCATGTTTTGTCTGACGTTGCCAGCTAGATACAAAAGCTGAGGCTTTCACTGAGAGATGTCTCACAATCCAATCCATACTGAATTATAAAATGTGTCTCCAAATGCCCCTTCCACCATGCCTTTAGGTAGAGAGGAATAAAATGCTTAGGTATCATTTCACAGCCACCAGAACAGCTAAAATTAAAAAGACAACATCAAATACTGGCAGAGGTGTGGGGGCAAACATACAGAGGAGGTGGGAGTGATGTTTAACTGCATAGTAAAATACAAAACTATTTCCCAAATCAGAAAATTGTCTGGCATTTTCTTACACAGTTTAGCGGATGCCCCCTCCAACCCCTTTCTAAGTATTGATGCAAAAGAAGAAAAATATATGTCTAAATGTGGATTTATGCCTGAATATTAATGGCACCTTTGATTCTTAATAAGCCCAAACTGCAAACAAACTAAATGTCTACCCACAATTGAGTATCAAACTGTAATATTATTCAGCTATACGAAAGGATGAGCTACCAAGAAGAGCTCAACAGCACAGATCAGCCTCACAAATATTATGCTGAGACAAAGTCAGATACAAAATAGTACTTGCTTATCATTCCATTTATATGAGTTCAAAACTGAAAATCAATTTATGATAAGAGATTATAAATGTGGCCTCTAGGGCCTGGGAATGCCTGAAAAGGGAAATGAGAGAGAGCGATTAATAGAGATAGATAGATAGATAGATAGATAGATAGATAGATAGACAGACAGATAGATGGATGATAGACAGAATCAAAGCTTTTCAAATTGAATGCATATTTACATATGTAAATTTCACCTTAACTTTTCCAAAGGAGAGCATGAGAAAAGTCAGTGTTGATATAAAAGAGCACCATGAAGGGCCTTCCTGGTGATAGAAATATTCTGTATCTTGACCATGTCAATGTCACTGTCTCCACTGTGACATTGTATGTGTTTGTACAAAATGTTGCCACTGGGGGAAATTGGACAAACAGTATTTGGCATTGTCCTGCATTATTTCTCACAACTGCATGTGAACCTACTATTATCTCACAAAGTTAATTAAAATGAAACAATATAAAATTTGGTATAAACAGCTTGAGATTTGAATTTTTTCTCCTTGTAAGTAGACCATTGTGTTTGGGTGTGTACATATGTGTGCATGAATACATACAGCATTGTTACAGAAGAGAGAGAAAAAGAGAAGATTTTTAAGTGTTTTTCAATTTGCTTTGATTTTTGTTTTGATTTCTCTGCAGATGTCTTCTGGGCTCGTGACTAAACATCCATCCCTTCACTGGGGCTGAGTTTCTCAGTTTAAGGCTAAAAATTTCTCTGCTACTCTCCACTTCCCAGTGTTCTATAATTCTAAAGCTGTTGTGCAATATAAGGAACCCCTTTCTTGAATATTATACTCTTTCCCAGATTGAATGAATAGTGCTGTGATCATCTTTGCTGCTGAGTGGGGGGAGATGCCAGCCACATGTGATTTTGCACATCTACCAGGTAATGCAGTAGTGCTAATGTAGTTTCCTGGATGCAGGGACACCAGCTGGGTTTATGTCACTCCCTTGGTGGCCCTAAGTGCATAAATCAATCCTTATTTTTATGCCAATCCATACAGGAGGCTTCCTTGTGTGTGCTGCACACAGGGAGAGAACACGGGGCATCCCTGAGCAAATGGTGTGCATTTGAGGAAAGTAAGCATTATTGGAACATAGTTTGGGGGGTGATTCATTTTTTTTAATTTAAATTCCTTAGGTAGGCTACTCTAGTTTGGCTAGAAATCAGAGTAAAGGGATTCATTAGCCAGAGTGAAGTTAGTGTCGATCAAAACAAAAACCGAACTCCCTGCCTTGGCTTGCCTGGGGCTGCAGGACGCTGTCCTTGATCTCCGCTGCTGGCCTGTCTCCTGGGCACTTGTTCATTCTGCCTTAGCTAGATGCCTGCTATAATAGCAAGGCTGATGTTTTGAATTACAAATTCCAATATCTTAGGATAGCAAATTTGTTGTTGTTGCTGTTTAGAAAAGGAGGGGTATTTCCAATACTATCCTATTGCGCCCAATGACGCCCAATGAGGTCCAAAAGGTTGATCATATGGTTTACTCCACTTAGCAGAAAGGAAAATCAATTAATCACAAGTCTTCCTCCCCCTCTTCCTCTTCCTCCTCTTCTCTCCTCTTCTTCCTTTATCTTCTCCGGAGTAGAGGGTCACAATTAACATCTCAAGTCAAATATGGAAACTTAGCTTTTTTGGTTTTCATCTGTCCCAGTAGCATCCGTCCATCCTCTCTAAGGCCCCCTAAATACCTAAAAACCTCCCCCTTCTTCCCTCTCCCTTGGGAGTCTGAGCTTTGCCAGAACCCCGGGTGATAGCTGAATTAATCAGATAATGTGAAGCTTTAGCCCACTTAAAGATAGTATTTCCTCTAGGCCCCTAAAGGATATTTTTAATATAATCCCAGGTACCACGATAGAGCTGTGGGAAAGATATTTTTAGGCAGATAGCTAGAGCTTTCCTGTTCCCACATTGCATCCAGTAGAAAGAGTGACACATTGAATTTTTTAGTGGTTACTGAACATGGGCCAGTACATGAGATATAGTTCATTTGTCTGAAGAATATGTGAAGAAGGGCAAGGTTGTTCTTAGACATTTCAAACAGCATTTGAGAAATGCCTCTTGGGCAATGTTAGAACCTACCTTGCCTGCCCATGAAATTGCTCCAATCTAGGAAATTCTGAATCCATGCAAAAGTCATATAGGTTTTCGAAATGTTAATATCCTGAGAAGATACTCCCAGAATACCCTGCGCATTCCCCCTTCTTTCTAATTACCAAATTTTGTTGAAGTTTATCTGGTTCCCCAACAGGCTATAGACTGCTCAAGGATAAGGGGACTCTGTCTTAGTAGTCTTAACAGTGAGCTCAGGGCCCAGCACAAAATAGATGTTCAATAAATGTCTTGAATTTATCAAGCATTATTTCTGGCTCATTCTCAGAAAACGCTGCCTATTAGAATGGGCTGTAAAACAAGTCATAATCTGGACCTGAAGTAGTTTAAGTGATGTTCATCAGAGATCTTATTTCAGATTCTTTTGAATCCTGGCATGGCAGAGTGGATTCTATTCAAGATCAGCCATGGGCCACAAGCAGGAATAGAGAGTGATAAAATTGGTAGAGGAAGATTAATGAAACTTGTCTTTATGGCTCAGGGCTATGTTTTCACACAAGACAGGAGTATTGTCCCTTGAATAGGAGCACAAGTAAGCAGTTCAGCTCTGTCTCCCTGCCTTCTGTCCTCTTATGCACCAGTTCTCAAGATGACACTGTTATCTCACCAGAAAATACAGCCCAAAGCATTACAGATGTCTGGTACAAGCAGAACCCATATTAATGGTTATTGCTTAAAGAAGAGGCATACTCAGATCTCTCTATTGTGCTCTCAGGGAATGGCAATTCTTAACTCTCTTCCAGAGAAGACCAGAGACATAAAAAGATCAATTGAGTTTGGCCTATCTCAGAGAAGGGGGCTTTTTCAGAGCTAATTTAAATGGCGGGCATGACATGACCCGAGCCACATGCCTACAGGCACAGATTTCTTCACAATTAGTTTGTACTGGGGAGTGCTTACGGATGCTTATATGCAAACATCTCAATTTGTTGTAAGAACAAATAAGTTTAGAATCATTGTATGAAAAATAAGAAAAAAAAGGAAGTTTTTGGGGGAGTGGGGCTGCAAAGACTACAAACTCCCTCCAAAAATCTTAATTTTTAATATCTATTGACTGTTGACATAATTTTATTTGAATTATCTGAGCTTTTTTAAATTGACTTTTGTTGATGATGAGTCCGTTTCTGGTAGTGAATGGATTATTCCTAGAGAAGAAGGAGACTTTCTCTTTAAAGAATGCATGATTTCTTTTCAAGTTGCTATTAATTTTAACCAAACTAGAAATTCATTAAATGTCATTTTAAGTGACCCAAAAAGAGTTACTCTCTTTGCTCTGATAGAAAATGGCCATCGCAAAATGCTGATAACTTTGTCAGTGTCAACATTAGCTGGATGGACTTGTTTGCCTTTGATTTCTACAGAAAGTCGAAGATCTCAAACTACTGCAATACCATTCTGACCATGCTTTGTGCTACATGTTCTGAAAGTACAAGAACATGTTCTATTCCTTGGAAAGCATCACCATTTGTAATCATTCCAGGTTTCCTGCTATGGAGATTATCAACAGCAAGAGGAACTTTTAAATTGCTTGCTTTTGATGAAAATGAATATGTTATCCATGAAACAGCTCTAGGAAAATAAATTCAGGCCTGATTCCTGCTATGCAAACAGATTTGTATACAATATCTGCCTGAATCAGCTTTTTTTCATCTGAAATGGAGCTACTGTACTTTATTACGATGTCAGAAATTGAACTTGGGTGAGAATTCATTTCTAATAATTAAGATCATATCAGTTTGGGAAACCTAATTCCTAACAGAAGATGAGAGTTTTCTCTTGGTGTACCTTCAGCATGCCTATAAATTGGGCCACAGAGTGACCATAACAGTATTGGGGTATGTTTGAAATTCCTCACTACCGAAATGTGTAGATAATACTAGAAAGGAGAGCCCCCCAATCCCATAAGCTCATTTTTTAAAAAGTGAGACATTTGTTGCAGTGGACATGTGGTATCTCATATGGTCCCAGTGTAAAGAATGAGTTTCTTGCTTTTAAAAGTAATTGATTTTATAGAGAAACATGTCAAGAGCACTAGTTTTCAAAATGATTCATTCATGAGTGTTGGGAAATAATATGTACCACTAATTGCTTCAGAAATAGGTGGATTATTTAACTTTGGTTTGGACTGTGGTTGGAAGATTTTGAGCCCTTCTGCCTTTTTACCTTATTGCAGATTAATAGCTATTTTGAAACCAGTGCTACCTTTACTGCCGCAGAGATGAAATCTGCATCCCTTCACTATTATGTATAGGCCATCAGCTTCTGTGTTCTTAGCTCAAACTCCGAATGTTCTAAAGATAGCAATGTGACATTTCTGTTTCAATAAAGCCCGAATAGTCAGCAAGACATAAAACATCTGAGAAGGAAAAGATCCATTTGCTGATTTTACCATCGTCCATATTGAGCTGCCTGGGTGAGCAGGTGTAAGACCAGGCTGATGCAGTGGAGGAAGGGAAGCAATGGGCGCAGCTCAGAGGGGATTCAGCAGATGCGGAGCCATGTGCCCCTTGTACTTCGGTCCATATTTGAGTGTCTCTATCCTGTACAGTTTGATTGGGAGTAGATGTAATGTGGAACCTAAGGAAGGAAATTTTGTTGTTTCCTGGCTTTATGGGTTTTTCTCTACCTCTCTGTTGTTTCTTCAATGAGCTAAAGTGGATGTATCTGATTTAGAGAATGCTTGTATTTATTCAAAGTGTCCGAAGAGTGGAATGAGCCAGAACCATGATGAACATGTGTTGAACCTACCGGTTATGCTTGTTTCATCATTCATTCATTCATTCAAACATGCATTTATATAGAATAAATATTACATATATATATGATATAAGATTGAAGTAATCTCTGGTGAATTTATAATGAGACAGCTTATATAACTTCTTCCTCCAAAAAGCCTCTGTCAACCACTAGGCTAAGGGCAGAAGATTCTTTTTGAAAATATCTTAGGCTTCGCTTTGTCAGTTACCTATTCTTTATCTTTTTCACAACCCTGCAAAAACATACCAAGCATTCTTAGGGGCTAAATATGCCCTGTGGCCCATAGGTTGCTCACCATAAAGCCAAGTCAGTTGACCCTTATCTTACTTACTACCCATAGTAGCTTCTACATCGTATCAAAAAGAATGAAATTCCAAAGTCCTAGCAAGAGAGTTCCTCGCTGCCCTGGCCAAAGCCCTGGCAAATGCCCATTCTCCAAATATAAAGTGACATCCGCTTCTAGCTTTATATTCCAGCGGAGCACACAAGGTCATGTGTAGAAAGCAGTTAAGTAACAATTCAGAACACAGTGCGTGTTCTGGACAGGCACTTGGCAGCTAGAGTTTTCTGGACTCTAACCACAAGTTGAGAAATAAATTTTTAAAATTCCCTCTTACGATCTCTAAATTGCTTTTCAAAAACCCTTTTTGTGTGTGTGTGCTTCATTAGGTCTCTATCTAGGGTCTTGTTTGCTCTCAATGTGATTTCTAGCAAATTTAATACTCTTTTTAAAAAGAATTTCAGAGATGGGCAACAAAAAGGGAGAGCAGTATGTGATGGCATAGAATAGGAGGCTCAGGACTCACAGTCTGACCTCAAGGAAGGAGAAAAATAAATCACAAGGAGATACATAGCTATATGACTGCACAGTACAATTATGTTTGCTCTTAATAAGTTTTCAGTCATCAATTAAATGTTGAATTATGCTCATTATGCCCTCTTTAAAAATGCAGCCAAATTTAGCTTCCAATTTTGAATTAATATATCCACACAGCACAGTTAAAATAATCTCAAGCACCCGCGGGCAGTAAGTTTCTGTATGTGGAAAGTTCAACATTTGGGCCATTTCATTTATGAATAATGTGTGACAAAAGACACATTCGTGACACAGGACCACCACAAAGAGCAAGAGCTATAGGATCACACGGCCTAGGCTGGTTCTTACTTCCCAGCTGCATCTCTTGAGGTAAGTTACTTAACCTCTCTAAGCCTCAGTCTCACTATCTGTACAATGGCTACCTCCCCTTCCCCTACCAGTCAGGTCATTGTGATGATTACGTACAATTTTCTATGTAAAGCTCTTAAAAGAATTCATCAGGTAGCAAGTGCTTGAAAACAATTAGCTATTATTGTTATAATTATTGCTATCAGTGAATATGATGCTTTCAAAATACTAAAAAAAAAAGACTATATAAAAGTATAAATATAATGAAGACATCCAAGATTGCATTTTGTGGGAAGTGATTCTTGCTCCAGAATTGTCAAACCAGTTCTAGAAATCAGTTTAAACTAGGACTTCTTCCCCCAGAGTACATATTACCCCTGGACAACTTTCTTTGGTCAGGTTGAGCAAAGCTGTTGTCCCGAAGAATTAAATCTGCTCACATCATATAATATCAGATTCTACCATTAACTCTCAAATGTTTTGAATTTCCAGCACCCTATGACATTACTTGCTTTATTCCTAAACTATAGGAGAACGGGTGTATGGAAATGGGGTGGAACAATTACACTGTGAGTAAGAAAACAAGACCCCCCACTCCCACTCCCACCCCCCACCGTCTCTAGAAGGGGAGGGATTCCAATTTTCTCTCCTGAAATTTTCTTTAACATTGTCTTGGCTTTAAATCATACCTCCTCTCCTGACTAAAATATAACCTGTTGGGAATGTAGACATGCCACATTGTTGTCACCTTTAAAAGCCAGGACCTGAAAAGGGCCGTTCCTCCTGGAAAACAAGTTCCAGTGACAAGTTCAGCCACTGATGTAACACAGAGAAAGGGCTGCTTCGGAGAAGAAATCGGGACAAGGGAATTTGGCTGGAGCCGTGAGACACGACCAGAGCCTCTGGGTATTAACCAGACTGGCAGTGTGATTCCTGGGAGGGAAGGAAAAGATAACATCGCCTGTCTGGATCCCAGCTTGCCCACGTCGCTCCAACCTGCCGTGCCTCTTGCAAGCCTTTCCCCGTTCTGGACTTGAGTCTCCCCTGCACAGGAAACTCAGCTCCAGCCCACGAAGCAGCAGCTTCCCGGGGACTGGTATTTGTGCCCTCAGCATCAGCTAGAGGAAGTGTTGCAACACAGAGGAGGCTTAGCTTAATACCCATTGAGCACGGGTGTGAAGGGCTGCTGCCCGTGAGCTGTCCAGGTAGGCACAATGATGGGTTTTACTGACTTGGCAACTGGAAGCAAAGAAAAGGAGTGGAAACAACAAAACCATAGATGGCATTTTAGTTGTGTCCTTATGAGTGTTTATGGGAGAGGCCGGAACTCCTAAAGGAAAGTGACAGAGTCAGGGAAAGACTGTTCCCAGGAAAGGTAAGAGGAAATAAGGCAGATGCTGCTCTACAAGTTGAAAGAGAAACAGGAGTGAAGAAGGGCCCTCCGTGTGGTGGATCATTGTGTATTATTTGTCAGTGCCTATAGCACACTTGCTAGAATTCTCAGGCTTCTCGTACTTTTCTCTGGTCCCCTTCCAGTGCAAGCTTGCTTGAGCCAAAGTCCCTGTTGTGAACCTAAGCAGTGTCATTTTTGTGTTCCTCCCTCTCCTTTCTGTCAGTTTTTGCCCCTTCATTTAGAAAACCCCTGGGCTCTGATGGACAGGACTGATGTAGGTCACAGGTGCCCGGCTGTATGAGGCAGCCGTGGTAATTATGCCACACCTGTTTCCCCAGGTTAAGCTGTTGCTATTGGAAACTGTCATCCAACAGTGACTGGCCCCCTCCACCAGCTGTGTAACAGGCTCTTGACTTGGTGTTCAGCCCCTTGTTCGAGAGGATAAAAGGACAAGAAAGAATAAGGGTGATGAGTGGGAAACATCATCTGTGCCCAGTTCCAGGAGGTCTTTAAGGAGAGAAGTCAGTTCCGCCAACAGGGGAAGACAGTGCTCAGGAGGATCTGAACTTACAAGATGAAAAAGCATTTGCTAGTTGCTGGCATTCGAGGTATGGAGACTAGAATAGTCCAAGTCATTTCACAGGTCTGCATACATTGCCAGCTATCTCTTCAGCATTGCCTACATTCCTAAAGGTGTTTTTCCAAAAAATCCATGGCAGCATGCAGAGCCATGCCATTTTGTTTAACAAAATGGAGGTGATTTTCTTGATTTATCTTAGCTCATGTTTTGCATCTCCAACAGGTATGCAGTGAGCTGTGGTATCCTTAGGGTTTTTTTCTAAATAATTTTTAAGCTTTTTGCTCTTTTATGATTTTACACTTTTTTTTTTTTGCTCCCAGAACTGACCCCTTCTTCTGCTGGAAATTTCCTAAGACAAACAGAAGTTTCTTTTCCTGCATGGCAATTTCCATTCCTGAAAAATTGCCTTGTATGCAGTCGGAAAGTAGAGCAGGTTGCAAAGCTCTATAATTTGTTTCCAATCAACTAATAATCTTATTGTGATGAATAATGTAGCACTGTTCATGTTTCAGCAAGGTTACAGACTGCGCTTAGTGTCAGTGGAAGAGCCGACAGCTCTGCAAGGTAGAGTCGTTCTTTCTCCTCGTTCCACAGTCTAGTTTCTTAAACAGCTTGTGATGGATACATGAGCTTTCACAAACATTATTCAAATGAATTCAAATACAAAGACAATTAGTGATATGCCAATAGGACTTTTCCACAGATGTTGATTCCAATTTGTTTTTTTTTTTCCAGTGTGCTTTATTTTTAAGGAGGTGGCAATATGTTGGACATATTTTCAAGTTTTCAGGTTGATTTTCTCTTTTGCAGAGAACAGTCTTGACTTCTCTGCTTGACACGGCTCTTACTCACATGCAAATCTTTCCTGCATAGACTCACATTATTCTGTCCTATTCTTAGCATTCATCATAGCAGTTTTATTGCCTTATTATATTTTTTAGATTAGCATACAGTGAGATTGGCTTTACTGTGTACAGCTCTATGAATGTTAACACATGTATAGATGTCTGTAACCACCACAGCAATAGGGACCCCAAACAGTTTTACCAGCTCCAAAGCCTCCTCGGTGTGACCCTTTCAGTCACACACGTTCCCAGTTCCAGCCTCTCAGTCATCACTGAATGTCGCCAAAGTTTTGTCTTTTTTTTTTTTTGGTACTGGGAATCAAACTCGGGTCCTTGCGCTTGCAGGGTAGGCGGCAGAACCACTGAGCTAAATCCCTGGCCCAGTTTTGTCTTTTTGAGACTGTCATATAAATGGAATTACACGGTTGCAACCTTTTGAAACTGATTTCTTTCATTCAGCATGGTGCCTTTGAGATGTATCCAAGTGGTTGTATATGTCAGTAGTTCATTCCTTTTTAAAATTGAGTAAATTTTTTAATTCACAAATAAAAATTGTGTACATGTATAATATACACTATGAGGTTTTTTTATATGGTTGCATTATAGACAAGCTCAATCAAGTTCATTTGCATAGCCATCGCCTCATATACTTTGTATTGTTTTGTGGTGAGAGCATTTAAAAATCTATTCTTTTAGCAATTTTCAAATATAGAACACATTGTTATTAACTCTATTCCTTTTGTCACTGCATAATATTCCATTGTATGGATTATTATACATTGTTTATGAAGAAAGCTGCTATAAATTTTCATGTACAGGTTTTTGGGTCAACGTAGGTTTTCATTCCTCTAGGGTAGATATCTAGGCTTGTGATTATTAGGTGATTGGTAAGTGTAACATCAATGGAAACTTCCAGAGTGGCCTTATCATTTTGCCTCCCCACCAGCAATGTATGAGAATTCTCATCATGGTATTTTGATTAGCTTTCATGTCTGTCAAAAGTAAAATGTGTGTTCCTGTCATGATACCCTCTTTTGTCAACTGCTACTCCTGGTTAATTTCATAAGTCATTTATTTTTTCATTCCCTAATGAAATGGTCCTGAACTTTCCTGTCAGTTAACTCTTTTTTCAAAAAGAAGCATAAAGTATGTTTGCTTGCTTCCCTTGGTTCTATTTTTGGTATCTTCTTTGGGTCAGACTGCATGTGTTTTAATTATACAAACATATAAATGAGAGATATTTATATTATCCATAGAGTCAGCATGATTACCACTTATTGTGCCTGAAAACGTGTGGATGGGGAGACTGTCGGGGGGAAAAGCAGGCAGGGAGACTTATTCATAGCCTGCACTTGCATTCGTACTTCTCGGATCCTGATGCTTTACTCCTTTATATGTATACAAAGAGTCCCCCAAATATCATCTGCATCCTACTACTTTCTAGCATAGACCCCACTCAGCAGTTCAGCAGCCAGGACAGGAATTATGTGTCTGAACCTTGCAGAGAAAGCAATATCGCACGTGTATTCTGTGTGCATAATTGAGGACTCCAATTTGCCATGCTCTATTATCTAGAATTAAACATAAAAGACAGTTGATAAATACCACATTCAGCTGAAAACACAAATGAATCAAAATGTTATAGTTTCTCTCCACAGGTAATAATTAACATTCTTGTGAATTTCTCTGTGTGCCATGGAGCATCCATTAAATGGCATGCTAGCAAAAACCCTTGTATGCTGGGATGTGTATGTACCTAGACTCAGCAGAGTATCATCTTAGTCTTGGAAGATAAGAAGGAGGGCAGAGAAGGATAATGATCATGAAATTTTCAGAGCAATATGACATATGGCCCTTACCAAATGTTTATATCTGAACTAAAGTATAAATGAAAAACATACATGGAAAAGTGAGGCGTTTTTGTAGTTAACAACCACAGGAGAAATAAGAGTTGAGGTGGAAACTGTGGCTTACACAAAAGATTGGCATAGGACATCTCTATCTCCCTACAGATGAGGGACTTGGTACCTCTGAAAGTCCTTGGATCTAGGGTAGGTGCTCAATATTTGGTGGCTGAATGAAACCCTGAACCAATGAAGACATGAAAAAGAGGATAAATATACAAATAAATGAATGAAAGTAAATGGACAAAGAGCTCAGGTCATGTGTCACTGTTCTTATGCAAGGAATTTAATTGGAGAGAAGACAAAAGGAATTTTGTAAAGGTATCATCACATTCTCGGATTTCTCACAGAAAATGCAAGAAGCTTTAGCAAGGGGCTACTCACATATGGTTTGCTAGCTCTGTACAAAGAAGTACTCATAGACTGGAAACTGATTATATGTCATTTGTAGGTCAGAGAGGCATATTTAAGGGCTACATATGACCAGCTGGAGGTGTTCAAGTCTGTGTCAAAGCTCCAGTTGTTAGACCTAGAACAGAGCCATTATGAAATACCTTCCACCCATCAGCACGGCTGGTTGAGAAAGTCAGTATTTCATCTCATCTGATCTGAAAAGGCTTCCCGAAGGAGGTGGAATTCCATATATCTTGTTTTTGATGTGCAAACCCTTAGCAGTACTATCTTTTTTTCCTTGCCAATTCAGTTGCTTTTTGTATCATCAGATACAATAGATGAATTAGGATCCATGCTGCCCAGGTGAGACAGAGGCCTTTAGCAAAGATTTTTTTTAGCGCGATGGTTTTGTGATGGAAAGTGAACATTTTTCAGATGGCAGAGAGGGCCACAGGAGATCCTGTTATGCAGTGTGTGGGAGTAAAATGTGTCATTTCTACTTGGGGTTTGAAGGAGGACTCTGCCCTCCTTCATTCCATGGGGATCTCTGCTCCTAAGCATTTGTTGTCATGTTTGGGCGGCTGCAAGAGAGGGAAAAAAATGCTATAGTTGGAGATATAGAGATAGGGAGAGACAGAGAGACAGAGACAGAGAGAATGAATGAATTAGGTTTTGGCAAGGGCACCCACAATGGTTTTCTTGAAGTTTGGCAAAGTTCAAGTTTTTGACCTTTGTCCCAAGTGATACCATGCAACATCCCCTTGGAAATATTCCAGCAGCATTCCTGTTGGAATTTAGTATGCTTTCAACCCCTTTGCTTTTGCTGTACTTGTTAAGGTATAATTAACCAACTAGTTAATTAAACCACCCAAGTGTGACAAGAGCATCCATTCAACAGAGAATAAAATAGTATCTTTGCCTTCATGATGTTTGCTTTCTAGTGCAAAAAGATAGGATTTTTTTAAAAATGGGTGTCAAGAAGTACTTTAGGGAGAAAGAAAGCAAATTAAGCAGGATGAGGCAACTGAGGTTATCTTTCAAGATGACATTTGAGCTGCTACTGGCAGACAGTGAAGGAGTGAGTTACTCAATTATGTGTATCCTCAGACTAAGGCTTTAGCAAGTGCAAAGGGCCTGGGGCAGAATCCTACTTGACTGGTTTCCAAATCAGGCACAAGCCAGTAAGGCTCTAGAACCTTTTTTGTTTATTTCAATGCTTTCTTCAAGAACCAGGCTTAAAGCTGACAACAGACCTAGGCTTCTTTTCCAATCAATCCCTATTCCTGTGCCAGATTTAAAATGCCTTTGTTTTTGCTATTTCCTCTGCCTGAAGCATTGCTCTTCCAAATAGTGGAATGGTTCTTTCCCTTTCAGGTCTCTGATCAAATATCATCTGATCAGAAAAACCTTTCTAGATCACACTATTAAAGTGTCAGATAAGCAGTGTTAGAAATGGAGATTATTTCCCCTACCAAATCTGATTTATTTCACATGAGAGATGACTCCCTCTCTGCATTATGGGATTAAGAATGAGCCCATTTGGGGTGATAAATACTAAATGTTTCAGTAACCCAAGAAGCTCTGAGAAACAAATTGCTAATTTATGCCTTAAACCAACCAAATCTAGCGAGCAGCTCAGGACATTAGTAAGTCATTCAACAGTGGATTGCAACGATAAAACAACCTGTGTGGCTCATAAATGAGCCAGAGAAACTTAAAAATCTTGATTTTACTGTAGAATTTTTACGCAAAAGGGGGCTGATGCTTTATCACTAGCAGTGCTAACGAAAACCTAGGCCTTTCTTGTGCTGATTTTCATAGACAACAAAAGACTTGATCAAAGGAATGTAGCTACTACAAGGCAGTTCAAATTGTCCAACATCTGATAGATTTATTCCAGTGCATTTGAGCTTCAAATATGAAAAATAAGCCCACTTATTTTACTATTCTGTAAGACCCAGAGCTACTTTAACTCATTAGTAGAACAAAGGATCCCTTATTCTTAATGGTTCTATTTACCTTAAAAACATCTGGTAAGAGAAAAACTTCAAGTCATCCAAATAATATTCTTTGAATTCTAGCTTCTATGTCACTTCCTTATCTACCACCTCAAGAAAGAATTAGCCTATTCAGGCATAAAATAAATGAATATTGGCATTTACTGATTGCCTTTATTTGTAATGCATGTTCTGAGAGCTTTGAATGTACTATCTCATTTAACTGTCTTTACCATAAGGGAACTGTAATTAACCACCTTTTAGGATGGAACCGCTTATGGATGAGGAAATAGAGGCATACAAAGGTTAAGTACCTCAAGATTATGGTTGCCTAATGCCAACAGTGCCCCAGGCCAAACTAGAGAGATCAATATCTCGGAGACCTAAGAAGCCCTGGAAATGGTGAGAGAAACTCTGACTATATAGGATCCAGTTTTTCCAGTGGTACACCATGGCAGTCAGTAGTCTGATGGCATTGACTCCTCATCGTCCCCTAAAACTGAAGGTTCTCCAGCACACATGCCTCCCGTCCAGTGTTTTTCTAAAATTGTTTGCATCTTGGGTAGAGATGGGTATTTTCTCATCTTTCCCTGCTCAGCCACTAGGCACTTCTGCTCATCCTTCATGCTGCATAAGAAGAGAGACCATGAGCATTGGCGAGGTCCGAACCACTTTAATTGGAAGATAAAAGCAACTCCAAAACAACTTTGAAAGAAACCAATAAACAATTATGAACAAAATCCAAAGGGCACTCTGTCTGACAGCAAGCTTGAGCCATGTAATTCTGGGCCATAGATTCTGCTTCAGGAAGTGCTCAGATATTTGTTTTTCTTGGGTAATTACTTGTGCGTGTGTGTGTGTGTGTGTGTGTGTGTGTATGTGTGTGTGTGTGTGTGTGTATTCTGAAGACAGAAAAGGTATTCTGAAAATGTCTCCTGCAATCCACCCTATACATCCCATTACATCAGCTGCCACTTGCCATGAAAGAGGACAGAGGCCAAGGTCTGACATTCAGCTGACTTCTGTTTATATAGCATGGAGAAACTCTTGTTCCCTTGCCCTATAAGACATGTACCAGGAGAGATTTTGGGAAAAGGTCACCCAGATAGTAAATAATTCTGCTGAGCTTTGAAGTGAAAATGCTCCTGGAACCTTTATCCCACCCTTGCCATTTAGCTGGTTTGCCTTGGTCATTCTTGCTGTTAATGAACGGTATGGGTCACAGTTTGTCCGTGTCACTCTGTTCATCAGAGGCTCAATCTGAAATCAAAATCATATTTTATCTTTGTTTTGGTCCTCTTCCTTTGTTTGGGGGAAATATCATGAATGTCTCAAAGAAAGAACAAAAGAAGGAATAAAATACACTCCACAAAAAATCTACTTAAAGGGCTAAAAAAAAAATGGCATCTTGATGGGAGGGAATTCTACTATGAGGGGCTGCCCCCCCCCAAAAAAATTAGTTTGGTCTTTGAAAAACATATTATCTTTCATAAGTAGGGAAATATCCAAAGCATGCCCAACCTATTTTACAATAAGACCTTGAAAAGCTATGTGATGAGCAGGGATGAGAAGAGTTTAAATTTTTGATGCAATTCTCTGCTTGGGAAAGTGATAATGCAGCTCAAATAACAGACAGTATTTTCTGCTACAGTGCAACAATCAGCATAACGTCTGCACGTATTAATAATTTCACTCCTAAACTTCTCGACAGGGAGCTCATGGGTCTTAATAGTATTGTCAAGATCCTTAGGGCAATTGAAAAACCCAAAATCATTACTTTCTACTGATAAGCTTTCCTCTCCCAGAGGATGCCCAAATACCTAGGGTAATGTAGATTTATGGAAATGCTCAGATAGGCACTGCTCAGATAGAACTTTGCAATAAAATCTCCTCTTTAGAAGAGTTCTTCTCAAGTATTTCAAGTGATCAGTCTGTCTGTCTGTCTATCATGTGTGTGTGCGCGCATGCTCACATGCGTGTGTGTGTGTGTGTATCCAGTGGAGTTGACATTGATTGCAAGGAATATTTTCCTAATGATTTAGCAAAGCAAAGACTGAGCATGGGGTATGGTAAAATGGTAGAACACCTAACATTAAAATGTCTTCCTGATCCATCCTGCTTGAGAACTTGCCCTATTTGGGAAAGTCGATCCCAAATCGATCCCAAAGAAGGCAACTGTTTGCTATTAAACACTTAAGCCCAAGGCAGCTGGTGACTGGGCACCAAATTCAAGATCCTCCTTCTCCCTCCTCCCCACAACAGTGCCTGCCTGAGCCCAGCTGGGCTTGCACTGAACAGGTGTGGCCCTCCACTGTGATCTGGCCACAGCTGAACCATTAGAGCAAATTCCAGGCTCCTGCTCAGACTCTCCGCTATCCAGTGACCCTCAGTGACAGTCTCCATCTGAAAATTATCAATAGCAGCAGGGGCTTGGCCAAAAGGCACCAATGGAAGATCTGCTTCAGGGAAAGATATTTTGAAGTTGCAAAAGTGTGCCCATCTGAAATTTAACTTTGATCGGCTCCAAAAGGGCTTCAAGGGACAGACATCATGGTTTTGAAAAAAAATCAACATTTCTGTGAAATGTCCAGTATAGGAAAAGCCATAGAAACGAAATAGATTCACTTCTGCCAGAGGCTGTGGGAGAGAGGGGAGGAACGGGGAGGAATTGCCAAGGGGTATGGTGTTTGCTTTGAGGTTGATGAAATGTTCTAAAATTTGATAGTAATGATGGTTACACAGCTCATTGAGTATACTAAAGAAATACCAAAATGTATACTTTCAAGAGGCGAATTTTATAATATATCAGGTATTTGAGAACAAATAAAAGGTGATCAGACAGAATCACCATTGAAGACAGGAGTCAAAGTCACCTTCTCCCTGTGTCGGATTGTCTCTCTAGTAAAGGAATTTCTCAAGAGAAAAAGATTTAGGAGGATTAAGAAAGGCTCACTGTTGATTCCAGCAATCAACTGGATTGCTCAAAAGACAGAGCTAGGGATATACTCTGATCCCTCTCCACTGAAACTTTCACATACGAGCACCCAGGACATAGGTTGTCCATTCATTCTTTGGCTGCTAGTGCTGTCTCGGTCATTGTGGCTTCCCCTGGGTGAAGTACAAATGGGAGGAACAGACCCTTTTCCCTGAGGAACTAGTAACATAATGAATAGAAGAGAAACCAGAAATAACAAAAAACCATGTGCTGAGGGTCATAAAAGAGAGGTACTGAGTATGCAAAGTGCGTACCCAGGAGGGACACAGATATGTTACAGTTCAATGCCAAATTTGAGGTGGGAGACTTATCAGTTAGCCTCCCTGCTCCTTCGTTATCTCATCTTCAAAAGGAAGAACGTATCCACTTTGAAAGGTGTTGCAAGTTTTAAATTGGATGCAATATGCAGAGTGCTTCTCACGCAACTGGTGCTGAGTAAATGAAAGTTATTGTTTTTAGAGGTTCTAACCTTTCCCTCCAACCCTCATCTTTCATGAATACAGGAAGAGCTGACAAAACTTTGGTTTCTAAGCCTACAAATGATTGCTCCTTGTGACACTAATTCCCATGCCTCTGCCACGCAGCACTGATCTGTGTGTCGTTGCGAATGTACTCGGCATGGCTTTTCTCTGAGGTCATGTATTTTTCTGAAGTGAGGAGCTATAAATCCTTCCTTCCAAGTGAACACAGCCCTCATCTTCCTGGGTCCTCTGTTCAGCCTGAGTGAGGTCCTTCTGCCAAGAACAGTTCCCTAGGACAGGACAGTGCATCCCCCTCTGCCACGAGGCACTGGCCAGAGCTGGAGCCAAGTGCTGGGAAATGAGAATGAAGAGGGAATTTGGGTCGCTCTTGCACTCTCCTTCCTTCTTTCTCCTCTCCTCTGCAAGGCTTCAGCTCCAGCTTGCCGCAGTCACAGTGAGATAATACTACAGACTGTTCACCTACTCTGGAAAGCCAGCAATACCACCCGGGTTGAGGCCAGAGAAGAGAAGTCCCTGCTTTGGGAGACAAATCATTCAGTAGATGTTAAGGCCGAAAAAAAAGGAGCAAGCTCAAAGTCCAAAGTGCCCAATATTTCCCGACAAATAAAGAAATGTCTTTCCAAACACAGGAGGAGGCTAGACTTGGACCCACTCCCTTTACCCCTCCATCCCCAGGTGTTGGCAAAATACCTCCAGTCAGAAAAGGGCAGGACAAGCCAGAACGGAGCATGCCCTCAGCTCTGCTTCTGACAGACCTCTCCGCCGCTCAGCCCTCACAGCCCTGGTAGTGGAGCCAGGGAGCAGCTGAAGAGGGCGGGGGAGGGCCTTTAGGGAAGGCATAAAAAAGACATTGTGCTGCAGTTTGGCTGTTCTGGCCTATTTCTCCTGAATCAAGCAGCATCGTGAGGCAGTGCAGAGCCTGGAGTTGGGTGCTTCCCTCCAATTTCTCACAAGATTTGATTCTGCCATTTAAGCATATGTGCAAAAAAAACAATGATTCAAACTAGTTTTCCTCTGTACTTGGTAGGTGAACATCCACCCAGGCCACTGTCCTGTCTCTCTGTGATTAATGCTCTGATCTTGTTTATGTTCCTTTGCATATGGCTAGGAGAGGAAAAGACCTTGGGATCACATAAGAAATAACAAAATACCACCTACTAAGCTGTGCGATGTTTGGTGTATTAACTTCTCTCAACCTCACTTGCTGCATCTGTGAAATGGGGAAGATAAGCGACCTGCCCCATGAGAGTGAGGGGCAATGTATACAGTGATACCTCAGTTCATGTTTTACGATTTGGGTGGAGATGGCCACATTTGTGTTTGTGTGGGCAAGCAGGTCACTCTTGTGTTTGTCATCCGATGTGGAGTTTGTGAACAGAAGCAAATTTTGTTCAATGCTTTTGAGAACAGAATTGTTTGTGAGCAGAAGTGTTCGTGAATCGAGGTATTACTATACAAATCGCTTATGCACAAGATTTTGCATAGTACCAGACACGCAAGGAGGACGTAACTCATAGCTCCTGTGGTCAGTATTATGGTGTTATTGCCATTAACAGTTACTGTTTTCTTTGTGGAAATGGAACAGTTCTGGTTCCTCAGTTTCACTTTCATGATCTTTCAGAACACATTCTTGGGACTAGCCCATATCAATGCCCCAGGCCGCGTCACTGAGTCCCTCTTCCTTTCTGCAGTCTGAATTTGAAGATGGGGGGCCCAGAGGTGGGGATTTTACTTCCATATGTTCATTTTTGAAATTTCCCTCCAAAAGTACATCTCAAAGAGCTAGGTTCCTGGCTCTGTGACTTCCCAGGAGGTACTCGTCCCTTTCCTCAGAGCCAGAGTTGCCGTGGCTGCTATTACTATTATCAGTAGCATTAATTATACCAAATAATAATACATTAATAGTCCTTATTAATAGCTACTATGTGCCAAGAATTGTGCTAGGCTGTTTAGAAGTATACTTTCATCTCATTTTCCTAAAACCCATATATGAGAAATTAAATTACCCATTCTGCAGATGAAGAAACAGAAAAAAGTACATAGCTTTCCAGTGGTTGCATTTTTAGTAGGAGCTCAGAGCCAACTGTCAGTCTGGCCATCTGTAATCAAGTTCACCCTTCTTACTTCTAACCAAGGCTGCTATTCTGGAAAGACTTCACCCCTCTGGCTCCCATCCAAAGTCAAATTTGAACAGAGTTTTCATCAACCAGAGATTCCCAACTTTCTGCCAACACCAGCCCCACTTCTAGCATCTTCAAATTGCTGTCAAGATCTGACTTGCCTCAGAGAGGAGGGTCCAGGGAAGAGGGGACAGGGTTTGTGGTTCATTCATCATCTCAGGTCTGAGGGGGTTGATATGCTTAAAGACCAACAGTGAGATGCATAAATCACTCAAGGAATGAGTGATTTGTTAATGGTAGGAGGGCCCTTACTTTTATTTTTTCTTTTGTACACTTCATCATCATTTTGAATCACCAGGGAAACTCGGTGCACACTCTAAAGCAAGACAAGGCCATTTCATTGTGCCCCTGCCCTCTCACTCCTTCATACCCTTGCCCTTGGCAAGAGCAGACCCAGCCTAAATGCCTCCCCTAGCTGTTTATTAAGACAGAGTACAACAACAATAGCCAATTATTAACAATTTGCTTCTTTAGCTCCCCAGAAAATTCCGCCTTTGCATTATTTTAAATGTAGGTGTTGGTTGTTTCCATGTGTATTTGAACAACTCTGCTCTAGTCAGCCCAAGAGTGTGTGTACCAAGATCTGTAGTCCTCAGATCTTTGCTGGAATTGGTGTTGCTACTCAAGGAGACAGAACTGCTTGGTTTTCCTTAAGACTCCATTATCAGCCAATGAGCAAATGCCAGAGGAAACATGTGAATGACTTTCATGGCAAAATCAACTAGCAGGAGCTCTCCCACAAAATGTCTAAAGCACAGACACTCGGATCACATTGTACCCAGAGTTGGAGTGCAGCTCCTGCATGCACTTCACGTCTTGATATACAAGGAAGCCCCTGCCTAGAAATTCACTTATCTTTTCTAGGAGACTTGACTGTACCTACTTTAGCTTTTAGTAAAGAACCAGTACCACAGTTCCTTCTTGCGAAAAATAAAAGCCACCCAGTTCCTAAAAATAACTTCAAGGTTCCTGATGCAAGACAAATCAGGTGCCATATAATAGTTTGGCAGTGAGGTTTTAATGACAGTTGCCTTTTGCCTATTGATAGTGTATTTATTGGGTTGATACTGTGTAAGCACTTAGGCGATGCAGTTATTTGTGGTTAAATTGTATTATCGTGGGATTTTTATATTTATGTAATACAGCCATAAATAATATGCACATTAATTAAACCAAATAAATGTTTGAGACTTAGAATAGACATTAAGGCCTTTTCATTTTTCTCTCATCATGGAGTGGAGGCATCCTTTGTTTTGGAGAAGGGCTTTTTATGCGTTTTAGCTTCTTGGAAAGTAGTAAGGTGTGTTGTCAGACAATTGTCTGCACTTTTGAAATAGAAAAACTTCCCAGCCAGTAAGTATGGTGAATGGCTATGACAAAAGCTGATAAATGCAAAAAGTGCCTGGGCTTATTAGCTGTAGCAGGATCTTGTCACATTAGAGGGACATTACCTACACTGAATACCAGCGTGCCTCTGTTCGAACTAGGAGTCAAACTGTAATACCAGGAGACAAGAATACAATTGATTGTTTCCAGCAAGATAAGATAACAGGAATGGTTAGGGCTCAGGGCAAACTGGAGAAACAGCCCAGGAGCATTTACCTCTATCCTATTGCCTTGAGAGAATATTCAGTATTTTAATTTTGATTTTTGTTCTAGAAGCAATTTGAATACTCTATAAAATATTGATCTTGAATTTTTGATAATATTCTCATTGAGAGCTGCCAATCTGTCACTTTTGACCTAGATAAATGAAGCCTCAATTTCCTCTCTCTACTCACAACTCAGAGCTGCAGTTATATTTTATCCATCGCTTTATCCCAGAAAGAACCAGTGTTCTAAGCTCTGGGGAACTCACCAGTCGTCAGGTAACATGTTTAGCTGCCTTGCAGTCATCCTTTTTCCCTAACTTTCACAGCAACCTTAGCAAGTAGTTTCTGCTGTTTTTCACTGCTTTGCACATGAGTAAACTGATATTAAAGAAGCAAGGTAGTATGCTCTGGATCTGCAACCAGAAGTGGCAGGCTCAATCCTTGAATGGTCCTTTTGATTTTATCTCCTAACCTCTAGCTATGTCCCTCTCTCAGGCATTCCCACGTCACTCTGTATATTCCCCAGTGGTAGCATTTATTACTCTGTATTGTGATTGTCCTTTCCTTCTGTCTTCTTCACCTACTTGAAAATCTGACTTTTGGATAGGTCCGTGAGCAAATAAAATCAACGTAACAGTGGAAATAAATAACCACGATAATTAGGAACCTTCTAATACTAAGGATACTGGATAATTTTATGTTTTGGTTATCGATAATTTAATGTATTTGCAGTGAAATAGAATGCTGCTTCACAGGAGGGTAGAATGAGTGGAGAATTAAATATTCTTTTATCTTCTCCTCTTTTTTTCTCCAATTCTTCCAAAGGTTCTAAGCTTTCTCTTTAGGAAAAATGGAAAGAGAATTTGACTTTTTTTCCAGCTGACTAGGAAACACATCATCCGTTTTACTTGGAACACAGTGCATAGCATCTAAGCCGCTGTGTCTGCCCCCCAGGCAGCACCCCTGGGTACCGTCACTTACTGGCAACTGCAGGAATTCCCCCCATCGGAACACAGAGGGACAGAGGAGGCCACCCAGGCTGGGGTGGGCAAGGAAAACTTAGCTCCAGGTGAACAAACAGGAAGCAGGAGTGACGGCGTGACAGTTAGTGAGTGGAATCCCTTACAGGCCTCAGTACTTGGACGGAGTGTGTGGTTTGGAGGGCCAGGGTGGGACTGGGGACAGAGAGCAATGGGAAGCCAGGGCTTGAGGGTGGAGAGGGTGGATTCTCATTGTACACTGTCTCACCTCATCTGCCCCAGGCAAGTCTCATCATTACCTAATGGGGAATAATGATACCACTAGGGTGGGAGTTTAGAGAGGGGAAGAAAGGCATGAGAATTCATTAAGCATGCGTGAAGGGCCTTGGACAGCATCTCTGAGGAATCGTTATTACATCATTTCACCCCCCCTGCCCACCTCTTTCCACTAATGGGAGACAGACAAATGCTGAATAACTTTGTAATAATACATTACTAGATAGACAACAATGCCAGAAAATATAATAGCCTGGTACAGCTATGAACTCCCTCAAAGATATATTTAAAGTGTCACTGATGCATAATGTAAAACATGAATTACAGGTTCATTTGGAGGACACGATTTAAAATCCATACACCTGTTCTGTGGCATTCCCCACTGGGTTTTAGTTATCTTTTTCTGGATGTTAAAAAAAAAATTCCCCAAGTAGCTTCAGTCCAGAGATGCAAACTTCAAGGAACCAGTTTTCCTCCACATTTTTTCCTTCCTGTTTTGTTGGTCATGATGGTCTCTAAACCTGGTATCTTCTTGACATGTTGTCTTTTCCTCAGAATGTTTCTGCAGGCTTTGCGGGAAACCTAGCATGTAGATTACACCTTTTGGAGATGTAGCCCGGCCACATAAGGAGACAAGTAGTTGAAATTTGTGTCAAATTGCTTGTTTAAATGACTTGAGCCAACTTCTTAAAGCCAGGACAGCAGGGGCTGAGGATTTTAAGAGTTGGCAGGGGCCAAAATGACAAGGCTCAGCAGTCACCTGGTGAGCTGCCAGCCCTGACTGGAGACTTCAAAAAATAAACTTTCTCAAAGGACACAAATTAAAAGTCATGTTTCCGCATCCATTAAAATGAAATTATAGGCTTACGTTGCATAGTGAACTACTTTCCTTTTCACCGTGCCTAATCTACTTCACCGTGCAGATTGAGAATCGGTTGTTACAAAAACCATGTGCAGAGTTGTCTGTTTTTATCACTATGCGGGAATATTTCCAGAGGTAGAGCTCTCATTTGTTCATTTTTCCTGCAAAGATAGAAGATGTCATTACTTTAAAAACAGGATACAGTCTGGAGTGGAAACCATGACTTGAAACCTCTCCCCTGACCTTCTCCAGAGAGAGTCCTCAGGGTTCATCTCTCAGAAGAGAAGTTAGAGCAGGCTCGCAGGTGTGCTTTGTCAGCTCACTTTTTAAAAATCGTATATACAGACATATGTGTGTTTTCATACATACCTACTTATGTATTTATTTATTTTGAGTTAATTGTCAACACCTACAAAACCCAGGAAATTTCATCCGCAGGTCCAGACTTCTCAGCTTTTCCAACAAAACAAGAAGCCGTGTCTAGTACCTTCCACCCTCCCTTGGTCCCATGTGACCACAGCAGCCTGGGCCCCTAAGGACTCTGCTCCGCTGTCTCCTCTTCAGTGCTATTCAGATCACAACCGGCTCCATTCACTTTCCTGCCGGACCAGGGGTTTAAATGTGAGACTCCCTAACTTGGGGTGTACACAAATTAAAAGACGTGTGTATATATGTTTATTTCCCTTAAAAAGAATCATTAATTAATTTTATGTATTTATTTAGCTGTGTTAGCTATCGCTCAGAGCTTTGTATGTGCTAGGCAAGCACTCTGACACTGAGCTATACCTCAGCTTTATTTTCAATTGATACACAAAAATTGTACACATTTTGGGGGATACATGTATACGTTGTATAATGATCAGATTAGGGTGATTAACATAATCTGTCGCATCAAGCATTTATTTCTTTGTGGTGAAACATTCAAATTCCTCTTTTAGCCATTTTGGAATATACAACCTATTATCATCGATGGTAATTAGCCCACTGTGCAGTAGGACACAGAACACTGTAAATGTGTACCCACGGGCCAGCCCCTCCCCACCTCTGCTCACCCTCTCCAGCCTTTGGTGACCATCACTCTACTTTCTGCTCCCATAAAATCAGTGTTTGTATTTGAAAGACTGTGTGCAGATTCTGGGGATGCAGCTTAGAGGGAGAGCATTTGCCCATCATGGGTGAAGCCTTGGGTTCCATCCCCAGCATCGCAGAAGGAAAAGAAGGAAAAGAAGGAGAAGGGGCAGAGGCAGGCAGGAGTAGCGGAAGAAGACAGTGGTGCATGCTGAAATGGAATAGAAATGTGCCACAGCAATGGTCACCCCAAGTGCCATGTTCCCTTTTTTGTAGTACTGTGTTAGTATGTTTCAAATAGTCCCACTGGTCACTCCTCATCCACCTTGGCCTTCCTAACCTTGTTGGTCATTATTCTTCATAGGATGCATATGCATAAATGCAAATTAAAGCATATTATTTATTTGTTCTCGGCACTGAAATGCTTTCTGTCGTTTCACATGCCTCTCTAGTTTATAGCTTCCAGCCATTGTCCACACGAGGACTTCCCAGGTTTGCAGAGTACGTGAGACAGGGACCCACAGGCACTGATAGCTCTTCCTCCTCCCTCTTCTTCCAGGTCCTCCGAACCACCACAGCCAGTCAACTCTGCGGCCCCCTCTTCCGCCCCCTCACAACCACACGTTGTCGCACCACCACTCGTCCGCCAACTCCCTCAACAGGAACTCGCTGACCAATCGGCGCAGTCAGATCCACGCCCCGGCCCCGGCACCCAATGACCTGGCCACCACACCGGAGTCCGTGCAGCTTCAGGACAGTTGGGTGCTAAACAGCAACGTGCCACTAGAGACACGGTAAGTCCTCTTCCCCTGTCAGAGAGTCACACTCTCCTGTCACCTTAGCCCTGTCACCCACCCATCGCCACTGGGTGTCTCAGAGTCTGAGTGGGTGGGTAGCGCAAATGATGAGACAAGCTTAACATCTCCTATTCCCTTGGCAATTTGACCCCAGACAGTAGGTTGACAGGTATTTCTTTGTTCACATGTGTCTCCTTTTAATGCTTGTTTACTCTCTTAGACAGCTCTTGTGTACCCAACTAATAGAATTAGCATAACATATTTTTACTCAAAGGCTCATGGGAAACGTGCTTATAAGGGTATATTGACTGAAAGCTGCTGATAAATTATGCATTTGGCCTTTCCTGAAGTAATAAATGAAGACTCATTTGAAATTAAGTGTTTGGGGAGACCTTGAGAAACAATCCCAGATTCCAGACTGACAGAAGTATAATTTTAATTTATATTTCATCCAACAAGCAGTCTCGCTTTAATCCCTCCTGTACACACTAACAGCTTGATGCCTGTGGGGCAAACAAGAATGTATAAAAACAAACAAGGAAAAAGGGGCCGCACTGATGTAAGCAGGGAAGTCTGAAAATGATCTCTGGGTCTGCCTTTGTTTGGTTTGGCTTTTGCTCCTGTACTTTTTCACCTTCGCTTCTGGTCCTCCAAAACCACGCACACCTCAGCGACCTAGAGGAAGACCCATAGGTCACGGTGTGACGTCTGCTCCGTAATTGACAGCAAAGGCTGCAAGCAGGTTGGCCAGGTATTGAGGCAGCTCTGTGGCCTGTCTCCAGATGTTTCCATGGTTCATGTGCCCCTATTGCTAATGTCTCCTTGTCTGGAAGAATCGTGGAGACTACACAGAGAGAAGGCCTCGTTCATACTGACCCTTCCAGAAGTTCCCAAATAGTTTTTAAACTTTAATAACTTAGAGTTGAAGAAAGACAGAAATAATCTGTAATCTTTCTGGTAATGGCCAGTGAATTTTCTGCACACAGCTGGAAGCAATTTTGAAAGCCATGGCATTTGGAGTTATTTCTTAGCTACTTTTTTGTTGTTGTTTTAGTTTTTTAAATAAAATCTTGAAAATGAATATGCTGTGTACCCTTGTCACTGTAATCACTCCAAACTTTGATTTTATTTTCTGATAATTATATTATTTTTAACCATGCCTACAATCTTTATTTCTAGCACTTAAAAGACATCAAATCAATAAAAATTATATCTATATATTGTATGTAATAGACAATTTAAACATCTATGCTGACATAAATCCATAATAAACAGTTTTGCTGGAAGCTACTGGTCAACCAGGCTTGACTCAGGATGTTATTATAGTCGATGCTGGTCTTAAAGACTGGATGAGATTTTCTGTCTTTTTCCTCCCATATTTATAAACTACCCAAAAGTGTTCTGGGTGCTTGTCAGCTTATTTTTACATTAATGGATCATTATTTGAAAAATAGTTTCTGGACAGAAAGGCTAGGTATACTGGATTATATGAAGAAGGAAAAGAAGGTATAAAGAAAAGGAAGTGGAAGTGTGATCACTATTGTAGAAAAGCAGAAAAGATGAAGTAAAGATGAAGAATTCCTTGACCATTGGCAATTCATTTTTCTTGTGCATTTTATGTATGCTGGTCATTAGTGCATACAAGCATTACCTCACTCAACCTGAAATCAACTCACCAAGGTAGAAAGAGAGGATAACTATTGCTATTTTAAAGATGCAAAATCTAGATGTAGAATAAGGAAAGCTGCAGGAAGTCTACGGCTTCCAGGAGATAATGAATTATAAGCCATATTAGACAGAACTCTACCATTCCCTACACACAAAATAAAGTAGCACAATGTCTGATGGGTGAACAACCACAAATCTGAATTCATAGCCCTAATTGTTCCTTTTATAGAACCAGATCCATCAGAGTGTCTGCTTCTTACAGGACGTCTCCCCTTGGTGATCAGAACACATACAATGCATAAGCATACTTCTCATGTAGTCAACTCGTTTTCCAGGAGATTCATTTTAAACCATTTATAATAAAAGCTCCTCATTACAAGCAACTGGTAGAGAGAATCAACAAAACCTGCAGATTATTTTCCTGTTTTCCTGAGGTCGGTTCTCCCAGAATTTACTTTCTGATCTCTAGAGTCCTACTGCAGGTCATATGGATATCTGGCATTTCTCCAAGAATTAGAAAACTTCCAGGATGCATTTGGAAGAGGCGAGTTAAAGTTACCAAACTTTGTCATGTAAACAGGTTTGCCAGAACCTTGAAGTCTACCCAAAAGGAAAAGAAAAAACAAATGAGTGAGAACAACATCTGTGCGTTCATTCATCAGTAAACTTGGAAGCCAAGGATTGAAGGATGCCAGGCCATGGGATGGGGCTTTTAGCAGAAATCAAACACAGTATACCAAATGTGGTGAATATCTGAAACTTCACTCATGGATCCCAGTAAATAGACCGTGAATGTACAACTGTTGATCAAAATCTTGGTTGATCAAAATTTTAACAGTAGTCCATAGGATTGTTGAAACATATGGTTCACTTTTAAATATTCTTAGTTTATTCTCTTATTAGCAAATATTTACTAAGTTCTTCAAATATGCCAAAAGCAATGTTAGATACTAGAGAGGTAACGAGTACAACATGCATTCTCTCCTTGAAGCTCTCAATCTAAAGGAGGAGGTCAGCAAGAAGCAGGAAGATGGTGGCTGCAATCATAGAAGGGTAAAAGTTACAGTGATTGTATAGTGAATGAAGTGGTTGAGTCTCCCAGAGTTGTCATGAAAAATTTCACAGCTTAAAGGCTGTTTGAGCTGGGTTTTGAGGAATGAGTAAGAGTTCGCATATTGGAAAAGGAGAAAAAGTCCAATACTATAGCATATTATTTGTTCCCATTCTCTATTGTTTTATTTTTCATATCATCTTGGCAGGTGAGAACTGGACAAATTCATTCATTTAAATACTATAACATTGTGAATTTAATAATGTCATTTCCTTACCCATGAAAGGATAGAAGTAGAAGAGTTCTTTTTAGAGGCATGATGCTGTAAGTAGGTATGGGAGTTCTTCATTATAAGAATGTGATAGGATTCCCATTTCCCTCTCTCATACCAAATCAGAATTGGTTAATCACATCCTGGAGAGAGAACTATTAAAGACAGGATATCCTGAGGGCTGATCATGATGTAGTCACCAATTTATAAAATGCAGTGGAAATTTACAAATAGCTTAGCCATGCCTCTCTCATTAATGTGGATTTCTGGAAGTGATGAAAGAACTTCATGACCCTGGCATTAACGAGCAGGCATTCTGCCACAACCAGGAACCACGTGCCAAGCCCACTGTACTTCTTTAGACTAGTGGGAAATGGACCCTGGCCCTTCTGCACAGCTGTACGAATCCCTATGAGTCTTAGAGAGGCATGTCCAATCTTCTCAGAACTGTGCTTTTTCATTTTCTTTTCTTTTCTTGTGTGTGATGACAAGTAGGATTGGGGGTGCTGATTCAGAAGACACAGACAGAAAATAGGAAAGTACCAATATGGAATTTAATGTAAGACAAAAAAGCAAGTAAGTCCTGTATCAATATTAGTTGTATGAAGGAACAATGCGTATGAATTTCTCTTACCGAAAGCTGTCATTTTGTGTATAAGCCATGATATAATCCAAAAAGGAACAAACATAAGGCAGAAGACCTAACTGCAAGCAGTCTGTGCTATACCTCACTGCCCCCACCCCATGCCCCGCTTTCTCCTGTACTTTTTGTGGAACCTCCTAGAATAAGTCCACATGCAATTCTTGGTTGATCTCATCTGTGTATTTCTTCCTCTGCTACCGAGTGCCAAGATCAGGAGCTTCCTGGTCAGTGACTTTTTTAAGAGTGTCTGAAGACGGCTTCTCTTTCCTAAAACCATAGAGAGCAGCTCAGCATCAGGACTTGACTTTTCTTTCTCTGTATGTTTTGCTGAAGCAAGCTTCTCTCTGACTCTGTCCGGATAGCAGTTCCCCAAAGAGAATCCCTAAGCCGGACAAAACTTCCCTTTGAGTTTGGAAGTATTGGAAGCCCTAATTTTAACCATCAAGTTCCTCATCCTGTAAACAAGTTGTCAGGCTGTTTTTAAGATGGTCCTCCATTATTCATTCTAAAAATATCTGTGAGAATCCCTACCACTTGTCAGGCTCTGAGAATTCAAAAAGGGCAAAATCCTGTCCTGACAGAGATAGTGAAGTAGATGCATGCAGGAAATGAACAAATTATGACTACACAAAAGCCCTTCCCTACAATGTGGTAAGTGCCTTGAGAAGGAATATATATTTAAGCTGAGGGTGAGTGAGTGTTAATCAGGCTTAAAAAGAGTTCTAGGCAGCAAAAATAGTGACTACTCAGTGAAGAATCACTAAGATGCCAGGAAATGAATGTAAACTAGAAAGGTAGGCAAGTGCAGCATGGTATAGGCTTTGGGCTGTATTAAAGATTTTAGACTTTACCCAAGAACAATGAAAAGTCATTGAGGAATTTTAAACAGGAAAGTAAAATAATAGATACAGTTTTAGAGTAGGGTAGACTAAAGGTCCAGCTGGCAGGATATTGGAATAGGTGAGATAAAAAGTGGTATGCCTTTGATTAGGGGGGATGGGGCTGCATATTCATGATGTCAGGTATGCTTGCAAGCCAGAATTATGAGACATTAATGATTTCTCATTCATTTCTCATTAATTTTCTGACTTGTGAGTCTGAGTAAATAGTGATGCAATAGGAATAGGTTTTGCGGGAGAAATCAGAAGTCCGGTTTGGGATATGTTAAATTTATGATGTGGCAAGAGGATTAAGTGCAGTTACTTTTGGCAGAACATTTGATTCTAAAATAATGTAAGTAACAGAATATCACACATTTGTAAATAATAGACTATTCAGTGTATCCAAAGATATTTGTAATTAATTTTTCTCTTCTAAAAAAACTCTCTGTAGAAATTCTGTTAAATTTATTCTACATCATCACATAGGTCTGTGAATAACAATTTTTCTTTATCAAGTACTTTTTGCTTGGCACTTCACTTTAATATATAATCCCATTTAATCCCTTACACCCTTCTGTTGAGTGTATGTTATGGTTCCTATTTTAAATAATAGAAAACAAAGTCTTGGGGAGATGAAGTTTCATATCGCCCCATAGTAAGTGGCAGAGATGGGATTTGAACCTGGGTCTACCTGATTACAAACCCCATGTTCTTAACCAACACATAATAGTGCCTTTCGGAACAGAAAAAAAAAAAAAACCCAATGCTTATCCTCATGACAAACAGCCAATTAATTTGCCTTGGCCACCAGAATGGTGAAGTCAGTGCTTTATAATGACATAAGACAAGAAATGATCTATGGGACAAACTCCAGCCTGTTACTGGATATAGACTTAGTCATTGTCAAAATCATAAGCAGGGCAAGATGTAAGGACCCCTTTGCTGCGGCTCTGAGGGATCGGTGGCAACCCAGGATGGTAAATCTGAGGCCTTGCTGCTACATGTTGGTGGCAGCGTGGAACATATGAGAGCTGATTTTCAAGGAAAGGTTTAATGCTCTGCATGCTATAAAATGTGAGTGCACATTAACACTGGAAATTGCAACACATAAATACTTTTTCATTCTTTTTTTTTTGGTACCGGAGATCGAACTCAGGTCCTTGCACTTGCATAGCAGGTGGCAAAACCACTGAGCTAAATCCCCAGCCCTATAAATACTTTTTTAGCTTTGTGATTTGTAGTATTTTTTCTTCCAAACAGAGCTTTGCCAGATTGATAAAAGAAAACCAGAAAGCTATGGGAACCATGGCTGGCCCTGACTCTGTGAATGGCACCATTCTAGCTGTGAGCAGGAAGCTGTGGCTTGTATTCTGGTCAGGAATTAGCATAGGGGCTTGCTAAGTGGCATTCAAGGAATCTCGTTTTGGGAGAAGAACTCCAGAAAACATACTTTTTGTCTTTGAGCGTCAGTATCTAATCTGGATGCTTTATTGGCAGTGAGTATTTGAGAATCAAGACACAAGTCCTTTAATAAATCAGGTTCTCACAGAGAAGCATCAAGATTGCAGAAACATCCTCACCATGCTGAGTCCAAAGTCTGTTCCAAACTTGTTCTCAGATTGATTTTTCCATCTCAGGATTAATTTTCTGACAGAATCACTGACAAGCTTGATCTTGAGAATATTAAGCCAAGGTAACCTGTTTGCTTCCCCCCACCCACCCACCCACCCCAGTGTTTTCAAGTAAGGTTTAAAACCAGAATTCATTCTGGGTGTGCCAAATGCACTGAAGCACTTTTCAAATCAATAGGCAGCTTGATTTCTCCATATTGCAAAACATTATGCCCCCTCTAAATTCTCATCAGAGGCAACATGGAAATTAATGAGACCTTTAGGTTAGCCTTTCAAGCTCAGCCTTATTTTATAGCTTTACCTTGCCTTTTTGACACCCTGATCCTGCCTGGCCACCAGCAGCATTTCACGTTGCAGTGCACTTTAATTTTGCAGTTTTCTTAGTCTTCCTTGGAAACTGGCAGCTTATTAATCTCAATAACAGAACTGCTCAATAGGCAAGTTCACCAATAAGAAACTAGGCTGTGTCTTTTTTTTCCCCTTGGCAGTTGGAAAGAAGGGGATGGTTGTTGGGTAGAGGCAAGGGGGATGGTAAAGAAAAAGCCAGGCAGGAGGGGCATCTCATACCCCACATCATTTTCTGACAATTGGCAGGAAAATAGAGAGACCCTGGTGTTATCCACTGCTCTGCAATTTACGGCTTGTGGTGTTAAACACACTCAAGCCCATTAATAAGAAAATAAATAAAGTGTTAGGGCACGTGTGCAAATTACAAGGTGCATTAAGAAAGAAACAAGCATTGCAGCTTACTCAACACCACTCCAGCCTCCTCTTGGCCTGCTTTGCAAAGTTGGAAGCTCCCTTGAAGATAGAGGTATCCGAACAGAAGCTGTCCTTTTAAAATCAGAACCCCCTTTGTAAAATGAAAAACCTGCTAAGTTGATTACAGCTTTGGAGATTTGAACATCTTACTTGCAAGTTACCACAGCTAAGACTCCAGGTAGAAAGAACTTTTTTAAAATCCATCCCTTGTGCCCTGTGCCACGGGGACCCAATTACAAATGGAGGCCACCTCGTGGCCATGCCTTGGAAGAGCAAGACTGTACCCAGAGTCTGTGTAAATGTTGAAGACTGTTGGGTTAAGTTCACAGTTGAAAAAGTCAAATATTTCCCTCTCTGTCTGTGCTTTCACCCATTCAGCTAATATCATCTGTCATTCCCTTGGGGCATCTCCTGAAGTCTTCCCAGGGGATATTTTATCTGGCTCAGACAGGGAGAGACTTGATGAAGCACACTGTTTTTCTAATTCTGGCTCCTCAGTGATCCTTTTCTTTTCACGGAAACCAGATAAGGTGTTCGTGGTTCTCCCAGGCAGGAGAAGCAGCTCTACAACTTTTCTGAAGGTTCCTTTGATTTATTAGTCTCAGCTTCTCTTGCTTTGTGAGTTGGGATCTTGTGTCCCAGAATTGTAATCCATCGGCCATTTTGTCCAGTTGAACCTGCATACTTTAGATTGCATGGGAGGGTTGAAGACACTTTTCTCAGATAGCTTTGTTGCCTCCAAAACCCACCAAACAATTTGGGGCTGTTTTCAAATATTCATTTTGAAGCTTGTGGCAATGCCAAACACAAAAGATCCCCCTCAAAACTGTGCTTTAAGGTCTCTCTCAGAATCAGTTTGCTCAGTATATCTATGTAGGAGTCAGCAAAGACCCCCATTTTCTGCTATCACCTTAACTGTGAGTGCCTTACGTTTCAGAAAAGAGAATACACAATATTTCTCCTGTTTGTTAAATTATATTGAAATTGTATTTCAATTTGTAAAGCCTTCAGCTGTGTATAAGCATCCACAAGTCCATTTCTCAACAATTAGCCCTCCTGTGAAGATGCTGCACACCAGTGATACAATGTTTAGAATCTTATTTATTAAATTATTTGAGCAATTGGATTAGAAACCCTGCACTGAGGAGAAGGTGGAAAATGTTCTGTTGTTGGATTGCTATGTGCTCAGAGAGGGATTTAAAATGGAAAGCTTCATCTTACTGACTTTTTAATTTCTTAACTCAGTCTCTCTCTGCTGTACTTGGGAAGATGTGATAAGAAGGCGTGGGGAGACATTAGGCCCATTTACGCATTTTGTTGGGCCCTAAGGGAATCTCCTCTGCCCCATTCCCACCCCCACCAGTTCATTAAAATGCAAGGATAAATTTATAAGCCCCCTAAGAAGGAAGCGGTGCTGGGTACATTTGTGTTTTCTGGGTGTTCGTATACTCAGTTCACGCGTATACTTTTCTTTCTTGGTGTATCCTGCAGCGGTCTGCTGAGGGCAAGGGATACATAGGTCATCCTTTCCAGAGTTCACCTCCCTGCCTCAGAATCATGTGAGAAGGAACAATAGTGGGCCTGTTGAAAATCTTCCCCTTCCCAGGAACCACTGAACACTTTTCAGTTTTTATTTTTACACAGAATCAGCTCTGAAATGCCTACTTTATGCCAAGTACTTTATAACTTTATATCCTGTTAACTGAATAAGGCCCTGTGGGATGAGAGTTATTGTCCCCTGCCATGTCAGGAAAATGAAACTTGGAGGGATGGAAGGTCTGGGAAACAGACAAGGCCCTAACAGTATTGGACCCAGGTACTTAAAGGTAGGCAGTGGGGCTGTCTCTCGGCCTGGCTTTCCTGTTTTCCAGCACCATTCTTACACAGGTCTCTTTTATGTGCATTCTTAGGAGATCTGTGGGCTCTGTTCTCATAGCTTAGAGACCCAACAGAAAGACAAGCTCTTCCTGACTTTTCCACAACAGTCCCTTGATGGAGGCCCCAAGAACCCTGCTCCAGTCACATGGTCACGATCGACCCAATGCTGAGGCTTGGAGAGCAGACTACACTGATAGGCTAGGCCTGGATCACAAGCCAACACAGCATCTGACTGGAGAAAGTGGAGCCTGGCCCACTGTCAAGTATGGTGTTATTATGAGACCATAAAATGGGAGCCTGGCAGGCAAAATCCACAGACCAAGTTGGGTCAAACTCAATGTGAGTTTGTCCACAACCCATCTGCCTTCTCTTACTGCCTGATTATAATGATTTTCTTCTCTGGGCAGCAACAGTCCTGGCCAGGGTGGGAGGTGGGGGGATTTCAGGGCACTGAGTTCTCTCACTTGCCTGGGCACAGAAGGGGGTTTACAAATGATTCCAACAAGAACTAGAAAGGATGAGTTCCGCTGACTAACTCCTTCCCACCCCCTTCTGATTCATCGCCCTCTCTGGTTCACTTCTCAAACGTCCCACAACTTTACCTTTGAGTTCACTGTGGCCACTTAATGCATTTTAACTTTTATTAGTCTCCTGATGTCTCTTTTAAGCTATCGTCTTCTTTCCTGCAAAAGTGCTTGGATTCCACATTTTCTAATTAAAACATGCTCATTTATTGTCTTACTAACCAGTACTCTTTACGAGGGCTCGTGATGAGAAAGTTAACTCAAAAAACATCTCCATGTGTTTCCCCTCTCCTGGAAATGGCTGGAGAAGCAGTTTTACCTTTAGAAAGCTGAATTACTTTGAACAGTTTTTGGTTTTGCTTTTTAATAAATCCATGAATGGGAAACATTTAACTCTATGCTTCAACCTCGTATTATTCTCAGCAATGCATTTTATGTAAAAATTTTAGGGAAGATGCTTTGCAGGGGTCGGTCAGCTCCCTAATGGATCATAATACAGGCAAAATGAAAATAGTTCAACATTTAATTAGATAAAGATTTCACCCTAAAATACAACATGCCCTAATGTTAATAATGATGCCCATTGATATTTACACCCCTGTGAATTAATTTGATATTACTAGAAGTAATGAGGCTCACTGTAGCAAGGGGAAAAGCTGGTACACATACATTTAAACCCACTGAGAATTCAGTCATGTTGTGTGTGGTGGCAACATCATGGGTGGGCAATCAAGGCAGGCAGGATACATTCACTGTACGTCCAGGCACACGTGGGTTTCTGAGTTTTCACCACTGTTTGCCCTGCCTTTGGAAATACAAAAGTCATGCTAAAATGGGGACCTCTCCGTATCCCACCTGCAATGTGTGTCTTCAAATTCATAATGCTGTTCAGATCAAGCAAAGGGGAGATGGGTAGTGTTCCTCACAGAGCTGAAGCCAGAAGGCTGTTTCAGAGGGAGAGCTGTGGGCATGGGGATGAAGATGGTGATGAGGAGAGAGACGGACAGAGAGAAAGAAAGACTGGTATTGAGGAGGAGATGGAAACAGGCAGATGTCATCTCCTGGAATACTGGCCCTGTGATTCTGACTTCTACATCCAATGACAGAGCAGGGAAGGAATCAAGGTCAACACGACTCCAGTTGGCCAAAACAGCCCTGGCCATAAGAGAAAAGGGCATCATTTGGCAGCAGGCGGAATTTTCAAACTGGAACCCATTTCAAGATTCCCTAGTGTGGTCCAATGTCTGCCTGACAGATGAGGAGAATGAGAGCCAGCAAGGTTTCTGACTGACAGATCCCCACTGGGAATCTCTACGCGGGACCGGAAGGAGCCCTCTGGCTCAAGCTACCCTCGCTGTTGCCCACATGAGTGGCCTTTTCCCCTACAGAATCTCTATCTCCACTTCTGCAAAGGAAAAGGGGAAGAATTTAAGGCAAAGAATTAGAGCACAGTTGTGACAGACTTCATCTTTTCTGTTATTTTATTACAAAATGTATGTAGTGCATTCTCTTGATAAAAAATATCCGGTGATTAGAAAGATAGAAAACAGAAAGAAATAGTCCCCGTTTCCCAATTTCTTTTTTCCAGGAAATTATCACTTGAAGGTTTATTATTTTAAGCTTTCAGAATGTTTACGGATGTCTGAGGGTATATTTTTTAAGTTTAATATAAATGGAATCATATACATACCATTTGGCAACTTCCTTTTATAGCTTAATGAGATATTGCGGAAATCTTTTCAGGTAATTTCATATAGACCTACATCAATTTTTTAAGTCTGCAGTATTCCATAAAGACATAATTTATTTAACCAGTGCCTTCTTGATGGACATTTAGATTGCTTTCAAGTTTTTGCTATTACAAACCTATAATAATGAAGAGTTTTATATATGTATCTATCTCTTTGCATACTTATATGATTACGTTTAAAAGTTAAATTCCTGTAAGTGATAATGCCAGATCAAAATATATATCAATGTATATATTGGAAATTGTGTCCATCTCAATTCAAATGTAGCAATATGTTTCTTCCTCCCTGTTTAATGACTTGCACTTCTTTGATGAGTTTCAAATAAGAGCCCCCAAGTTTATGGTGTTGGACTTTAGATAGAGAATGGAGAGGATTTTTCCATCTCAGGGGAAATGAATTGAATAATACTCGAATGTCCTAAAAATGTCAAAACCTCCCAATTTCTGTGTGTGTGTGTGTGCGTCTGTCTGTCTGTGCGTATGTGTGGCACTAGGTATCAAACCAAGCGCCTCATGAATGCTAGGCAAGTGCTCTCCCATGGAGCTGTACTCCAGCCCTTTCCCACACGCAGGCATAGTATAGCAAGAAGACAGCTGGGGAAGTCGGCTCACTCACACACCTTTGCTCTAGCTCTAGGTCCCTTTCTCTTTATTCCCCAGCACTGTTGCTGCATGCTGCATGTGATTCCAGATGCCTAAACTCTTCTGCCTTTGGTTTTCTCATTTACAGTTTGGCAGTGTTTTAAATTTGCCTCACCCTCCATCTACCTTGCCTCTATCTACCTAATGGGGATATTATAAGAATGTCTGAGAAGACTTAGTCAAGTTTCTGAATTCCCCAGGAGAAATGCCTCATACAGCAGTATTACTGTTCTGACCCTTACAGGGACGTATTGTGATCAAGGGCTTGATGATCAGGCAAGAGAGACAGCTTCTTTAGTGAAATAAGTATGTGAGGGCTCTGTCAATAAGACACCCTCAGGCCAAATTTATAAAATTACTTTATCTGAAACTCCAATTTTATGCTAAACAAGGATTTTTGTATTTTCCCTCCTCCTGTTAGTAATCCCATTACCAGCTGTGTTCATGGAACTCCATCAAATTCAGCTATGATTGTGAAGTCCTGTGAGTGAGTGGCTGAGCTCCATGCAGGGCACCAAGAGTAAGCCTGAAGGAGAGGTGCCCTTGTCCACGTGGAGTCCCAGTCTGGTGGGAGAAAGGCAGATCATTTTTCTTCAAATGGAGGGTTGTAGGTGGACATGAGCTCAGGGGACCCTGGGAGTGTGGGGCAGTGTGGGCACCTGGTCAGGGAGGCTTTGCTTGTGGAAATAGTGTCTGATTTCCCCCATGGTAGAACAGGACGCTGTCCCACCACGAGGGCAATCCTCGCAGAGGCTAGAGAACAAGAACAGGCCAGAAAAGCAAGCATGTGCAAGCATTCTGGATCAAGTGGGCTAAGTCTCAGGAGATGACATGGGAGCGATCTCACGGCCCATGCTAGGAACACCTTCAAGGCTCAAACACCCTGCAATTTATCCTGTGTGGGGTAAGCAGTCTGTGAAGGCGTGTGTCTTAGTCACTTTCTCATTGCTGGGATACAATATTCAACACCTGGAACTTAAAGGAGGAGAGGTTTATCGTATCTCATGCTTACAGCTCACAGTCAGCCAGCTCCAAGGGAAATGGCATGGTTCGAGGGCCTGACCCAGAGGAAGGGCCTGCCCCTGTCATGGTGACCAGGAAGCAGAAAGAGGAGGGAGGAGCCAGGGAGAGAGATACACCCTTCCAGGTCACACCCCAGTGACTCGCCTCCTCTGATGAGACCCCGCCAATTCACAGCCAGTCAGCTACATCTCCCCCATGATCCAGTCACATTCCAAAAGCTCTGCCTATGAGAATGTGAGGCCTTTGGGAGACATTCTCTGTCCAGACCGTAACATGTGATGGTCAGATTTAGCAGAAGACTTCGGTTGAAGGGAACAAATAGTGCATTGCAGTTTAACCAGTGAATCCCATATTTAATTAAGGAAAGCAGAAGGAAAGGAGGGAGGGAGGGAGGGAGGGAGGAAGGAGGCAGTTTGCAGAATTCATTGGTAATTATCTCTAACCCAGTAATAGCCAATATTTATTGAGGGTCTACTGGATGTCAAGTATAATGTGATCCATACAATATCCCTCAAAATATTTTCACTCATTTTTACCCTCTGTGTCTGAGGAAACTCAGACTTAGCAATATCAAGTTATTTGCCTAAGGCTGCACATGTTCCTAGTGGGGCAGCCAGACTCTGAACCCCACATGCCACCAAAAGTTCACATCTGAACCAGGCTCCCATACTCAATAGGTGCTAACCCTGACCTCCCTCTTTCCTTGCTCCTCACCTTACCCTCACACCTCTTACGCCTCTCTCTCCCTCACTTCCCTCCACAGAAATGCAGACACTGTTTTCCACAGAACCACCTAACTTCCTACCAAGCAAAACCTCGGAGTCAGAAAGGACCCCAGTTCAAGTCCAAGTATCTAGATGTCAGTGGGAGGCAGAATCCCCCATCAGACTCACCTTTAAGTTTTGTTTCATTCTGCCCCTTGTAAAGAAAATGCCTGAAGGCAGGCACCTGCCTTGTAGTCTAACATGCCATCTCCCTGTCAGGCAGTTTTCAATGTAACATGCCTAGGCATGTCCACCTGCATCTTTGTCAAGACTTCCAAGATGGCAGTGATGAGCTTTTCGGGTACTTAAAGCAAGCATGCATGACAATTTTCCTTGACACTTGCATTTTGAAGAAGTCTGGCCTGGAGCCCTAGGAAACCCAGTATCTTAAAGAAACCAGAAACCTTTCAGAGAAGCCAAGCTTTCAGAGCCTTCTGCCCTGGGACTTGTTTTATGACAGGAATGCTGTGGAATCTGCTTAAGAGTATATTAAGTGCCATGGTCGTATTTACATTTTGATACTAAGTGTGGTTACCTTATTTAATGGTATTTTTTGACAACTGAAATGTATGGATCCGTCCTATGCATTGTCAGTGGATATGTGGCTGGCCTACAAACACACTTAGATGGCACACTTCTGCAAAGAATTAATTTCTGAGTGTCTCACAGATACATGTAGGCAGGCACATGTGTCACAGAGGTTGCTCTAAAGCTTAATTAATATCCCCGAAGAGCTCTTATATCATCTCATGAAGAGTGCTACATAAGAAGAAAATATTATACCTATGATTATTGCACACATAAAGAAATGTGGGTAAATAAGCTGACAGGACTTCTATTTGCTCATGATTCAAAGGGTCTGATGTAATCTAATGGGAAAAATAAACTTTATTAAAGATAACCACTGTTATATGAGTTCAAAAGAGCAACATTCCCCAAACTTGAATGTTAGAAAACCCTGTACGTTATTGCTATAAAAAGGTGCAAATCAATCTGGGGAATGTCGCTCCCTTGTCTCGCATAGCCAGAGCCCTGGGTTTAATCCCCAGCACTGCAAAACACCAAACAAAAAAGTCAAATCGATAATTCACAAAAACGAGTAGAAGTTTTCTGGGTTTTTTTCTTTTGTTCTCTTTTACTTCCGTCAGCCCCTCTTCTAGGATTCCTTTGATGAGTCAAAAATTGTTGGTAGTTGTCTTAGTCCATTTGTGCTGCCATAACAGACTACCTGAATCTGGGTAGCCGGTGATGAGGGGAACGGCATTGGCTCACAGGGCCGGAGGCTGAGGAGAGCAAGACTGAGGGCCAGCATCTGTCGAGAGCCTCCTGGTTGAGGCATCCCATGGCAGAAGGCCAAAGAGGGGGCAAGAGTCAGCCAAAGAGGGCTTCAAACTCATCCTTGTCTAAGAACTCACTCCAGAGATAAGAAACCCACCCCTGGGAGAATGCTTCAACCCATTTGTGCGGGCAAAGCCCTCCTCACCTATTTTCACTTAAGGTCCCCCCATTAATGGTGTTCCAATGGCAATTAGATTAGAGCATGTGTTTGAGGAGAGGCACACATTTAAACCATGGCAGTAGCTATACAAGAATTCAAATAAATCAATTTTGTTTCTTTTCCTAGGTCTGAAGAAATCTTAAAAAATAGTCATTCTGTCACATTTCATTTTTAAAGCCTAGATATTGCTCCTTTTCTGTTCTTTGCTCCCTCTCTTTTCTCCTCTCTTCCTTCTTCCCTTCCTTCCTCCCCTCCCTCTCTCTCCACTCCCCTCCCTTCCTCCTGCCCACCAAATGCATTTTTAGGAGCTACAAAAATACAGTTTGGGGATTTGTTGTTTTGTTTTCTTTTCTTTCTGGGCCTTAGTGTACTTCTGTGGAAACGGAGAAAAATAAATTAGAACTTCATTTCCCAAAGGAAGAATAACATAGAATACCACTTTTAAAACTGAGAAACAGGTACTCATAGAGCCTATGTGGTTAAATCAGTAAGTGGAATGATAAATATAATAGAGTACTTAGGATATTTAACTATTAAAGCCTTGTGAAGGTCTTCAGTAGTCTGCCTAAGTTTGTAACTCCAGTAATATTTCCCAAGTATCATGGAACTCTTTTTTTACCTAAAGCGAGTAATATAAAAAGACACCCAGTGACCTGAAGAATGCACTGCAAGATGTTATATTTCATCTCTCTGATCTCATGGGCCAAAGTAGGAAGCTGAGGATTTCTTCAGACCCTTACTAGGAAGGGCTTTTTGATTCTGCTTTCTGAAATAAAACGTAACTTTTCTCTCTGCCTAAACTTTTAAAATTCATCCACACCCAGATGGATTCAGCAATATGTGGGCCTGCTGAATAAGGGCTGTTCATAATACAGACCTCAGTATCTGTGCTAGTGATAAAACCCTTTTTATAAGAATGTAGTGAAGTAAATAGGACACACATATGTAAATACCGAATAGTTTCTCTAGTGTGAGAAACAGAAAGTGTAAATAAGGACTAAAAGGTATAATAGACAATGTGAAATAGGAAGAAAAGGAGCAAAGGGGAAGGGGAAATGGGAGGGGTAGGGGAAAGGAAAGAGAGGAATGGAATTAATATGAGAAAATCAAAAAATGGAAATAAAGCCTTTGTAGATAGGGAGGGGTGGTGGAGTTGAAGGGAGGCCAGGGGAATGGGGGAAAACTTAAGAACCAAGATGGATTACATAAAGGTAAAAATTTCCAATGATGAATGTCATTATATTGTGTACCTTAAATGTACCAATAAAATTCATTTTAAAAAATAAGAATGTAGTGGACAGGTAGCTTTGCTAGAATGTAAGCCCTCCTCCATTCTCACCGAAACCTTTCCTAAAATGAGAACTGGCTAACTTGTGTGTGTTAAAAGATTTTGCTCCTTTCGCTGCTGGAGGCACTTTGCTTTTTGGTGATGCTTCTTGTTTTTGTTACTCATTAAGCTTTTTATTCCTATTTTTAATTTTTTTTTACTAGTACACATTTGCCATACACAATAACTATATCCTTTATGTAGCATTCACACACATTCACAATGCATCTTAATTCTTTTTTCTAGAGAGAAAAAAGTTATTGTGATCCAGCATGGACAATGTATCTAAAAGTATACCTTGATTTGGTAGAATTATCTATGTGTTTCCTGTGTTTTTTGGCCTGTTATTCTGGCAGTTAATCTGTATGTATGATAATTAACTTTGTAAGGATTTATAAGGTAAATAAATAAATCTGATGCTGGCAAAAGGGGGGGTGGCTACAGGAGAAGAGACAAAAAAGAATTGAGATGTGTCATGTACATGTACCAATTCCCCGTAATGAATATAATCATTATGTACTCGATCATATACTAATACAAAATTTAAAATTTAAAAAGCAAAATTATTTTCTCCCCTCCCTCTCACTTCTCTTCCCTCCCCCTCCCCTCCATCTCTTTGCAAAAGATAGATCTCCCTAAGTCCTAGGGCATGGGCAAGGTGCAAAGAGACTGGCAAAATGTTTAGTACCAAACAGAATCTGACCATGCTAAGATGTTCAATGTTGAATGTCATTTTCTATATTTAGAAAAGAGGTTGAAGTTCCTCAAAAAGTGAAATGTAGAATTACTATATGATCCAGCAAGGCCCCTCCAAGCTTAAGCCCTCCCTCGACAAGTCGAAAGTAAGTATGCAGAGCAGCGCTGTTCACAATAGCCAAATTTCAACCCATGGATAAATGAATAGAGGAAAAAAATGGTGCCTACATACCATGGAAGTCTGCAGGCATAAAAGAAAAAGAACGAAGTACTGATACCTGCCACAGTAGGGATGCACTTAAAAGCATTAGGAAAAGTGAAAAGAAGACAGACAGGTGACCAGAAAAGGTCATGGATTGTAGCCGGGCATGGTGATGCCCACGTGTAATCCCAGTACTCTGGGAGGCTGAGGCAGGAGGATCATAAGTTGAAGCTCTGCCTGGATAACTTAGCAAGATCCTTTCTCACAATAAAAAAATTTTAAAGGGCTGAGGATATGGCTCAATGCAAAAGCCCTGGGTTCAACCCCCAGAACCAAACACAAAAATCATTTACTGTGTGAGTCCATTTATATGAACCGTCTAAAACAGGCAAATCCATGAAAGCAGAAGACAGACATGTGGCTGCCAGGAGCTGTTGGGTGGAAAGAAGCAGGAATGGAAAGAAGGAAAGAAGGAAAGAAGCAGGAATGAGTATGGTTTTGAGGGAGGAGTGGTGAAAATGTTTTAAAGCTAAGTAGAAGTGGTCATGCTAGCAACATTTTAAATGCACTAAATGCCACGAAGTTGTCCACTGAAATGTGATTTATTTCATAATATGTGAACATTTTTATCTCAACTTTAAGTTTTTAAATTAATTAATAAATTAAAAAGACACAGTTAGAGAATCAGTGTGCCTTTCTCAGGATGAAAGATCTCTCAAGGGAGAGGCAGTAAGATTATTATGCTAGATAATCAGTCTCTTGCTCCAGGCTTTTCCAAAAAAAGGAACAAGAAAAAAATGTCCTTTTCCAAAACGTGCCTAAGGATGGTTTACTTTAGAGTCACAACATGATGGTTAACTTTGAGATCACAACACCAAATACCAGTGCCTGTGATCGATTCATGCTGGTGCATGGATCAAGTGTGCACAGTGTTCACATTTGAAAGATTACCAATACCATTCTCACTCAGCATCACGGTAAATGCAACTCCTCTGATTCTCATGAAGTCCTTGAGGCCCCAAAGATAAGGAAATAGAGAAAGGGGTATCAGGTGGTAGTCCTCTGTTACAGAGGTGAGGAAAACAAGAGAAAGATAAATGGACCCTTTTCTGGGTGGGGGAGGGTAAACATAGAATTTTTCTGAGATGAAAACCATTCTGATCCTGGTCTTTTGAAAGTGATTTGAATGAGAAAATGCACCATGATATCTTAATGTTTGCAGGGATACCAATCCTATGAAGATAAACTGTTCTGTAGGTGGGCAGGAAAATGACAGATAAGGAGCAGGCACATTTACCCAAAATTCTTCCAGACTTATGGGAAGATTATCTCTGAGCTCCTGGTTACATGTGAGGAGCTGCCCTAGAGATTAGCATAAACCGGTGCTTGAAAATGTGCATCCGTTGGGTTGCTGGGGAAAGAAAGGAGGGGACCCCTGCAAAATGCACAGCGTCTCTGAGTATAATCTTAAAAATTAATTAAGACTGCATCACCCGCTATTTTCCAGAGCCTTTAGGTGTCCACAGTGGAAACAGTCAATGTGCTTATGGCTGGCATTCCTCAAGAAGGACAGAAAAGTTGGAAATTCTAATTTATAAAAAAAATCAAGAAAATGAGAGAATCTCACGAAACATACCCAAAGGCACCTCAGAACAGAAAGATGAAAGTTTCTCAAAGGATTAAAAGAAAAGTGTATGCAGGAATAATGAGAACATGATCTTGTTTACCAATATATTGAAAATCTCAGTGGCAGTGGGTCCCTGGGAGGGAACACTACAGGACCAATAAATAGAACTCTTGCATCTGAGAGCAGACAGAAAATTTTTAAAATTCATCATCTCCTACAAGAAGTATAAAATAATCTTTCAAGATCTCTTCAAGGTCTGTATTGGTTGATGCCTTTTATTCATTTATTGAAAATTAATGGAACATCAAACCTTTCAGGGCAGGGATACGGTGCTGAAGGAAACCATGGAACCTGGCCCTCACAGTTTGTGCCTGCCTGCCGTGGGGAAAATAGATGAAAAAGAAGGACTGAGGGGGACAGCTATGGAAAGGGGCTTGTGTGGATGAGTTGTCCCGGCGTGGGTAAGCCCTTTCTGCCTCATCCTCACCCTCAGCCTGCCCTTGATTGTGGGCTGCTCCCAGGCTGGGAGCAAGGTAAGGGGATAATTCCAATTAAGGAAGTCTTTCTGAGGACAGATTTGAAAGACCTGAGAAAGCAAGTCCATACAAAGCTCTTTCCAGAATGAGGGAAACACAGTGTGACTACCCTGAGATGGGAAGGAGCTTAGCCTCTTTTAGGGTGTGTGTGTGTGTGTGTGTGTGTGTGTGTGTGTGTTAGTGATACTAGGGATTGAAGCCAGGGCCTTTGCCTGAGCTACATCCCCCAGCCCTTTTTTTAAATTTTTTGCTACTTTGAGACAGGATCTCACTGAGTTACTAAGTTACCACGTCTGGGCTTAAATTTGAGATCCTCCTGCCTCAGCCTTCCAGAGTGCTAGGATTACAGGCATGAGTCAACACCATGCCCAGTTCTGGAGCTTGGCCTCTTTGAGGAATAGCACAAAATATGACAGGATTCTCAGGAGCAGAGCTGGAGGCTAAAAATAGACCGGCATAGATCATTGTGAGGTACCTTGTAGACACAATGAGAAGCTGGATAGTCTTTAGGCACAAAGGAATCAGAAGATTTTAAGCAGGGGAGTATTATGATTTGATTTGTGCTTAGACAGTGATTGGTTCCTGTGGAGACGGTGGCTATAAAGGGCAAAAGTGGAAACAGGGCAACCTGTTTAGAGTCAGCTGTGTTCTGCAGACCAGGCGCCGAAGTGGAAGTGGAAGGAAAAAAACAGATACTGTTGGAGGCAGAGAGGAAACCAGCCAATGACAGACCGAGTGTGAAGGACGCACAGGAACCATCCTGAAGCCCAGGAAGGTAGATGGCACGGTGCCCACCCAGATGTCACCTCCAGGACTGCAGCGTCCGCTTCCCGTTTATGGAATGTTGGCAGCCAGCAGACCTCACTGAGCCCTCCTGTCAGACTGGCTTTCAGCTGAGAACAGCGGCCTCGCCCCAGGAACGCTGCCGGGAGCAGCCCATCCCATGACTGGTGTCTGTGAGGGGCTGAGCTCTCGCACTCAGCTGCACTGCCATCCCAGGCCAACTCCAGAGCAGTTCTCTTTCAGCTCCAGCACACATTCTCTTTCAGCTCTTGTTGCTTTAGTAGGTTCTTCTTCTACTCCCACTTTTCTAAGGAGGGTTCTGAGACCCAGGAAGATCAGTCAGCTCTCCCAACATCGCGCTCGTCCTGGGATAATTGTGATTGGAGTGCAGGTATGCCTGACTCCAAAACATGTATATTTACTATGCTACCTTAATTCGTGATTTCCTTCTGCAGACCTTTTTGAACACCTACTATGAACAGTGAAAGACAGTAGAAAGCAAAAGATAGAGGACCGGGCTGTGTAATTTCACTGGAGAGATGAGACAAACATGCAAGGGAAATGTAATAGCATGAGGCAGAACATGATAAAGGGACATACCCTAAGATTCCTTTCAACTCAGAAATTTGAGCTCTGAATGGCACAGGCAATAAATGTGATGGGACAAATTCTGCCTCTTGAAGGCACCTGATGGTGAGCATTCTTTCTCCATCTACCTCTGGCTGCCAGGAAACACAAATGTAAGTCCATCTGAAATGGCCATCTCTACGCTCCTATGTTACAGTGTATGGTGAATTCAAGGTCAAACTTGAAGGCAAAGTCACAAGTCTTTGCTTTTTTCCCCTACTAGATATACCAAGATTCCTACCAATGAACTTAAAAATAAGTCAACAAGTTAACAACTCCAGGGGGAAGAAAGAAAAGATTCCTCGTCTCTTCCCAAAGACTCTGACATGGATTTGCCCACAAAACACCAGCTTTCTTTAGTGACCCTGAGAGACCTTGCCTGTCACACAGAGTAGTATACCATTTCATGGAGGAAAAAAACAAACTTTTACAGCGAAAAATGCTATGTTATATCACAGTGTGACGCTATTTAAATATCAGGAGTTGAAGCCTCTATTTAGAAAACGGAAGGCAATAAATTGAGTTGCTAATTATTCCAGCTGTGAGTATTTTTGGTATGGCTGCAAATTTTGAAGAGGGCAAAATAGAGGATTTTCCTGTTGTTCATGGCAAATGCAAATTTACTGACGGTTCTCTATGAGATGGAAGGATCAGTGATGAGAAGCCTTGAAAACCCATTTTTCATTGAATCAAAATCGGTTTGAGCCTAAGTTTAGGGAATTGTGATATGAAATGGACTTTTAATTACACAGTATTAATTGGGTTATTGGTTGTTTGTTAAGCTTGGGAAGTAGCAATTTTTTAAAATTTTCTAAGTTTTATTTTAAAGGTAACAGTTCAGTTTTCAACTCAAGTATGAATTCTCAACTGAAAAAAGAGAATAAGCATGTCAGTAATATCACCAATCCCTTTTCTTCCTAATAAAATTATTTGGAGACAGGAGATGCACAGGTACCTGCAATGCACTGTTATCATGCTAATTAGAATGCAGCCATTTTTTTTTTTTTTTTTGGTATCGGGAATTGAACTCAGGGCCTCATGCTTGCCAGGCAGGTGCCATGCCACTGAGCTGCATGCAACCCCAGCCCTAGATCTCATCCATTCAACAGATATTTTCAATGAGCTTGGCACTGTGCTAGGTCAAGAAGATTTAGTAAAGAGCATGATAAACATGGTTCCTGCCTTTGGCGATTAATAGCTACATTTATTGGCCACTCACAGGATGTCAGTTTCAGTGCTAAGTATTTCCTGTGAAATAATATTCATGTGAATAAACACACCCAATGCCCCCCCAACAAACCCGTGAAGTAGATACTGTGTGTCACCCTCCTAGAGAGAAGAAATAACTCCCATTGTCACAAAATAGTAAGAACAGGAGCCAGGATTCAAACCCAGAGTGTCTGGCGCAGATCAGAAAGCTTACAACTGCCTCTTTGGTATGATCCTATTAGTTTCAAAAATAATTAGTAATAATGATGAGTGTTTATATGTAGGCAAAAAGTCTGATTATGAATATCAAATATTTACCACTGTATCTCTCTAGAGTATAGACTCTTGCTTTCTGTGTGCTTAATATATAGATACTTGATTTTTTTAGACTAAATTTTATGTATGCAAACAGGAAAGTAAGAATAGAATATTTAAAAGATTACCTAGTTTTGCTATTCAGGTGCCACCTAGGCAGTCCTGTATTCCCCATCTCCTTCCTTGTCTTTTTTTACCAGGTGTGCGGTTCTCTCTTTCTCTTTTTCTCCATGTCCTGTGTTTCGTTCGGTTCCTACCTCTCTCAGGAACCTACCTATCAAATTTTCCATCAATCACCACCAATCCTTCTCACACTGGAGGGTGTGAAAACAGTACCAGAGAGTACAGTGGTTATTTAACCTCTCTCCAGCTAAGTGCTTTAGTATAACTCCTGAAAACCTAATTACAGCAACTTTATATGCTACAGTACCCTTTATGGGCTGCCTCTTTATTAAATTTACTCCTTTAGAGACAATAAACCTGATGGTTCAAAGGGCATGGCCAGACCCAGCGGAATGTGATGAAATCTCCAGTTTTCTGGTGCACACCCGATCCCCTTCCCTGAGTACCATGCCCCCATTCCTGGGCTGTTTCTTCCTTTATCCTTTTTCTGGCTCTTTATCAAATTTCAGCCCCTGCCTGTATGATATTTAAAATATCTTAGGGATTAATGGGCTGTGGATCAATAATTTCATCCACATCTCTGAATTTCTGTGAGTTTGTGTATGAGGGAGGTCAGTTTTCCCTGCAGAGCAGTCTCGACACCTCGTCTGCCTGATAACCAGAGCTGCTCTTTTAGGACATGCACAAGGTGTAGGATATTGAGGACCATTCATTCCCTATGCTTCCAGAAGAGCACCTGCTGCGGCCAACTTCCCGAGCAAGGAGAACAACACGTCTGAGCTTCGAGTCATTAGTGGTCCCTGCTAATTGTGAGGAGGTAGCGGGGCACAGAGGGAGAGAGAAAGGAAGAGATAGGAGGAGGAAAGAGAGAAGGTCTTGACCTTTGACATTTCGGCAACACAATTATTTGTGTAGTACATTTCTCTTTCGAGCCCTGCTGGGATTTCCCCCAGGGAATAAAGCCAAACCAACAGAAACAGGGAAACCACCTCTTAGGGTCCCACTGGTTGGTTGCAAGCTGGAAAATGGTACTTGGTGTTAAAGGATTTTATGTATTTGTTTGTTGCTTTGGTAGAATTTGAGGTTAATGACTGAGGTTTACTTGCAATTGACTCAGGAAAAAAATACAGAAGGAATAAGAAGGAAAAGAAATCCCCTGTTGGGGCCTCAGATAGTTTAGGCAACCACCACTTAAAGCCTCCACTGTGGATTAGTCAGGCTCCTTCTGTATTAACTGTGTAGAATAAAAATTCACAGCATTTTAAATTGGTGGGGCTCTTCTTGCATGGATGCTATGCCTGGTTTTTTTTTTTTAATTTATTAGACTTCCTTTTAAAATCTTCCATGGGTGTTTAATTTTCTAAGCCAATTTGAAGCAGAAGCCTGGTTTACCAAGATTCCGCTTCAAATCCACATCTTTGCTGTCATGTAAAGTACATGCGGGAATGGCTGTTAGGCTGTTAGGTACGCTCTCTCAGTTTTTATTAAATGGTTTTGTTTTCACTTGAGGAAAAGTGATGACATTTACCAAAAAGACTGATAGTTTCGGGTGAAGCCATCATCACTGTATTGGGAAGAAATCTCCAGGACCTGGGCTGCAGAGCCCATGGAGGGACTCTGCTCTCCCCATCTGTGTCCCTCACCTGTGCCCTGCAGGGATGTAAGCCCCTGATCCCCACAAGGCTGGGGCGGGAAAGAAGCATGCAAGCTCCTCTTTTATTTTTTGTAAGGCATCAAGGACTGGTTTTCTCTATCCCTTGAAGTGTTAGCAAACTCCAAGGACAGCACTTTGGGGGCCCCTCATTTGCCTTTCCTTTCCGAGGCACAAGTGGCCAATTCTGAGAGCAATTGAGTTGTGCTTGAAAAATGTCAAGTGCATTTGGAAACTACACATTTTTGCTGATGCCTGGAGTCCTGAGCTGAGCTACTTCCATGACCGACTGCTGGGAAGAAGTTCAGTTGGGGCATCACAAATGATTCATGGCACACAGTATGCGGGCCCCCGAGGGTGAAAAGCTGTCCTAACAGCAGTTCAAGAAAAAAATCAGGAAAAGGCTCCTAACCCTGCTTGGTCCTCCCATGACCATTTAGCCTGACTATTAGCTTGTGGGTCTTGATTCATTTTATTTTATTTTATCATATTTAATCTTATTTTATCTTATTATTTTCCTTCAGCACATGTCTACAATCCTTGGGTAAATCAAAGCTTGGATTCTTCAGCTTTTTTTAGGAAAAATTTCAAACATAAAAATATTGGAAGAATAGCACAATAAAAGAATAACCACCTGGTTTCAACAATTGCTGTCATTTGGCCATATTTGCCTTGTCTGTCATGTACATATATATATATGTAGTGAGAGAGAACTATTGAAAATAAAGACATTTGAAATTTGCAAACTTCATGACTCTTCTATTCAAATGATTCAAAACTCACATTTTTGAAAAATATACCTGCTGGGTCTGGGGATTTACCTCAGTGGTTCCAACGCCTGCCTCACAAGTGGAAGGTCCCTTCGATCCCCAGTACAAAAAAAAAAAA
>NW_004624733.1:21961777-21980479 GCF_000247695.1 Heterocephalus glaber | reverse complement strand
ACATACATACACACACACACACCTACTAACAATCTAGTGTGTTCTCTGTAAATCACACACATTTGGAAGGTGCAGAAGACATTAGTTCCTTGAATATGAGTGTGTATTAGGGTCACCTAACACTGCCAGCCCCCATTCTTGGGTCTAGATGAGGCTCAGAACTTTGTGCTTTTTAAACTGCGCCCTCAAGTGATTTAGCAAACATAATCTGAAGATCATTTCTTTATCATCTTTTTTTATGTGGTCGTTGAATTTCATCTTTTAAAGATTCGTAACACTGGTGTGAAACTGTGCTATATAAGAGAAAGGACTCTACTGTCTTCGATATTTTTTGTTCAGTCATTTTAGAAAACAAACTGAGAAGAGAGGGTGTGATCATGAGATGAGTTTCATTTGTCTGTGATCACCATGGACACTCCAGTGCAGGCAACCTGAGCGACACGTCCTGCGAGGGCTAGTGTGCTTCTGATGGGCCTGCAGGTTGTTGTTGCTTGGTCTGTGCTCATATACGCACATCTGCAAGCCTGTTCGGAACACAGGAGTCAGCGTGGCTAAATGAACCTTTTTTGTTGTTGTTGTATGGGGGATCGAACTCAGGACCTTGTGCTTACGAGGCAGGCGTGGTGCCACTGAGCTAAATCCCTGGCCTAGTTTTTAAATTTTAAGTATTCATCACCTTCTTATAGCATTCATTTTGACTTTGAAAAGGTCATTCACTTAACAAAGACTTGTTGAGTGCCCACTGTGTGCATGGCTCAATTCTGGATGTGAGGCTACAGTGTTAAATCAGGGAAAATGCCTGATTATTTTAGACTTTGTAGAAATTCAGTTCTGATTATGGAGACAGACAGTAAAAAAATATACAGACATGTATATACATATAGAGAAGAAAATAAGGGCAATTAGAGCAGGTAAAAGAGTAATAGAAAGTAAAGGGAGCCAGAAAAGGCCTCTCCTATTAGAGCAAGGATAAGAAAGACATGAGGGCACAAGCTATGCAGCTATTTCCCAGCAGCGAGAACAGCAAGTGCAAATGGCCTGTGGCAGGAAGATGTGATAAGGTGAAGAATAGCAAAAGGACAATGTGACCATTAGAACAAGGGAGGATAAGAGTGTTAGAAGATTCAGTGAGAGAGGTGGCCAAGGGGATGATCACACAGGATGCTGTGGGCCGTGAGAAAGACTTCTGATTTTATTCTAAATGTTCCAGGAACATGTGATATGATATGACTTCCTTTTTAAAGAGAAGTATGGAAAGTAGACTGGATTGTTGAGGGAACAATTTCAGGACCTCATAAAGCAATCTCGTATACAAGATATAAGTCATATCCTTCTATTTTTTCTTAACAAATTAGTGTACTTAAAATGACATTAAAGCCAACGTAATCTTCTTAATCTTCATCCTGCAAGTATCTTGTTGCTAAAACTTTCCTATTTTCAATGTATTTATTCTGTCCACAAAGATGACTGATGTTCAGGACCTAGTGCTCACACTCTGGAGATATCAAGGGAGTATCAATACCAATATCTACATATATATTATATATATATAATATATATGTATGTGTATATATAAAATACAGCCATATATAATATATAGACAATTTGGGGGTTTTTTTGAGTCAGGGTCTCACTATGCAGTTTAGGCTTGCCTTGAACTCACTCTCTAGTCAAGGCTGGCCTTGAACTCATGGTGATCCTCCTGGGTCAGCCTCCCAAGTGCTGGGATTACAGGCGTGCACCACCATGCCTAGCTTTAGACACCTTATCTATATAACATATAGATATCTCCAGTGTATGAAAGGGTTCATGAGTGCACAGAGTGATAGAAGAGGTATTAGAATAAATGTCCTTTGACATAGGTGGTTGAAAGGGGAAGAGAGTTGGCTAGGGTTGAATGATGAAGAACAGACAAAGCTGTTTGAAAGAGCTTTCCATAGCATACACCAAGGCATGGCAGCATAAACAGGTTTGTTGCAGCACATTCTTTGGTCTAGCTGAAGCATAGAGTGCATGGGAGTACACTTTGAGGTAAGGGTAAAAAGTCAGGTCATTAACCATGGAAGCCTGGTCCCACTGGAAATTCAGTTGTCCTCTTGTAGACATTGGAGGATGGCCAGGAATTTGTCAGCGAGGGCACAGTGACATTTGTGGCTTGGGAAGAGGAAAAGAAGGATGGTAAAAGGGGAAGGCTAGTGGGAGGCTTTCAGAGGGATTCTTTCCTGGATGGGAAAAGGGGAGGAGGTGAAAAAGATGATAGTTACTTGGATCACTGGGAAGACCTGGGGTACAGGGGGAGTAGATTTGGGGAGATAAAGGAAAGTATTGTGATTTTGATTGTGAGTCAGAACATGGAAGGTGAGATACCTGCACACTTCAGGAATGTGGGTCTGGGGCTCAGGGCAGAAGCTGAACTAGAAATGGAGACCTGGACACTCCAGACAAGTCAGTGATGCTCAGGCCACAGGAATGGGCAGGGCCGCTGAGGAATGAGGATGGTGTTCATACAGTTTTTAAATATTCGTTAATGACTCCTTGCAAGGTCTTTAAATTCCTTTGTTTTTGACTTCCTATTTTCATTGCTCACTCTTGGAGATTGGTCCAGGAAATAAATTTGATGGGATTCTAACTCAAATGCCAGACTTGCTCCCTCCCTCTGGCTTCCTGTGGTGCATGTGTCCCCGCTTCTTGTAAGAATGGGCTATTATTTAGTGAATTAGAAAGCTTTTCAGGTTTCTGTGTGACATTTGCTGAGCTTTAAATTAAAACTCACATTTCAGGCTGCTTATGTTGCTCCGAAGAATTAAAAATGAAAGCTGTTCATAATAGACCAAGCACTTACTCTGAGAAACTCCTCGGTTAAGTGCTTTTCCTAAAGGATTTTGTGTTATCCTCACAACAACAGATGTGAGGGACTTTTACTACCCCCATCTTACAGGTGAGTCATTGGAGGTGCTCAAAAGCGGCGTCAGATAATGTACCTGAGCTCACTTGTCCATGAATGGCACTGCCACGGCTCCAGTCCATGCCCGTATCATTTCCTAATGCTGCTTTAAGAACCTATGATTTTCTCTAACAAAAAGCTCTCTTAATGGGTCGCGTTAAATGAAAGCTATTGGATATGAAATCTAAAGTCTTATTTTGAGAGTCAAATTTCTAGGCTTTATTCAGATTGTTGAACAGTCTTATATTTCAAATAAAACCTAAATATCTATTGTATATTTTAATATTAGCAATGTTCAAGAATTCATTAATCAGGTGCTCATTTTCTGACACGGTTCTCAGTCATATCAAGCTAAAATACTTTCAAGGTTCTATCTAGAAGCAGCCAAGATACAGATTATTTGGAATGACAGTGATCTTGCCTCAAAATGTCACTAGAAAAGCCTGGTCGCCCCAGATGCAAGGGCGATGTGGTGTGGGAAGACTGGTTAGAGCTTTTAGAAATGAATCAAGCAGACCAGTGCCTGAGCCTTACCTGCTTGCTAAATTCAAGCTCTAGTTTTCTCGTCTGTAAACGCCGGGTAATAACAGTACCTACCTCACAGGACTGATACTGGTATAGCTGCAAGTGAAACATTTAGAATGGTAACTGACATGATGTAGTGCTCAATAAATACAGTCACATCCACTGAAAATGTGGAGAGCAAAGAAACAGATGTAGTAACATTTTAAAATCTTAGAATTGCAGCTGAGTAAAACTGCAAAATAATGAAAGGACTCCACTCATTCATTTATTCATTAAAGTTTCCCACACTTTGGGCTCTGATCTGGGTACCGGAAACATGAGCATGAAGACGATACAGAGTAAGACATGTCCCTGGCTTGGCTGCTCAGACTCTAGAGTCTTCTCAGCCTGTACCCTTAAAGTCCACTGTATATCTCTCACAAGGCAAGTCACTGTTTCACAAAGGGGATAGCTGCTCATTTCTGAAATGCTGCATGTGGCATGTATAAGAACGAGAATAAGTTGTTGTCAGAGAATTGATGTCTTTGGCATGATAGTCCCCAGACCCCTGGGGAGGAGTTAATGCTCTTTTATACTGAATAGTCAGTCTTTTTATGGTTGTCACTCTGTAGCTCTGGCAACCAAGGACACCTTGTTCACTTGATAGGTGAAGATGTTTCCAAAGAACTAACCACGCTCACATGACCTAGAGAGGCAGTCTATAAGGAACAGGGAGCAGGACTGGGTGGGTAACAAAAATAGTACAGGACCAAAGGTCAAAAGAGAAGGTTAAGGTTAACATGCAAGAGTACACACTTTGTCAAAAGACAGAGCTCTAGGCTTAAATCCCTGGACAGTTGCTGGACTTCTCCAAACCTGGTTTTTCTGACCTAAATCAGTGGTGTTACAATATTGAGTTTGTAAATAGTTGTGATATATCTCTAGTGCCTTTCCATAGTAAGTATCTGGTGTGTGATAACACTCAGCGTCATCATGGCCACCATTTCTCAGTGACAGTAGTTCAGCTTCTGTATCTGCTTTGGATATTTTGTAAGAGTGTTGGAGGTGCATGTGCAAAAGTATAAAATTAGGCACATTTATGGAATTAACCCAATGTAGTGTCTGCCCCTACTGTGACACACAGGGTAAGGTTCGATAGCCAGTCCTACATGACTGCATGCATCAGAGTGAAAGGCAAGGCCACCAAGCCTTCCTTAGCCATGCTGGCCCGCTGACTGGCTCCCTCTCTCCCGCAGGCACTTCCTCTTTAAGACCTCCTCCGGAAGCACGCCCCTGTTCAGCAGTTCCTCTCCAGGATACCCTTTGACCTCAGGAACAGTTTACACGCCGCCGCCCCGCCTGCTGCCCAGGAATACCTTCTCCAGGAAGGCCTTCAAACTGAAGAAACCCTCCAAATACTGCAGCTGGAAATGCGCTGCTCTGTCCGCCATTGCCGCAGCCCTTCTCTTGGCAATTTTGCTGGCGTATTTCATAGGTAAGTCGAGGCAGTCTTCTTCACTGTTCCTGGTGTTGAGACATGGGGCAGGTGGGCTGGACTTGTGAAGTGAGAGGCCCTTTGTCGTCTGTACGGTTTTCTTGTTGGCTCTTGAAAGAGGTTATAATGAGTGATGAATGACAGCGAGTTTTCCCTCCTGGCATCCATTTAAATCTGAGAAGTTTCTCCTTCATGATTCTAAGTGACATTTATCAGAAGTGAAAATTGAGCATCCTCATTATGAACTATGGATTGTCATTCCTACGAACCCGTTCCTCACTCACGGAGTAGCCTTCTAGACTTCTCTGTCACTGAATTTTAAGCCAGGTCTGTGATCTCAAATTCATGTAGCCTTGGTTCATTTCACTCAAAAAAACTGAATAGAAGATTAGGGATTAATGTGGCTGATGACATCTTGATTGGAGGGAAAGCTAAATTAACTTGCTTATTTTCAGAGCTGTGCAACAGAAATAGGACTGAGTAACCAGAGCACGCACCCGGGTCTTTGTACAAAATCCTATGGCTCAGTTGTAGTTGCCCTTGTCCATATCCCTCCCTTTGCCTCGGAACCCTCCTTTCACCGTGTGCTACGGAAGCTCGGTCAGGTTCACCTCTCGTGGTGGCTGTGCTTCTGGTGACTGAGTGTGGGACTTAGGGCAGCAGCTCAGTGAGGTTGCCAGGGTACCTTCCTTCCTGTGCCAAGGGTGTTGGTTTGCATCCATGGAGTGTAGCCCCGGAACTCTGGAAAGCAGCAGATGCTGAGAGCTCAGAGGCTCGGTGCCACATGCATATAAGCTTCCTGGGTAGGACACAAGGCCTGCTCACAGCTCCTGGCCCTGACAAGGAGTTCCAGTGCCGCCACTCTGTCAGCTGAGGTTGCCAATGGCAGATCTCCTGGCCCAGACAGAGGCCATGGTGACGTTTGTTGAAGTTTATTTGAAACACTTGATGGTTCTGGCCTGGTTTCAGGGCAGCTATGACAGAGCTCCCTAGTTTGGCTGTGCCATGTTGCAAAGCAAACCTATAAAACACTCACTTAAAAGAGGCTAACTCCAAAACAGTTCCCAATATGTGTGCTAAAACTCCTCCCATTTAGGAGAAAAGACTAGGCACCCTGACGATGCTTGCTTTGCCACTTCCTAGAAAGGACCCTGCCTTCCTCAGCTCAGTGGAGGCAGGAGCTTGGGGCGGGGAAGGAGTTCTAACACTTCCTTCATCTCCAGGCAGCCAGCATGGTGTCTGCCAGAGAAGAAACTAGTCTAGCACTTTACAGACCATTCGACTTCAGCTTGCCTCATGTCAGAGGAGTGTAACTGTACACCCCAGAAATCTGGGGCCCTGCCCAATGCAGACCAGTACAAGCCAAAAACCAATGTGTATTTTTTACTTTCTTCTATAGTGTGGCTCTATTTGTCTTAATATAGAAAAATAAGCATTATATCCCTTACCAATTGCATAGTGAAAACATTGACACCCCAGGGAAAGGTGCCATGTTTATCTGGAGTTTTGCAAAAGCCTTTGTGCTCTAACCCTTGATGACATGAGGACTGAGATCTGATACTCACCCACTCACCCTAATTTCAAATCGTGTCTGCTTGTGACTTCTTGGTGAAGGATGGAGTAACGGTGGGACTGGAGGAGGGAAAGGATGTGTGTGCGCCACCCCCCAGTCATTTGACTGGAATCTTTTGTGTTGTTAGAAGGAGTTAGGTAGCTGCTCAGGGACTTGGTGGAAGCAAATTGAATGTGCCTTCTGGGTCTTTGCATGATTTGGCTTTATGTCAGAAACTTCAAAAAGGATCCATGGGCTCACTTTTCAGGTTTAATATTCGGTTGGGCCATGGGAACTGCTGGGAGCCCAGGTATAGAAATTGAGGCATGCCTCTCTCTGCCAATCGCATCCCCAGTGCACCTCCTACTCCTCTTGCAGGAGAGAGATAGATGGTTACTGCCTGATTTATTGAGCTTGATAGTTAAAATAGAATAGCTTTCTGTAAGGGCGATCATATAAATGGGAAACCGTATAGGGAGAGTTTAATGTTTTAATCGGGTATGTAACTTGTAAATGATGGATTAGGAAACATATTTATCCTCAGTCTGGAGGCTACTGGAAGCTGGACCTGAGCATCTTAGCTTGGTTTATTAGTTTATAATCCATCATTTCCTATTATGTATGCTTTAGGTAAGATTATGCCTTGACCCTGGAGTATTGAAAAATAGTTTATGGCTCAAAATGAGTGATGTAACAGGCCAATTTACCCAGAGTGATGGCAGTGAATGTGGAGCTACAGGGCCGCTCTCAGCCGCTCTCCAGAGATGACCACAGGCCTGTCTGCAGTGAGGTGAGGGTCAGGACCCTAAGTGGCAGTCTTGGCCCCAGTGACCCCTTTCTCCTTAGCCTTGGAAAAGTTGTTTGCTTTCTCAGTCTTGATTTCCTAAGCACAACATGGAGGCATGGTGGTTATTTATGTGAAGAAACTCTGAAGTATGGTAAGGATTAATTAATGTGTATAAATCACTTTGAAGATGAAAAGCAGTATATTATTAATTACAAAGCTACAGGGGCATAAACAGTGCATTGCAAATGCAGAGGAGAGTGCTGTTGGAAGCAGGCAGTGATCATGCCCGCTTACAAAAAAAGCCACTGGGGAAGGACAGAGGGGCACTGAAAAACCAAGGTCTCCTTGTTAAAGAGACTGAGCTCTTAATACCTGAGTCCATTTTGGTTCACACATGACTCCATGCTCCCTAGAACATGACAGGTCCTGAAATTGAAACATCAGCCCCAGGACATTTATGGATAGGCAGTGGGCTCGGGCCTGCCAGGCACTGTGACAAATGCATCACATTATCTTCCTTGCATGTTCAAACCCGTAGAAAGGAGGCTTTCCAGAAGTGAGCAATTTGGAATAGCTCAGCCCCATGACAAGTTCGCCATAGATCTAGGCATGTGGGTGGGTGTAAAAGCAGAATGCCAGCCCTGGTGCAAATTGGAAGGCGCGGGCCTTCACCAACACAGGAAAGATCCCCCGGTTCCTGCTCATACAACTGGGGTGAGAGAACTTTGATGATATGCTCTTCTATCAGATCCTCCCTGGGCCAATTTCTCCCAGTATACAAAACACCCTGGAATAAAATACTCTGAAAGGCCGCCAGATGTCCCAGGGGACCACTTTGTCTGTTATTTGGCCCCTGGCCCTAACAATCCCTAGAGAATACTGCTGTAGGAGAATTTGGCCAGAAATGCAGGAGAGCTTCCTTCTTCGAAAATTGTCTCTCTTAATTTCTTCTTCTTTTCTTTTATTTGCATTACTAAGATTGAACACAGAGCCTTGCGCATTGTATGCGTGCACTCTACCACTGAGCGGCATCTTTTTATTTTATTTTGAGACAGAGTCTTGCTAAGTTGCCAAGGCTGTCCTTGAACTTGTAATCCTCCTGCTTTAGCCTCTCAAGTAGCTGGGATTATAAGCACCACAGCTGGCTAAGTTGTTTTTCTTCCTTAGGCGTCTCGAGTACTTTCATTACCTACAATGCCAGAAGTTCCTCTATATTTCCACATTTCTGAATCACATAAATAACGTGGATTTTCTCACTTGTTTTGTATCAAATATATTGTTTTTAATCTTTGTAGTATACATAACAATAACTGTTAGAATTTTCCCTAATCCAAGTTGGAAGAATTTCCATTTAAAGCACTTCTATATAATTATTCCATTTGAATTATATACCCCAGTTGCCAACAGATACTCTCATTGAAAGTAAAATTGGCACATTACAATTTTTTTTTTTTTTTTTGGTACCAGAGATGGAACTCGGAACCTTGCGCTTGTGCGGCAGGTGCCGGAATCACTGAGCTATATCCCTGGCCCTGGTACATTACAATTATTCGATAGGCATTGGTGCTGAGGCCCAGGGAAGCTGGTCCCATGGCTGGTTAGTTTTACACCCAAGGAGAGTCTCCGGATCTCCTAAACTAGATCTTTTGGTCTCTTGATGCTCAGCTTGTCTTTCCCTTGGGTGCTTTTGGGTTGAGATTGCAGTTACCCAGGTTCTCAGATATGGTGAGGAAACTGAATTGTCCCTTTTGTGCATTAACTCATCTTAGCTAGTCCTGTCCTCTTTAGCAAGGGAAACTAGTTGGTTCCTGTCCTTCTGGAATCATTTTCTAACACAGTGGGCCGAAATTGCACCTTCTCATTCTGCTAACCTGTCCTAGCTAGCTTCCCAGATAGCTTCTGTTACAGGGTCAGCAAACTTTTTCTGTAAAAGCCAGGTGATATATTCTGCAAGACATGCAGTCTGTGTCCTGCTACTCAACTCTGCCATTATAACTTGAAAGCAGCCATGGAAGGTATATAAACAACTAGCCATGGCCATGTGTCCATGGAACTTTAATTATGGATATTGGAAGATGAATTTTATATAATTTTTATGTGTCATGGAATATTATTCTTATTTTGATTTTGTTTCCAGCCATGCAAAATGTAAAACCATCCCCTAGGACATGAGCCATATAAAAATAGGTGACAAACTGAATCTGCCCCAAAGGTCATAGTTTTTCAACCTCTGTTTGGTTCTATGACTGTTCATTTCCAAAGAATAACTTTTCAGGGCATTTCTACCTTTATGAAAAAATTGCTTTCTGACTGGCAGAGTTGGATCATATCTCCACTGTGAATGAAGCCGGTAACTAACATATTCTGACACTGGCATTGTATTTCATAACAAATAATTGTGTCTCACTTTGTGGCCCAAACCAGAAAGTAAGAAAAGTAAGCCACGTTTTTCTCTAGTTAAAAACTTTCTACAGGAAGATGCCTATAATCACAGCTCTGTGGAACGCTGAGGCAAGAGAATCACAATTCAAGCCTAGCCTGGGCAACTTAGTGAGATCTTGTCACGAAATAAAAAATTTGTTAAAAAAAAGAGTTGGAGATGTAGCTTAGGGCAAATAGCCTGGGTTCGATCTCCAGCACTCACAAAAAAGAAAATAAAACCTTTCTACAGGATGAAATTCCTTCCTAATACTGTAATATTTAACTAGACTATCTAGAACAGGGTTGTAACCCCCAAGTGGATTAGAATCAACTACCTATTTTTTTTTTTTTTTTTTTTTTGATACCGGGATCGAATTCAGGTCCTTGCGCTTGCGCAGCAGGCAGTGAAACCACTGAGCTAAATCCCCGGCCCTTAATTACCATTTTGCCATACAGTCACACGTCCCAATCTTTGGTTATCCCTGGGTAAAATCATTGCCTGTCTTTGGCTGTCACTCAGTCCCTAATGCCTTCTTTGTTGAGGTTTTCCAACAGGTTGTAACAGAGCTGGGTCATCGAACGACAGCATTGTTTTGTTTTGTTTTTTTATCCCAGATTAACATTGAACTAGGATTTCCTGTCCTTACAAGGCATAAACGTTCTCACAGTGGTACCCCACATCAAGGGGAGAGGAGCTTCCGGTGTGTGATTTGGCTGCTTCATCGCAGATCATCCCGGAAATTCTAAGACAAGAGTCGGCACAGTGGTGCAGAGTGACGCAGAACTGAGGCGGTCGTCCCTGAGACAAGCAATACGCAGCCCTCACTAAGCTTCCCCCAGGACTCGCCACAGGGTCGTTAAGGGAAGGGGCTAGAGAGAATGATAAGAGCGTTTGTGTCACCCTAAATTAGTTTTTAGCTCTTCAGATTTTCTGCCAAACCTAAAATACACACTCACATATATATATATATATATAATATATATTAGAAAGTCACCTTGTCTTTTTCACTACAGTAATTCCTGCCAAATATGAAATACTATGTTTTAAGTAAGCCACTCAGAGCTCCGTCTTCTGCCACTCTGACTTTGATCTGTGAAGAACGCGGGCCATCAACATGTCAGGATGTTAAAAGTGTGGTAATTTGGGGTGCTTTCAGTTTCTTTTGAAAACAATGGGAGATTATTTTCTATGGAAACTAAAAGCCTACCTAATGTGTTTAAAGTTGCTATACTTGAAAATTGATATGTTGAGACTCACACTGATGAATCCTGCGTTCTTGGCTGCTATTTTGTGTATTCTCATCTCACTGAACAGAACAGGTTTGGGGAAAACATAAAAAAAAAAAAATGACAGAAAATGATGAGAACAGTACCCTTACCTGGTGTCTTTCGTGTTGCTGCGGTCCAGGAAAGATGTTGGGCCTCTCATTCAAACCCTGAGCTCTTGGACTGTCTGGAGAGATGGCAAACCTCACCCTCCTGCATGAATTCTAAATTGTATATTTACCTCCTGTTATATAAAGGGCAGAATGCTAATGATTAAATCTGAACAGTCCAGCAAATAGCATTTCCATCTAACTCCCCGGCCCCAGAAGGTCCAGCAGAAACAGAAAGCTGCCCACAAATAAGTCTGGGGACCCAGTTACTTTTATCTGTCTGGATGGATGTTCTGGATGTTCGTAGCAGACATTTTATCTAATAGCTATGCTAATGTGCTCTTAACCTGATAATAAAGTCCTGTCAATGCTTCTGGACCGGTGAGTCTCCGGCATTGGGACTGCTGTTTCACAGCCACACACCTGATTGCAGAGGGTCTGTCAATTTACGGAAAGCAAATTAAGTCATTCATTAGCTCAGTCTCCATCACTCAGCAGCCACATGGCAACATTTGTACCTCGTGTTTGACATTTGAGCAAAGATGAGTTCTTCTGCTTCAGAAAAGGATGCAGCATCTTCGAAAACATATTGTCAACCTGGAGGGCCTGAAACGCTTCTTGATAGTCAATAGCTAAGACCAGCTGCCTTTGCTTTCCTTTGAGACACTTGTAGAAGTCACAGTTGTCAGCCAGTGTAGGACCTTCCTTCCTCATGGGAAAATGCTGGGAAGGGGAACCACATTGTAGAGCATCTTAATGTATAAGTGGAAGGAACCTGCTATGACCTGTGTCCCACCAGGACATGGTGTTGGCATCCTCTGCCAGCCCAGGTCTTTGTGCTTCCACAAGTAGGTGGAACCACCCAGTCTGCTTTGAATAACTATTCAGGGCTTAGTCCTGTGTCCTCTGAAGCACTTATCCCCCTAGCAGTCATCAGTCCAGAAGTCCTGATAGGCTGCTGTTGCATAACTATGCTTTCTTCATATACCCTGAGTTTTATTTCTATTTGGGAGGTTTTGCATTTGTTTGTTTGCTTCTTTCTTTCTGTCTGTCTGTCTCTCTCTTTCTCTCTCTTTCTTTCTGGTCCTGGGAATGGAACCCAGGCTCTTGCACATGCTAATCAAGTACTCTATGGCTGAGCCACAACCCCAGCCCAACCTTGTGTTTTGACCACACTCCTTAGGGTAGTGACCAAGACTACAGACCTTACTGCTTCCACAGGCAGCTTTTAAATTTCTCATTTCCTAAGTCTTTTATCTTTTAACTTAGTTGCACTTACTTCATGATTTCAGATTCTGGGCAGAATTTCTAATGTACTGAAAATAAGTGTTATTCATTCAGTGTTTGATCTGTAGCATCATGGTAGAGTTTCTTGCTTTTCCTTGGCTATTAGACAAGCAGACTGATGTAATAGGAAATACAACCCTGGACTTAGGTATCAGAGACCTGGGTTTGAATTTGAACCTGTAAGCTGCATACAGGCTACACACAAGTGACTATGGACTTGCTCTTTCATCACTCTGTACTGTAATTTTCTATTTTTAATAATGGAAATAATTCCTATTTTGTAAAGATGCTTCAAAGCATGTGACTTTTCTTCACATCCAGTAGGTGGACAGTTATGAGAAGTGCCGTTATTATATGCATCCCCAAGTGGGGAGATGACAAGCTCGCCAATTAAACTGCAATACTTACGGCATTTATAGTTTTTATGTCATATATTTGGAAAGAGCGAGGCTTGGATTGATATAACAGTGTCTAAATAAATAGGTTCATTGGTCACAGGGGCTTGTAAGACACCAGTGATAAGGTCCATTCTGATTTCAGGCATGGGAAAATAGGAAAATATCTGAGTCTTAGAATCAGGTAGAACATAGTAGGACCTGGCCCATGGAAGAAGTTCAACCCAATGGAGTTATTGCAATTACTGTATTAGCTCCCACTCTTCTAGACCAGATCCAGTAAGAAGAATAAGCCAGATTTGGGGGTCGTTATAATCCCAGAATAGTGACTAGCAATGCCTAGTATGTCACAGACAGTCAACAAAGATTTGTTGAATTGATGAATGCTGATTAGGATTAGATGTGTTGGATCATTTGTAAAAGCTATTTCCCCAGTACCCCAATCCCTACTTGTTCCCCCATGTGAAGGCAAGGTTCTGTTTCCTGTCGGTAGTTGCCGCTGTTCCCAAATTGCATTTTGCAGTTAGAAAGCATTTAGGCAAAGGAATAGTCAGAGGGACTGTGGAAGCACCATGTTTAAGCCCTCTAGTAGGAATCTGTGATTCCCTGAAATGGAGAGAACTGGCTCAGTGAAACTAGGAAATGTTTGTATCTGGCAGATGGCCACCATTTGGCACTCACATTACAAAAGCGTAGCAGAATTTAGTTGGAGTTCAAGGTGAAGAAGCAAATAATGGCATAAATCTGAAAATCTGTTGGCTGTTTCTCTGTAAATGAGGATGCGCTAAGAAATGAAAGCAATCACTGCAAGGCACCAAGTAGAGAAAAGAACTATTATATGGTGAATTAGGTCTGTATACACAAGCTATACAGAATCTTTTGTGCTCTGAAATGCCCTGCTTAACTATGTAGCTTCCTATGACAAAAACATGACCCAAAGCAAACTTCCAAAACATGTGTTTCTCTTAAGGTTACCTTAAACCAGACTTTTTCATGCCCTCTAGTGAAAACTCCTTTACAGAAAATTCATATTTTGATTGTTAAGAATAGACATTCAGAATTTTTTCCCAGCCCTTTTCTTATCAAAGCATTTATTAGATTGATATTTCTTAAGATCGTCTGCATTAGAACAGTTATTCAACTGTATTACCACATTTAATATTATCATTAAAAAAGAGGTTAGTGCATTGCATGTTCCACTAATTTCCTTTTTATATTATCAGTCCTCTGGCCCTACATAAGTAAATATCAGAATATATCAGAAAATCTAATAGCACTGAGTTACGTGGTAGTCAGAAAAGAGCTTTGCTGAAAAAAAATACTGTTCTCCTTTCTTGGAATGAGAAAAAAATTTATAAGATAAATAATATGTATTATCTTTCAAAGGCATTTTTTTTCTTGCACAACCAAAGCTCTGGATGAGAAGGGAGGAGAGAGGCTTTGCCTCCAATCTTTGCATTTCTTTCATCATGATTTTCTTCACAGCTGTTAGGGAAGGCCCTTCCCTTGGGATGTGTTTTCCGTCAAGTTAGGTCATTTGTGGCAAGATTTGTGCAAACATGTTCAGCTCTCCCCGAGGGACGGTGATCTTCATAAAAGAAGGGTATATTACCTTGCTTTTGCCTTTGCAGTCATGATGCAATCCTCTCAGTTTGCTTACTTACATTACACCACGAGTGCTTTAAAGTCACGTTAATGAAGTTTAGATTAAACTTCCTTGTATTCCACCGAGAAAAGTAAGTGGCAGTATGTCAAATGCATTCTGTTCTTCGGGCTGTGATAAACATGATGACATCTTTCAGGGAAGTTCAGTGCATTTGAATTAGATGCATTTTCAAAACTGGTTTTAAGACTACTTGTGCTCCAAATTTTATCAACATAGACTTATGGGACATTAGCTAAATTTAAAGTATGTATGTTTAAATTTTCTTTTAGTGACAAGATTTGATATTTCCTGAATCTGGAGAGAATTGTGGGCTACTCTTTTGCCTATGGGGGAAGGTGAACCTTCTTCTAACTATCTGTTAATTCTATGTATTATCAATTTTATGTTAATTTAAAATTGATTACATTTATACATAGAGATTTATATATGTTTATTTCATAATTTTCCACAGGCAAGACATTTTATTTTACAAAGTGATTGGCCAGTTGCATAATGTACTGGAATTTGCTGACCAGCCTCATAATGGAGAACATTTTTACTTGAAATTTTTTACTGAACCTCAAGTCTAACAAGCAACCCCATAAAACAGTATAGTTAATAGGAAACATTAAAGAGTCTGAAGTAAGTTATATTTTGTATAAATGACTGAAGCTATAATGTTAATCAGACACACAACAGTGATAAAAGGCATCTGAGTTTTATTTTTTCCCAGGATCATCAGGGAACAGAAGTTTTTACACTAAAAAGCTTTTTATTAACTCACTCCTATGAATCAATGGTTAGTCATCCTTTTTGTTTCCTAGCAATACGGAGTTGTCTTACCATTGTACAATAAGAAATTGAGGGCATTTGTGTCTTATTTTTTATCCAGTCTGTTTTTATCGAATGAAGACATTATCTCCTCCAAATTTTACTTTGAAAACTGTAAGTCTTCTGAGAGAAAAAACCTGGCCTGTGATTAGCTTACATTTCTTGAGACTGCAGCAGTGAAGAGTCAAGAACCAAAGAAAAGGGCTGGGGATTTAGCTCAGTGGTTTTGCTGCTGCACAAGCGCAAAGACCCGAGTTCGATCCCTGGTACAAAAAAAAAGAACCAAAGACAGAAAAATTAATACCAAAAAGGATATATTGCAATTAAGACAAGAAATAAGAGGTGAACCAAAAAGCCTGTTTAGGGCCGAGGATTTAGCTCAGTGGTTTCGCCGCCTGCTGCGCAAGCCCAAGGACCCAAGTTCGAGCCCCGGTACCAAAAAAAAAAAAAAAAAAGGAAATAAGATGGGAGCCTGAGGTAGGAAGGTCACCAGCCTAGGTAACTTAATGGCTTAGGTAGACTCTGTCTCAAAATATAAAATATAAAATGGGCTGGGGATGTGGCTTAGCGGGAAGGCTCTGGATTCACTCAGAATTGTAAAAAAAAAAATTAAAAAAGCATGGATTCTGTGAGTAGAAAAATTTAAAAAGTTAACTAGCAATACAAACTCTGAAATGTCATACACCAAGCAGAATAAAACATGAGACAATTAGAAAATAAAGGTATGGAGTGGGGTGGGGCTGGCCCCTAGCATACGAAATCACACATAATTTCCACACAATTTCTTGAACCAATAGGTCCAACCAAGGTAATAAGATGAAGAGCAATAGCTGAGAATTGCTCGGAGGTGCTGTTTTACCACCTCATCTTACATCATTAAACTTTTGGTTCCCTCATGAGCTACTTAGATAAACAACAGTGGACAGCTCAACATTTATCCAAATAAACCAGAAAGCTACCACGATAAAGGAAATTGAGTTTATAGACACAGCAGGCTCTTGCCTAATAGATGAGAGTAATGTGTCTAATGTTGAACATCAATCTATATTTCAAATATATTATGAAGGGGGCCCTCTAAAATAATTCATCCTAACAAAATTGTTTTGCACTAAGGGTGGTTTGTCTTCTGTTGGGTCTAATTGATATCTATGTAATCCAGCTACAGTCCTTGCTACTGAACGTGATGTAAGAGATGGAAAGAATGAATGTGGCAGTCAGTTCCCAGGGGAGCATCACATGTTGGGGCTTCCAAATTACCTTCCACTTCAAATGTCTTGTCATTGGAATGACCCTTCAAGCCAGAGGCCAAGTATATTTCTTTGATCAAGTGAAGGCATTCTTAAAGAGACTTCTTTTCAATCCTGTTCAAAAATCTACATCAGAGAAGAGAATTACTTTATACCAGATTCTTTCCCTGCCTTATTTTGCTTATCTTCATGGAATAAAGAATGCCTATTAGATATATCTGAGGTTACCTTACAGTTTTAGCTCCCAATTCAATGGATTTATGAACTACCAGTATTTAGGAAAGTCTTTTAATCCCAAATGGGGTGTATCTTGGCCTAGAATGGAACTTGAACATAACCGGATAGATACCTCACTCCTTGTATAAGTCATGGCTACTAGTGGTGAGGATAGAGGAGTAGCCTGGTGAAAGAGAGCGGAAGGGAGGTTGGCACCCCCTTGGAAATGTGTGCAAATGTGTGTGCATATATCACACAAACACATATGTACATCACTACTCCCGTAGATCCTGCTCTGAATGTCCTGGTCAGAACCACTTTTAATTCATACACTTTTTGCGAATATCTAGTGAACCCATAATAATTACACACATTGGTGAGGCGTGGTTTGATAATTCAGTACATGTGTACAATAGGTAATGGTCAAACTGAGTAATTAGCACTGCCGCCTCCTTAAAAATTTACCATTTCTTTATGTTTGAAACCTTCAAGCTCCTCACTTCCTGTTTGTTGTAAAATTCTTTATAACTACTGTGAGCTGTGCTGTAGAACCCTGGAGCTTATTCCTCCTAACTATACTTTTGTATCTGTTATCTGTCTTCCCTCTCTTCCCCCTCTACCCTTAATTTGTGCACGTCATAATGAAATACTCCACTGTGAATTTGAGCTGACTTTCAGAGTCCCCACTTCTAGTCCTGCTTTGCAGGTTTGCTTGTTTGCAATGTTTGCATTCACACAGGTGCAGACATCATTGCCTGTTTTTCCTCTTCTCCCCTACCCAATACACACGGCACCATTAAATATCCTTGGGCGAAGTTCAGATTTATCCTGCTCTGTCAAGTTCAATTTTTTTAAAGTAATATATATAATATGAAATGACAATACAGTTAATTTCATTTTAGGCTTTTTGAAAATGTACTGTTCTGCTCATCTACAGCTTTTCCCCCACTTCATCCCCTCCCTGGAGTTCCCACCTCCACCCCCATTTATTTTTTCAGAAGGTCACGGCCCTGGGAAGGTGCTGCCTAGGTCTCCTGCACTTGGCCCTGTCTGGGAGGAAATGTCTCTATTTCTCCCGTGAGGATGTGAATGCTGATTGCATGGTGTTTTATTCTTCTCTTCAAAACTGACAGGAATTAAGCCTTTTGGAAAGGTCATCTGACCCAGCAGTGATAGCCCTATTGTAATGAAATAGTGAAGGCTTGTTTTAATGTCAGAGGCAAATAGCAGAGTGGAACCAAAGGAAAGATCTGTGACTAAATTTATCGTGAAGGAAGAAAAGAAATTGCCTGTTCTGTTTGTATGACTAAGAAATGTATTAAACAAGCTGTGTACCCCACCCAGGGAGAATGCTGTCAAAACATGAAAAAATAATAATACAGAGATCACATGAAAGTCAAGCCTGAGCTCTTCGTATAATTGCATGTCTGAGTATCCTTGCTAATTTTGCCCACGCCCAGTGTAATTCTTTCTTCATTACACCCTACTGCTGCCTCACCCCTACCCAAAAATTTCACCATGCCTGTGGCTGCCACAGCGTAAAATGAAACAACCAAACCAGAAAAGCAGCTAATTGAGAAGATCCACAGAGTGGATGGAATTAACTCTTGACTTATTGTCATGCCCTTCAAAAATCACTTCCCAGGATGGATATACAACAGGCACCTTGGTGGGAGAACTGATACGGACTTTAGACACTGTAGAGAGAGGTGCTCTCCATAATAAGTAACTCGGTATAGGCTGCAGAAACGTGGAGAGGGTCTGTATATTGTGTAAGAAATATTGTTATATTTTGGCCGATTTTCATTCATGTGATAGAACAAGTAGGGTACACACTCTAATGGCAGAGAATGTTTTGTGCAAAGAGAAAAATAAGTAATTACCAGAAGAAAAAGTAAGCATGCACAAGAGAGGACAAACATGAGATGCATTCCCTTGCATACCTGTGGTTTATACATTATATATGTATAATATATATGTATTATATATATATAATATATAT